>PVKZ01000362.1:0-434100 GCA_004027375.1 Macroglossus sobrinus | reverse complement strand
CACAGAGTATCTCGACGTTTCATTTAGATCTTTGATTTCTTTCATCAGTTTTCTAGATATTCACATATTACATATTGATCCTGTATATATTTGTTAGATTTATAACTAAGTTTTTTTATTTTTTGGTGTTATTGTAGATGGTAGGGATTATTGTGGGCCATTTTAAAAGCTGTCTACCACAACTTTTACAGGTAGATCTTAGACTACCATTACCTTTCAATTCTTTCTAAGGTAATTCGTTTAATAAGTTTTATACTATTTCTTAGACAATTTTGGTAATTATTTTTTAGCAAGTATTTTAATCTAGGTTTTTAAATTTGTTTGTAAAATAAAATAATCTTCTCTGAACCTGAAGTTTATTCCTATTACTATTTATGTGTTTTCCCTCTTTTTCTTAATCAGAAAGAACACTTGTCTATTTCACTGGTCACTTCAAAGAGCCAGTTTCTTTTGGTATTTTCTTTCATTGATTTCTGTTTTTATCTTTATTAATTCCTTACTTTTACTCTTGTTTAGTTTATGTGTGTTTTCCCTAGCCTTTAAAAGCTTAGTATATTTATCTTCAATACTTTTTGTTTTTTTAATAATTGCACTTAAACCCATGCATTTTCCTTTGAGACTACTTTGGCTATACCTCAATGGTTTTGATATATAGAGAACTTGTTTTTCATCTTGCCTTGATTTGCAATTTCCAATCTCATTTTGTCTTTGACCAGATTAGAAGTGTGTTTTTATGCTTTTATTTCCAGTGGCATAGATTTAAACCATTGTTTTGTTGGTACATATAATTTTTTTTTGTCCCCGTGGCTAACATGTGACCCTATATAATTTTTATTATTTAAAATTTGTTGAGATTTCCCTTGTGGCTTACTATATCATCCATTTTTGTAAATATTCAATGTTCATTTGAAAAATGTGTGCATTTTATGTTTGTTACTACTAAAATACACATGTTCAAGTTTTGTAATTGTATTATTTAAATCCTATATGTCCTTGTTTAGTTAGTATGTTAGTAAGTTAGTTAGCACCTGATGTGACAATTTCTACAAAGGTGTTTTTTACACTACAATTGTGGGGTTTGCTGATCTCTATTATAAACCCATTGTTGTAAAGGCTTATACTTATAATTTGGTGGTGGCCTGTACCTATTATCAGTGAAATAGCCTTAATTTTTTAAAATGCTTTTTGCTTTGAATTCTCTTTTGTGTGACATTAATATTGCTATACCTATATTCTTTTTATTGGCACTTGAATATATTTTTCAATATTTTTATTTTTAACTTTTGTGTTATTTTGCTTTATATATGTCCTATAAATGGTTTTAAAAGTATACATTTTACCTTTAAGCTAGTAAGGTTTACATATACATTATTAATATACATACTAAAACATACATTCTCTGTCAATATTTATCATTAATCTGGTCTCTATTTTATTTTCAAACAAGACAAGAAATTTGGTATACACTTTCTTACCTCGGCTCCCTCTTTGACATCCCCTGTCCAAGCTCCTAGCCCAATCACTTCTTGTGTTGATATCTTTTCTTACAGATTCACTGATTTCCTTGCTCATTGTTTCTTGTATCCTACTTCTTATGTTCAAATTTATTGTGTTCTTTAGTGCAATATATCTACTATTGGTTATTTCAGAGGAGATTAGTGACTAATAAAATTTTAGAGTGCTGGAATGTCTGAATATACTTTTACTTAACCCTCTTCATGGTCTCTTGGTATTGGGCACCAAGTGTATTCCAGAATGATAATGATTTGTTAAATAGATAGTATCTATCATTTCTAGAGTTATAAGATATAAAGAAAACTCTGTTAGGTATACTCAGTCCACCATTTTGCTTTCTCCATGCCTGTTTCTTAACCCAGGATTTACTAATATCTGTGGGTCAGGGCTGGGAAATCTGCCATTCTATCATCTCTTTCTTTACTCTGCTCTCACCAGAAAAAATTGGTCAGTTATCAAGATATTGATTGAGCCACCAATAAGTACGTCAAATCATTATGCATCATTTATCAGGATAAAGGTGTGGATTGTTTTCTTTCTCTTTTACCCATGAGGCTGAGCGATATGCCAGTGTAGGAACAACTTTTAATCAGCCATTACTCTTTTTTGTCTTTTTATTCCATGAAACCAATAGGAGTGAGCTAAGATCAGAGAATCAGATTTGGCTTTGTGTCAGGAAGACATCTCTCAGGACTCTAGGCCAGGCTGTACAATCCTGATCTGTGTTCCAGAGCTTGCACTGAGGTTTGAGACCCAGAGCCCAGCTAACAATATAGTGCTACTTTGCTTTCCTTTGCAATTGTTCCATGTGGATGCATTTCTCCTGGGAACTTTGTGGGGAGAGCTGGCTTCAGTCTAGGGCAGGATTTTGGTATTCCCATTCCCTTGATAATAATAGAACACTCTAATTGCACTATATTCCCAACATTAGCTTCATAGTAATCTTATTTTTGTGGTTCCATTTCCTTCATGATATTAAGAATAATATTGAATACGCCTTCAGTGAAGAAGACATAGGTGTCAACTTTAACACTGACATGCTTAAGGCTACTGTGTAAGTTTGTGGGAATTATGGGCTACACGGCCCCAGGGTGCTCCTTTCTCATCATAGACAATGTGAATGGCACCCCAGAACTGTGCACCACAACCTGATGTGGTATCCCTGCTTGTCCTTGCCCCAGATGCCTGTAAGGATGTTTGCCAATCTCTTTGCCCTTAACAAATGGCCCTGTGAATATCTATCATCTTAGTATTCCGAGGTTTGTCTTACCTTGTCATGGTGCCTTATCCCATGCTCCTTGGATTAGACCTGTCAGCTCTTTGACACCTGCTTGGGTTAAACTTGAGGCTTAGACAACAAACATGCCCCAGATTATATAAATGGGAAATGGAGAAACCAGTGTTCAAGGCCAAGTCTGACTCCAAAGCCTACACTCTGTCTAGTAGAGAAAAAAGGCTGGAGGAATGCAGCTGGCAAAATTGCTGAGGCTTTATTCCAGCCCATGAAGGGCATGGTTATCCTAGACTCATTTTTTTCATTCATCACATTTTCCCTGAGTCTCCACTGGGCAATCACTTAAAGTCTCTTCCAACTCTGCCATTGGTGATATAAGATATCCCCAAACTTTCTGATGTTAATGAGGCCCCTTTCTGTTGCAAATGGAAGGAATCCAACTAAAACTGGTCTAAGCCAAAAAGGAATCTTGTTAGTTCACAAGGGTGGTCTGGTCAGGCAATGCCAGACCCCAGGCTCAAATGAAGTCTATCTATCTTTTTGGATGCCCGTTTCTCTCTGCAGGCATCATTCTTAAGCATACTCTTCTCACAGGGCTCCTGAAACTCTAGGCTTATGTCTTCTGGCTGTTCAATTCCTAGTGTCTCTTTCCTTATATTTTTATCAAAAATTCCAGGGAGGATTTGTATTGGCCCAGCTGGGGTCACATGACTTTTCATAAACCAATCAGTCTGTCCAGTGTGATGGAATGCTTTGATTGGCCAGGAATGGATCACCTGGCAACCCTTGAAACTGACCCACATAAACTCACAGTGTGGGAGGAGTGGTTTCTAAGGGAAATTTGGGTGCTGTTATTAGAAGAGAAGGAATGGGTGTTAAGCAGATAATAACAATGGTCTCCACATTTCCCACCTTATAGATGAGAAAACTGAGATACACAGAAAGGTAGGGACTAGCTCAAGATTACATGCCCTGTGTGTCAAGCAATTTTAAGGGACTTGCAGTTCAGGATTTATGAGACGCTGCCTCTGGCTTTTGTCCCAATATCACAGGTGCTAAGAAATCTTTGGTAGCAGTTTCAACGTTTTCAAGGTCAAGGAAAGTCGCAACTCCAACAGGGTTGCAAATGTGTGCTGTGGGATGGAAATCAAGACACCTGGATTCCAGTCTTAGGTCTGTCACTCACTTGCTGAGTGAACTTGGGCAAGTCCATTCCTCATTCTAGGCCTCAGTTTTCCCCATCTGTAAGCTGAGAGGGTGGGATTGAATGGTCTGAAAGCATACTATAAATTGATGTCTTGGATTCACTCTTGGGGAGGAGGGAGAGAAAGCAGAAAGCTGAGAGGGAGTCCCTCCCCTCCATCTGGAACCATGTGGAATTTCTACAGTGGAGACATTTAACCTGACTTTAATTTGAGTTGAAACATCTGATATTTCTGATAGTAATAACATGCCCTGGATGGAGCGGAGGAGGTGGAAAGAACACCAAAAGGCCCTCTCTGTTCCTTCTCTCGAAGCACAGCTCCTGGCAGGCAGGGGTCCCAGCACCAGGGCCTGGGGAAGTGGGTGTTCCTGAGAAGCTGGGTTGGAGGAATCCATCCTGGGCTGGCAGGCAGCCATTCTGGCTGCACGGCTGGCTTTCAGCACCTCCTTCTCCATTTAGCCTGCCCCATCCTGCCCTGCTAGGTCCGTTGGCTGGCTTTGAGCAGGGCCAGGAGCAATAGAATGCTAGGGTGAAGGCCAGACATTGAGTAGTACATGAAGTGCCACCTGAGATGTTAGGCGCATGCCCTGGCAGAGCAGAGAAGGGAAGCAGTGTGAACACATGTATGTGTTGGGGTGAGTGGGGGTAGAGTGCTAGTGGGACAATAGCCATGGCAGCCTCTACCAGGTGTGCTGGTTCCTCCCTAGCTATCCACCACTTTCCAACTGGGTTCATCTTTCTATGCAAGCATCTCCTCAATGGAACATCTCCTCAACTGTTACCCGATTCTCTCCTGCCCTGTGTCATAAAGTCATCCCTAGTCCAGATTGGTGCTGGGAGTGATGAATGAGTATTCATCAGAGGGTACAGCTAAAATTGTTTGACTTTTTTCACTATTGGGCCAAGTGCACTGTATGTCAAACAGTGAAAGTAGAAGTACTGCCTTGTGTCTAACTTTGTCCCCTAATGCTGTATTTATCCTCCTTTGCAGATAGTAAACTGCTGATCACAAGCCACTACATAAATAGTGCCTGGAGTCAGTGAATAGGTGGTGCCTTTGCTGCCCCTCCTCCAGGTTTTCCATCTCCCCCCAGCCTTTTTTTTCCTGCCCTAATGATCCTTCTGTGATGGGGTGATGAGTGGGCATTGGAGAGCCCATGCTGACCGACCAGCCCAGAGCAGGCAGCCCTCCAATTACCCACAGCGCTCAGGCGAGGGGCAGGCGGGGGTGGGAAAAGAGGGCTTTCTTTCCCCCTTTAAATATATATATTTAAGCAAGGAAACAGATTTCACTTTCAATCTTCTTTCCAAGAGATTGTTATAAACAAAAGCAGGTCTGGGGCAAGAGGAGGAGGGGGACGAGAGGAAAATGATTTGGGAGATTAAGGAGGCGGCCACGACAGCGTCCCCTTTTAAACCTCAATAAGGTTGTTTTTCTTGGTCGTTTTTTCATCCTTCCCTCTCCAGCCAGCATTACTTAAAAGGAACATTATGTTATCACAAATCAGATTTCCAAACATCATCTCCAGGTCACTGTGAACAGCTCAGCAATTTGGCTACAGATTCCTGGAGAAGACGCCCCTTTTAACCTTAAACTCAGAAGGGAGCTGCCCTCATTGCAAATGCTGGGGAAGCCCTCCTGGCTGAGCGCATTGGAGAGAAGTATTGGAGAGAACCTGGGGTGCTGGGAGGGGGCTCCTGTGCCTTCTGGCAAGAGAATGTGCAGGGAACACCACTCACCGCCATGCCACCTCACCTCTAGATGCCTTGACTGGACAACTGGGGAGTCTTGCTACCCATTGGAGGACATCTTTGGCTCTGCTGGGTGGGATCTGAACCCTGGTGGGTACTGTGGGTTTTATTTTTCCTCTGCCATAAACTTGGAGCTTATCGATGCCACGGAGCTGCCATAGGAGATTAAAGTCAAGGCTGGTGCCCTAGTTTCAATGCACTGTGAGAGACCACAGGTATTCCAGCCAGGATGGTGCAGGCCAGGGTGAGGTTGAGGGTGTGTGGCAGTTGAAGGGCTTCTGGAAGAATGATGCTGCTATCCTCATGGTCTTCTTCTGGTCAGGTATAAGGCCAGTGTTTTTGCCCTCAAGCCTACTCTCCCCTCTGAGTATATAGCAAAAGTTGGGAGGAATAGGAAAGAGAAGGCAGGCTAAGAGGTATCTGAGGTGTGTAGACCTGAGTTGGAATTGAAGCACAAAGGATTTGAGTTAGATACAAAGGATTTCTCAACTACAAAGAATCGAAACTGGTAGAGAAATTGTTCTCACAAAGATTTGAGGTGAACCAGTGAGCTATAAGGAGTTGGCAATCTTGGAACCTAGCCATATGGAAACAGCTGAGTGACAATAATTGGGAGTGAGGTTCCTGTATGTTCTGTGCATCCTCCACTGCCATAAAACTTAGTCAAGCTCAAAAGGTTAAATTCCAGGTCCTCCAGCCAAAACATTCTTTCAAAGTTCCTACCTCCATTAACATGTGTGCACTTCTCAATTGCCCTGGGGTACAAGAATTAGGACCTCCATTTAGTAGATGGAAAAACAAAGGTTCAAGGAGGAAGTGGCTCCTGAAGACCACACAAGGAGTGAGTTGACAGTTGGAACTGGATCTGAGATCTGGCCTCTACCCTCAGGCTCTTTACTTTGCCCTTGCCATTATGGGTAGACCTTTGCAAGCCAGTCCTTTCTCCAAAGACTTCTTAAAAACAGGTGCCAAAGCAGGCCCAGGAGTGAGCTCTCGGCTTTGAACAGGGTAGAGGTAGTAGGAAAGAGCAAAGGACAAAGAATGGTGCTGACAGTGTAGAAATCCAAAAAAGAGTTCCACAGGCAAGACCAAAACTCAGTCAGAGAGCTGGCAGAGAGGGCTGTTCAACACTGCAGGGAAGCTGGGGTACCAGGGATGGCTATGAACAGGGACAGCCCAAGGGCTGGGAGTCTGTTTGGGGAGAATACCCTTTGGCGACACTCCTGTACCTGGAGAGTCAGTGAGGTGTCTACCTGGCCCAAGTAGATATCTTCGTAGTCACTTTATGGCCTTGATATCTTCATAGTCACTTTTTGACCTTGAGGTTCGAGCAAACAAGGGACTCCTTGGAGTTAACCTAGGGGTCACAGCCAGCTCTTCCCTGTGGAGCATGGTAGTTTCATGCCCAAAACAGTGGCTCGAGGGCCACATCCAGTGCAGAGAAAGGCAAAGCAACTCACACCCATCATGGGCCAGGCTCTTGCACATCATTATCCATCAACTCCTGCCAGCAGTCCTGTGAGGTGGAGATTTTGTGCTCCATTTCATGATAGGAAAGTCAGGCTTCACTTGTAAAGTAAAGAAAGGGGCTTGCCCAGGACTCATCAGTAATACGGCACAGCAGCTGGATTCGAACTCAACTTTGTCTCATCAAGACTTGTGCTCTTTCTGCTAAGCTACAACCTCAAGGGTACAGTTTAAGACCCCTAAGGGGTCAGGGTTGAAGGTGCCCGGCCAAGGCCCCTAGGAAACTCATTTTGGAGGATTCTGGGCCTTGGGTCCTCCAGATTTCCCACTGTGAGGGCCCTCACAGTCTCCGACCACAGGCCAGATACCAGCAGCTCAGCGGTTTGGGGGTCTAGTTGGGGACAGACTCCAGAGTCCTTCCTCCTCCTACTTTCCCTTGTTTCTCCTCTCTCCCAGGGGAGGGGGCACCGAGGGCATTCTGCTTTGTTCCTTTCACCACTGGCTCCCAGGCACCTGGCTTGGTCACCTTTCCACCATGTTCCTTTGGGAGGAGGGTTGCAGGCAGCCTTGGATAGATTGATGCTCAACCCACCACCCCCACAACTAGGCCTCTTAGCCATCAGTACTGAGTATACAGAGGCCTCTCCCTTGCTTGCTTTATTTATCTTGGCCCAAGGACGATGCAGTCCGGATCTGAGGGGAGGATGGAGAGGCCATTTCCAATATTTCCTCCCGGCCTCTCTATGCCCCTGAGATGCCCCTTAGTACCCGGGAGGAGAGGGACAGAGGTCAATGGTCTAAAAACAATAGCTTTAAGCTGGAGTAGGGGAGGGAGAGTTACAGCCCAGAGCCCACAAGCCGTGTTCTGGGCTGGCGGGTATTGCACGCCACCCTGAGCAGGGCTGTGCAGAGTGGCAGGGAGAGCCAAACACTGGGACCTCAGAGCCTCAGCTGAGCCCATCCCAGGCCCAGTCTCAGCTCTCTGGGGGTAGGTAAGGGGGGGGTGTTGAACTCCGTCCTAGAGCCAGGAGTGCAGGGCCACGCACAACTGACAGCCCCGGGAACCAGGGCAAGGGGTCCTCTGTCCCCACCAGTCAGAGGCGGAGACTTGAATGGTAGCCTTGGGCTCCAGGAAACTCCAACTTGCATTTCAAGAGCCCATTTGCCTCAGCAGACTTGTTCCACCAGGGAGCTCCGAGCCACCCCACTCTCTAGCTTGTTTGCACTGCTAAAGTCCCTGTCTGCAGTTATCATGTCCTCCGCCACACCCAGCTCTGTCCTTCGGCCAAGCCACACACATGGAACAGCTTCCATCTCCTCCTCAGCAGGGCCTGCCCTTTCCCAAGGGCTCAGGGACTTCGCTCCTCTGAATTCTCTCCAATCTGTCTCCGTCACCCCCGCACTCAGGGACGTTCAGCTGCACAGTGGCCTCAGAGGAGAGGCGGGAAGTTTGGGGGCTGCAGCAGGCTGGCCTGCTCCCCGGGCCACACTGACACCAGGGAGGGGAGGACTCTTCCTGTGTCTCTCATCCTCCCTCATTCCTTCAGGCTTTGCAGGGGCCTGAGGTGGTGGAGGTTGGGTGGTCACCTCACTTCAGTTAGCAAATGTCTCTGAGCAGCTCCGATGTGGGAGACCAAAGGGGTCTGACTTGGTGTCTCCCCATGGGGATCTGGCAGAGCAGTAAAGAAGTCATAGTACTAATAATAGCAATGATAACACAGTGACAGCACTTCCTCCATGGCAGGCACTTCCATAAGCACTGCATACAGATTAATCATTTCCTCTTCACTAGGGCCCTACGAGGCAGTAACTGTAGCCATTTCCATTTTATTGGTGAAGAAACTGAGACTCAAGAAGTTATGGACATTATCTTAGGAACTAGGGAATGACAGAGCTAGGGCTCCATATCCTGAACTCTTAACTGCTGCATAAAACCTGGCCAGAAAGCTCAGCAAAGGTTGATAGGAGAAACAGGTGTTTCCAACAGGGTGGCTCTGGGAAGGCTTCCTGGCAGAAGCAGCACTTTCAAAGAGCCTTGTCGGAAACTTGAACAGTAGAGAGATGGGAGGACATGTGAGGTGAAGATAATAGTAGGAGCAAAGAACTGGGAGTAGGACATTGTGAGTCAGATTCAGATAAGGCAAAGGGCTGAGCATGGCAAGGACTTGGAGGCAGTGTTGCGAAGGTGATGGGTCTTCTGGGGGTCAGCTTCAAGGAGGTAGAACCACATCACAGCCTGGTTTGAAATCTTCCTGATGCTGTGAAGAGAGGCTACAAGAATTGTCAGGCAAGACATGGCCCTGTTCTGTTCTCTGGTGGCAGCAGGGGGATGATGTGGGCGGTGTCAGGAGATGGCAGAAGTAACGGATCGACAGGACTTGGTTCCCAGTTGATGGCAGATGTGAGGGAGAGTGAAAGGGCCAGTGAGGGTGCAGCACACTGTGAGGGGGGAGCAGCTGGACTGGGTGGACCATTTGGTTTAGGAGCCTGAGGTACCTGTGGGGCATCCAGCAATGACCCCTGTTTGGGAGAGCAAAGAGAGCCCTGCGTGGCTCCAGAGTAGAGTTCATGACTCCAAAGGATGTGAGATGGTGCTGCGGATGAAGGCTGGAGCCTGGAGTACTGAGTTAGTAAGTTAGGACTTCACCCTGCAGGCAACAGGGAGCCTTTCAAAGGTTTTGAGCAGTGGATCGGTGCAATTACATCTCCATTTGCTCTGGCAATATTATCACTATTATCAGTGTTGATGACAGGTAGTGAGAAGAGGCTCCTTTGGAAGGAGGCCTGAGGACAGACAGTGGGCATAGGAAAGAGGGCACAGATGTGAGATGTTTTAACAGTAGGCAGGGTGGGACCTGGAGAGGGGAAGGAAGGTAAAAAGAGTAAGTGACATATCTGCCACATGGAGAAGAAGCAAGCAAGAGAGTGGGGCCAGCCAGAGGGAGGCAGGTGCCCACCAAGGATGCAGCAGGGAGAAATGGGATGGCTGGCAGCCAGAGAGAGAAGTGAGAGTGGGGCCTGTTGCCTCTTCTGCACTCGTCTGCTCCCCTGGAGGCCCTGGCCACAGTCCTTTGTTTGAGGACAGAAGAAATGCTTCCAGAGGCAGCGCCTCCCTCCTGCCACAGATTATAAATCTCCAGGGCCAGACACCGACGCACACACCTGCCGCAGGCCTGGGCTTGGCAGCTGGGCCGCCAGGGTAGGGGCCAGGGCTTTCTAAGGACGGGAGGCTTTCCAGGCTCTGTTTCCAAAGGAATTCCCGGCTGGTGAAACACCAGAAAGGAGGGGGAGAGGAGCCCACGCATCCCTGAGCAGGGCCCAGCATTTCGGAGGGGGGCGTGTATGTGGTAGGGCGAGAGGCCAGGAAAAGGAACAAATGGAGGGAGGGGTTCACGAAAGGGAGCAGGGCCTGGCGGGGGAGCAAGGCAGGAAGGGGTGCACAGGAGAGTGAGGGCCAGGAATCCAGAACAGAAGAGGTTCCTTTGGGCCTCAGGCCTCTGATGTGACATGTGCTTTCCCCAGGGGCCAGGGCTGCCAGAGTCACAGGGAGGCACTGTTGTCACTTATAGTGAGTGTAGGGCCAAAGCAATGGCCGGCACTTCCTCCATTTAAACACAGACTGAGGTCAGGTCACAGCTGGAAGAACCTTGGCAAATGCTTGTGTCCAATCTCAACGTCTGACAGCTAGGGCAGCAAGGAGCTCAGAGAGGGGGATCAGCTGCCCAACTTCACACAGCCAGGCTGTGCCAGAGCTGGGATCACAACCCAGGCTTTTAGCACCCGGGCCCAGGCTTTCTGGCACGAAATTCTGCCTCTTAACAATAGAACATGACAATAGAGATTGATATATCTTGCGATCTGTCTGTCTCCACATGGAGAGAAATCCTCCCACCCCTAACTTTCTGAGGACATAGAGGACAGACGGAGGACTGTGGCAGCAGTAATTGCCAGTGCACTCAGACTTTGGTGATTTGGGGAGAATAGGACATGGGGAGCTTGGGACAAGTGTGGACAGAGGCCAAGAGGTAATTCTAAGGTGGTAGAAAGAAAGTATTGCAGCCATTGAGAGGACCAGGGCCACCAAACCAGAAAATAGCAGGATCCCTGACTGTAGGTTGAATGGCTGTTGAGGATGGCTCTTAGCTGGAGAAGAAGAGAGGGGAGGGCAGGGGATGGGGACTGGGAAGGCAAGGTGACTAGGGGTCTTTGGAAGAGTGACAGTTGTTTCAGGTGGTACCTGTAAAAAGACCACATGAGGCTGGGTCTCTGGGGAGCTTGGTCTGATCTGAGCTCCAGAAAACTGGCCAGAGATGCAGACAGAAAGGTCCTGGCTTCCTCAGAGGCCAAGGAGTTGGGAGAGAGACACTAGTTGTCCACATTCTGGGGACTGTGTTTAGATGAAAGGCTTCTGGGATGAAAGTTTGGAATTGGGCCAGAACTGGGCAGGCAATGGTGTCTATACACTCTCGTTGGCTCTGACAGACTGTGGGAGCTGCAAGCAGGGGTTAGTAGCCTGGACCCTGTTTGGCACATACATAGGAAATTGGCACTCATGTCGTAGGCGTGCGCCCTCTCGCTTACATGCTGTCTGTGTAGGGAAGACCTGCATGCTCTCTGGACAGGAAGAAACCTCCTGGCCTCGGGTGTCAGAGACTGCAATGCCCCCAGGACAGCATTAGCCCAGAGCCCCAGAGCCTTCCTGGGCCACGCTACACAGATCCTTCAGTGACCTGGCATCCCGGACCCTGTTTCTGCCATTCATGTCACACTGAGGGTGGGAGGATTTCCTCCCTACCTCAACAATAGGCCAAGCTAAATCATATCCCAGCCTCCCTTGCTGCTCCCTGCAATGGTCCCTGAAAGGAAACTTTCAGGCCATTTTCTTGGCTCCTAGAATAAGCTCTGTGGTATAGCACATGACCACTCTGCCAAGGTCACCCAGATCCTCATGTGACCGTTTTCTGTTTCGCCCTGGACTTGGCTCCAGGCTTCTGCAGCAAGCCTACCACCCAGGCCCTTCCACTGCCCAGAGGGGTTTCCCTTGGGAGCTCTCAGTTCTTAAGCATTTTCTACTCTCTCTGCTAAAGCTTCTCTTCCTGATGCCCCGGTACATACAGGAAGCACTGATGCAGTTTGATGGTGGAGTAACTGAGACAGAAATAAGATTGACTGTCTCCTGACCCCCTGCCCTTGAATATTGGCAGCCAAAAGATTGTTAAGATACTAAGAGGTTAGCCGACTGCCTGGCCTTGGCATATGTGCCATCCCTGAGTGTGGTAGTGGTTAGGCCTAATCCGGAGGATGATGGTGTTGGGGCAGGGGGTGGGATGGGAGAGTGGGGCAAACCATCTTCTGGTGACCGATAAGAGCAAAGACAGAGTCCCCTTGACTCCGATGCTTTGTCTGCAGGCTGCCAAGCCTGTCCCAAGGTTATACTCAGAGTTAGAAGGGACCACAAGCTAGCCAGTCATCCTGCTTGGAGAAGTGTCTATGGTGCTTTGGGAGAGATAACAATATGGCCTTTCTCTTTCTCCTCCTTTTTTGGTTTTCTCCTCATTTGATCTGGCCTCTAGTTCTTTATGTGACAATTTTCTGGCCCTCCTCCAAAATGGGAAAAAACATGGCCACCAACCTAGGCTGAAGAGGATCAGACCTGTCCTTGTGAACTGGCTGTCCCATAGGGCCCAGGATCAAGGCAGGGATGGTGGAAAGGGGTCCCTCTGCCTCCCTGGAGGAAAAGCTTACACAGCTTACCCCATGTCAGGTATGGTGGAAGTAACTACCTGGACCCTGGTGAGGCCCCCAGGACAGATGAACATCATGCTGTTTTGTACAGGTATGCACCTGTCCAGAAGCAGAGGGATGGAGTCACTGGAAGCCCAGGTTACCCGTCAGGCCCAGGCTGGGCCAGGGGCATTTCAGTGCCAGCTTCAAGCATGTGGGTCCTTCCTCAGGAGTCTGTGCTAGGGAAAGTTCTCTAGAAACAGAATCCTAGCCCATCCTCTCCTCCGATCTTGACAGTAAGGGAAAACTCTCAGCCAAATACTTCTGTATGGACAAAGTCCTCCAGACTAGAAGACTTTTCTCCCAACCCGGTAGCCAACCCCTCCTGTCATGCTTACACATTCTGGTCTCAAGAAAGGTACCCTGAGGCTCAGGCTCCAGCAGTATCGGCTGTGGGCTGGTGCTTCAGCCACCTTCACAGAACACTTGGAAGCCATGCTTTAGCCAGTGGGACATCTAGGGGCCCAGGGCCCCTCTGCTGCTGAGGATTATTGCAGAGTAGGGTCTTTAATGCTTTGGGGAAGTACCCTGGCCTTTCTGGCAGCCTGCCTGCATCTGAATTTCGAAGCAGAGCCTGGGGCCTGGCCTCAGGAGCAACCCAAGGCCTTCTGAGAGCTGAAGAGTAGAGCGGCCCCAATCAGCCTTTGGCTGCCTCGCTTCCTGCAGGTGGAAAAATCATCCTATTTATCCCCAAATGGATTTGTCTACTCAAACAACAAACAGACGCAGAAACACATATGCAGTCAAAGGCACATGTGCGAAAACCAGATCTACAGACACACATAGGATCAGTCTTTCCTCTCTCATTCTCTCTCTCTCTCTCTCTCTCTCTCTCTCTCTCTCTCTCTCTCTCTCTCTCTCTCTCTCTCTCTCTTTCTCTCGCTTTTTTCACTCTGTGTCTCTATCTCTGGCTCCGTCTCTCACTCCTTCTCCTTCTAACTCTTTCACTCACCCTTTCCCAAGCCCCCCTCCTTCCTGTAGTATAGCATTTATCAAAGTGGCCTGACCTCATGTTGTAAAAATATACAGCATGGAACGAAATCCACCTTAAACTCTCTTGTAAATATATTAAAATAATAGGAATTCTCATCTGCCTGATTGAATTTGCTGCTTGATATTAGAAGCATGCCAGGCCCTTCTGGGCTGAGTCTGGGGCAGGGAGGGGCTGGGATTCCCTGCCTGAGGCCTCTCTGCTGGCCAACAGTTCCACTCCCTTGAGTGGGTGGGGCCGTGCTGAGACAGTGGGGGCTGCATTCTGGCCAAGAAGCCTTGGACAGCCACCTCAGCCAGCAGCCAGTGCACTCCACTGAACAAATGCAGATAAATGGCGTGCCTCCTCTGGCCCACACAGCGCCTAACCTAATCTTGCCTGGAAGCCATGAGTCTCTGCCCCACTTCAGTTTGCACCAGGGTTCACAAGCCATCCTGTAGTTACTCCTAAGCTTTCTTAGCACCCGCCTCCATGCCCCAAGGGGTCAGAAGCTCCTTGAGGTCAGAGGCCATATCTTTTATTTATTTATTTATTTTATCCAAATCAGACTGTAAAAAGCTTAGGGATATATTAGTTCAATGTCTGGGTAATCACTGCCCTGGCTCAGCTTACCCCGGGCCTCCTCCTTCCTGGCACAGCAAATGATAGAACTAGCTAAATCTTAGACTCTGCCTTTCAGACTACAGTATCTGCCTCATCCTGGCTTGCTCAGGACTTGGATGTGAGGCTGCTGGCTCCTTGGGACAACACCAGGCAAACAGAGAAGGGATCTGGCTGGCAGTGAGAAGAGCTTCCAAGTGGGGAAATTTGGTGCCAACAAGCAGAAACTGAGTCAGCGCTGGGCCCCAAAGTTCCAAAATGGAAATTGCCACTGGGTAGTAATCATATGAGGAATGCTGCTGTTAAGAGTCTGCTATAGTTCGTTGGATCTAATGCCTGGGAGAAAAGCAGTCATCATCTACGGAGGGGTCCCTTTGTTTGTAGCGTTTTCTAATTACTGTGGTGTAAATACTCCTACAGTGGCTGAATTCAAGCTATCAGCATGATATCACTGAACATGGATTTGAGAAGAGTAGCGTTTGTGACCCACTGTGAGCCTTCCCCTTACCTGAGGGTCAGCATCAGGAGTTTAGTTCTTGGAGAGGGACTGGCCAGATGCTAAATAGAACAAAAGAGCAGGGCTAAGAGAACCAAGGAATGCAGGGTGGGGAAAGCTCCAATGCCAGAGGTGACCTGGGAGTCCCATGAGTGGTAACTGAGGCTACGTAACTCATATAGCCTCTGCCAAGACTGGCTTGGAGAACTGGTCACTGATTTGATATCCACAGAGGCAGGAGAAAATGAATGGGTTTGGGAGGGTTTTGGAGAGATGTTAATAGTTTTGATCTTTAAAATAATAGCACATTTTTATGTGGTGCTTCTTCTGTGTCAGGCCTTGCCCTGCATTTTGCATGTATCGATTCATTTGATCCTCTAAACCACGGTGAAGTAACTTATTATTATTATTATCCCTAAGTTTACAGATGAGAAGAATAAGACACAGACAGGTCATGTCTACTTTCAACTCCAGTATACTTTAGCTGTAGTTGTGTAATGGAATCTTCTTGAAGTAGACATCTTGCCTGCACACATAGAACTCAACCGAGCTCTCTGGCCTGGTTAACTGCTTCTAAAATGCACCCATCTCCCTACTACCTACCTACCAAACAAGGCAGTTGTTCCTAGCCTCTCTGGGCTCATGGCCACCCATGCCCCAGCAGACACAGTTCTCAGTTTTCTTTTTGATGATGATGGGACCTATGACAATGATATGTGTGTATTGAGGTCAGGGGTGGCTAAGCATGTGTGATCTTTAGAAGAGGGAGGAAACCTTGTCTGAGAAGAAAAAGGAGAGGAGAAAGAGGAAGACGGAAGAGAGGGAGTAGAGAGAGATAGATCAAGTAGAGGGGGTGGCACCTCCAAGCCTGGACTTGGCAAAACCTGGTCTCTGAGCATTGCTGTGACCACTGCACACACTCCAGGCAGCATGCGGTGTGACTTGCTAAAGTGTCTGCTGAGAGGATGTAGGCTTTGTGGGTGACTATGGAATTAGTTATCACTTATGGTGTGTGTGTGTGTGTGTGTGTGTGTGCGCGCGCACGCACGTGTGAACACAGACCTGCTCACACACCCATACTCAGAAAACTGACTGTAGCCATGTGTGATCATCTAGGTACATTTGTGCGATTTGGGGCTATGTGTGAGAAACAGTGACATCCTTGACTCCTGGAATTTCCCTGGACCTCTGGAAAAACCCCGGCAGAGAGGCTTGGCAAGGGCTGCAGTGAAGCTCAGAGAGGGTGCTGAGTGGGCCAGACGCGCTCAAGAAGAGGCTTCCCTATGGGCTGAAGTCATTGGCCCTCCATCTGCCCTTTCCAGCTGCAAATCCTCAGCCTCCTGCAAATGTTTGAAGAATGGGGAGGTGTTTCCGCTGAGCCTTACTCAGCAAAGGGAAGAGGCAGGGCACTGAGGACAAGCTTCTGAGGAAGCACCTGGGGTGAACACCTGGCTTGACCCACCTTGAGCTGTCGCCATTATTGCCAGTGGCTTCAAGAGCAGTTCCAATGTCCCGCCTCTTTCTCAAGAAGAAAGAGCAAGGCCTCTGCATTCTGTTGAGATGGAGGTTTTAATCTGCGCTCTAGCATATACCGGCTTTGGAACAATGCACCAACTCCCTCACATCATGGAGCCTTAGTCTCCTGAAGTGGCCAGTGCTTTACCTCAAGAGAGAGTCGGGGATCTGAGGGCAATAAAGTAGGAGTGTCATCTACCCTCCAGTGAGAAGGAAAGGAGGTCACCTATGGGAACACATGTGGCACAGCCTGGGTCATGCTCACTCCCTCTTTCCCCTTCTCTGTAGCCAGATACTGAGGGACAACCTCCTCTCAAGTTCAGGATGTGGACATTGATAAGCACTCGCTCTCTCCTCCTCCTCCTCTTCCTCCTCCTCCTCCTCCTCCTCCTCTTCTTTTTCTTTCTTTCTTTTTTTTCTTTCTTTCTTTCTTTCTCTCTTTCTTTCTCTCTTTCTTTCTCTCTTTCTTTCTCTCTTTCTTTCTCTCTTTCTCTCTCTCTCTCTCTCTCTCTCTCTCTCTCTCTCTCTCTCTGGTAAAAAGGATCAAGAAGGGTCCTCTATACCCTGCTTGAGCCCTCACTGAACTCTCCTTGATTTGTTTATCCATCAGCAGATGAATGATGAACTCTGAACCCAATGCTAAGGAAAAACCTTCCTCATTCACACCCACTGGCTCAGGTTAATGCAGCATCTCTTGGCAATATAAGAATTTTAAAAGATATACCCAGAATTTCATGCCGCAGAAAGGTTAAGACATTTCATCTCCCAAGTCTAGATGCCATATGTATACACTGAAGCAGGACTTCATAGAAAAGGCTGATTTGAGGATGCAGCTTCCCTCCTAGTCCCCTTTCCTCTTCCAAGCCCACTGGCACTAGGGGCACTTTGTCTTGTAGCTTATGTGGGATTGGATGATTTTTTAAAAACTAAGCTAGGATGGTGCTTTACCTCAAGAGAGAATGGAGGACCTGAGGTCAAAGCCAGGAGGCAACGACTGGGAGGGAGTCTCGGTGGAAATAGTCTCAGTGAGCCCCAAAGTCTTGGGCCCTGCGTCTGCCACTTACCATCTGTATGACTGTGGGTAAGGCCCTTAAGCTCTTTGGGCCTCAGTTTCCCCATCTAAAACATGAGGGTCTGGGCCGTTGTGGCTATCAAGTGAGCTGATGCAAGGGGAGTGTTTTGCAGATTGTAAACAGCACATACATGCAAGACAAAGCCAGTAGAAGAATATCGCTGAACCCCACTCTGTGCCGCTTCGGTGTGCGACGCGCAGTTATACATGTTAGCTCTCTCTCTGGACCATGAATCCTTGTGACAGGGCTGGATTTCCTGTTCATCTCTGCACTCCCCAGCTGCTTAGCACTGGGCGTGGCAGAATGCTGGCACTCTGGCAGTGCTTAGTGACCCAATAGATCATCTTATTGGAGTCCTCACAGCAACCCAATGAGATTGTTGCCATCTCCCATTTTACAGAGTAGCAAAAATTCAGGCCACTCTTGGCTTGAGCTAGATGTCACCTGTGGCTTGAGCTGGCTTCCAGATGTTCTGTTCCCAGAAATAACCTTGAATTTATGAGCCTGCTAGTAGTGGGCAGGACTGCTTCTGGTGAACATGCATGATGGCGGACTAGAGGGTGATGAGATGTTCGGAGACGGGAAAGCATGGGAACGGGTGACTGCTGAGAATATCCAAGAGAGGCCCTTTGGCCTTCCTTTGTTACCTACTGTATATAAAGATTCTTACTCTGAGTAAGTTCTTCCTACTGTCTACCCTAAGTTCTTGCTGCTATCTAAGCTCATTCTTTCTCATTTTATTGGCCTCTGGTCTTTTATACAACTTCTCACTGTACTAGCCAGCAATGCTCCTCTACTCAAGACACGAATGAGCGGACATTGCTACCAGCCCTGAGCTTCAGGCCTCATCCTGTGCCCGCACATCCCAGGAAGGACTGCCTTAGCTCGGGTGTCGCCCTCGTCTGCTTAGGACCTCCTTCGGGACTTCCGGCTCCACATTCTTTCCCAGTGGCCACCCTGAATTCCACAACTAGCTCTGCTGCTCTCAGAGTGCTATGGCCAACTATCTCTGTTTCTTCTCAAGCTTCTGTGATTCCTTTTCAGCCAGGGTCCCCAGGGTCATCATCTAGGTCTCCATTGTTCAGAAGCCATGTCACTCCCTCCAGCTCTGTACTGCCATTTGCCTTTCCAAAGCCCAATTTACATTATAATTATACTTGTCTAGCCAGGCAGAGGGACTCCACACAGATTGGGGAGAGAACTTTGGCCAACTGCAAGAAGTGGCAATCACATCTCACTGGGCCTCACTCCCCTAGCACTAGTGTTTTTCTTAGTTTCTTAGGGTGATCCAATGTGGCCACAGCTTTCTTCTCATTCTTGCCCTGTCCTCAGGTAGGCAATATGTCTGGGCCCTGTCATGGCCTGCTTCTCCTCAGCTCCTTCACTAACCTCTCTAATCTATAGGGCCAACTCCACTTAATGGGTACTCACCTGGTACTCCATTCCATTCCTGACGCCAGTCAAGTGGAATATAAAGAACATGACTTTTTGTCCATCAGTTTAGCAAAACTAAAAAAAAAAAATAGTGGCCGATACTGGAGAGGTTGCAATGAGATGGGCTTCTCTGCCTGAGGGACCTGGCAAAGGCCTGGGCCAGGTGTGTTGAACTCTGAGGTATCTGGGCAGGAGGCAAGTGGTCTCCTCCATCCCAGGCCAGGTCAGCCACTTTGCTGCTGCTGCCACCTTCATAGGTGGATACTGGATTTTCTGCCTCATAAAGTTGTCCTCCAAGTCACTCTGGAGCCAGCGTGTGGCCAGGCCCTGGCAGCCACCTGGCCTGCTCAGTGACCCCTGAGAAAGGGGGCAGCTAGGGGAGCCTAACAAGCCTTCCTTCTTCAGGCTGAAACACTCAAAACCAGAATTTAAAGCAGCCTCCTTCACTGCCATGCCTACCCATGTCCTTAGCCTGGTACAATGTCCCCTGTATGAGCTCAGGAGCCAAAGCAGGGTCCTGAGAGTGACTACCTCATACAGATGAAGGAGTGTTAAGTGAAGTTGTAAGTGTCAAACCTGGAATGGAACAGCTGGCATTGTCCTTCCTCCCTTTGCCCCTCCCCCAGGGCATTCCATTTCACGTGGGCAGAGTTAGTGAGAAGCAACTCCATTGGGCCCAGATTGAGCATATCCTATGGCCCATGTTCCGGGCATGTTAGAACTTGATAAGAACCCATCAATAGGTTTCACTCGATTGCCCAGTTCATGCAACTGGCACAGGGTCAGGAGGGATTGGAACCCAGACCTGGTTTCCCCAAGCCCACGTTTTGCCCTGCACCCCACTGCATCTCAGAAAGGGCGGCCATGTAAAGCAGCCTCTCCTTTAAGATTTGTAAGGGGCCACCAGTCTCACTGAGGGAAAGAAGGGCGCGTGGAGAGACTCCCCTTCTTTCACCGCCTGGCCTTCCATGGCTGTGAGACTATCACTGTGGACAGAAACTGGGTCTGAGTTCTGGGCCCTGCTGGGCAGTGACCAATCTGTACATTTTGAGTAAACAAGGAGGTCCCTTCTAGCTTGGCCTGGAGGAACCAAGTGGCCTGAGCATTCAGGTAGGCAAGAGAGGCCCATGAAAGGAGAAATCTGTTCAGCTCAGATCAAGAAAGACAGATACTTCTTGGGTGGCTGGGTAAGGCCTTTAGTGGCCTGGGCTGAGGGTGGGAACGAGGCGGAACACCCAGGAAGGAAGGTGATCCTGACATGGAGTAGGGCTCCCCTGAGGTCCCAGGGCCACTGGGCTGTGAGGGAGCTGGGGCTTCTGTGTCTGGCTCAGCTGCCCTCAGAGGCACCCTCACTCAGCCTCAGCCTCCCTTGGCGCCTACTCAGAGCCTGGCCAGGCATTCCTGTGCCTTGGATAGCAGCCAGGGCACTGAGAAGAGGAGCAGGGGAGAAGTGGCCTGGGGGTCGTCACTGAAGGAAGGCAATTCCAGGGTTCTTTGGTGCTCAGCCTCAGAGGATGCTGTCGTCTGCAGCTCGTGGCTGATGGTAGGGCCTACAGCCTTCTTCAGCCCACCCAGTGTTGGTTTCCAGTGTGATTGCGGGGTGTGTGTGTTTGTGTGTGTCTATGTGTTTGTATACGTGTGTGGGGACACAGACCCAGAGGACCATCTGTGTGTATGGCTACGTGCACGTGTATACAGTCATGTAGGTACATAGAGAGTTGGAAAGGCAGGGGCTGTGTGTGTTTGTGTGTGTGTGAGTGTGTGTGTGTGTCTTTGTGCACATTTCTGAAACAGTGAGAAGAGGAGGAAGAGAGACAAAAGCCCTAAGTGACTCCGGCTTTTGGAGGAGCCAGCCCGGTGTGGTGGGTGTAGGGAGCAGAGCAGGCCGGCCTGGGGCCTGATTGGAACCAGACTTGGCAAGGAGGGGCTGTAAATGTTTTTTTGCTGCCTGTCCTGAGAAATTTATGTCACACCCACTCCATCATCCTGGCGGGGGCAGCCTCTCCCAGCTGCCTGTGGTTCTGGGCCTTCCAGTGCAACGAGCAACCACTATGGGGGTCCCTTGAGCCTCCTCTGGTCCCATAATGGCCTGAGGCTGACAGGGATGAGCCATAGGTGCATGAGGAGGAAGAGAAGGGAACTTGGCCCCCAAGTGGCCTTCTTTCCCACAGAGTCTGGAAGGGGGAGGGGCAGGCTTTATGGGTGCAGGGAGGAGGGGAAGGCAGGAGCTGGGCTGTACTCTATTCAAAATATCTTCCCTGCCTTCTCCTCTTAATAAGGGGGCGGGGTTAGGGACTGAGAGCAGCCAGAAAAGGACAAGATGACCCCTAAAGTAGGCTTCAGAGACCATTTGTCATACAATTGAAATTGAAGCCCAGGAAGGGGAAGGGACTTGCCCAAGGTCACATACTGAGAAAACCAAAGGCAGTCTCTGCTCACCCTGCTCTATGTGGCCTTTTACCCCACCTCCGAGCTGGAGACCCTTCTCAACCTAGAATTAGGCCCTCTCTTTTTCTGAACATGTGACTCCATCCTTAAAATCCTTCCCTTGTTTCCATTTTTTCTTACAATAAAGGCAAGACTCCTGGGCATGAATTACAGGGTCTGCCCTGGTCTGGCCCGGCCTACCTCTCCATCTCCATCTTCTACCAAACTCCATCCTGCCACCTGGGCTTTTGCACATGGTGTGCTCTCTGCCTTGGGGTGATTTTCCCTCCCTATTTTTTTTTTTGTTATTTCACTCCTACTTGAACGCACAGCTCAAGTGCCTCTTCCTCGTGGAAACTTTCTGTATCTTCTTGGCACTGCGGACCTCTCCTGCAGAGCAGTACTCACTACTGCAATTTTGCTTTTGTTGTGTACTTTTTAATTAATTGCCACCTTCCCTGCCTTACTTGAAACTCCATGATGGCAGACACCACAGCTGCTTTTGCTCACTGATGCTGTCCTAGTGTTCAGCCTAGACCTGGCAAATAATCAACAATGACAAGGACATCAGGAACTAATATTTGAGGTGTACCATGTACCAGGCACTCTTTAACTGCTTTACTTGGAATAACACATTTAATCATCATAAACTCTATGAGTTAAGTTACTATTGTTAAAGAGCAAAGCACAGGCCAAAATGGAGTCACTTGTGCTAAAGGCCATGGTACAGCGTAAGTAACAAAGGTATGATTTGAACCCAGGCAGTCCGTGTTCTTAACCGCTATCACCATATGTGCTTGATCCTAAATATGTGTTGACTGCATACTTTTGCTTGTCCCTTACCTCCAACCATGAAGGAGATGCCAGCCTCTTGAATCCTGGGGTGACCCCTGTCCCAGGACTGCTGCCACCTGTCCATAGTCATTCCTGCTCGCAGCCTCTCTCTTGGCCTTCCCTACATGCAGTGCTCACATCTGTCTGCTTCCTTGGATGATGTGAGAAGGCCTTGGGGATGGGAGATGCTCCTGAGTTTAGAGAGACACTTTCATTCTTAAATGCTGGCTGTTGTCATTACATCTCAGTCACAGTACACCAACTTGCTCTCACCTACCCAGGCTCAACCGCCTGCCAGCTCACCTCCCAGGCCTCAGTTTCCTCTTCTGTGACAGATTTATGCCCAGGACTGCAAGGTAGGGCTATGAGGATCCAGTGAGTTTGTCTGTGTGGGGTTAACTGCCAAACACAAGACCGATGTTAATGATCACTTGTATCATTATTAATAAGTTATAATATAAACAGAAACTCTCTTTTTATGGCTTTCAGCTCCAGAGCCCAATGGAGACAGAAAGCAACACGTGATACTACTACTAAGTGTTCAGTGTGGCCCCTTCTCAACCCTGCCACCACTCTGTTCCTCCTGCCCTCCTTGCCTGCCTTCTCACCCCTATCACACCCAGGACAGGCTTTGGGCTGGTCAATAATGCCCAGCTTTGCATGGGGAAGACTCACATCTCTGTCTCCCACCACTTCACCTCTCTACCAGTCCCCCTGGCTTTGCTGCTTCTCTGCCAGGCCAAGGGCACGAACACAGTGCTCCACCAGCCCCCCAGGGCCCACAAGCCCCGCGCCTCCCCACCATGGCATCTTGAACAGAGCTGAATCTGTGGCTCTTGGTGGGGGGTGGCTATGGGATGGGAGACCACAGAGAGAGGAGGGTTACAAAAGCTGTGCCTTGCTTTCCCAGTGGCCTCCTGGGGGCCAATGAATGCACGGAGCCCCAGCCAGGGGTGGGGGTAGGACCAGCCAGCATGTTTTCATTTTGCTCTGTTTGTTTTCTGTTTAGATCAACTGCTCAGTTCTGGTTTGGGCTTCTGAGGGCTGATGGGCTTTGGCAGGTAAGGATTTCTGGGGCCACCCGCCTCTGCCTTCTACAGGGCTGTGGGCTAAGCTCCTGCCAGCCCCTGAGGGAGCAGGAAGTCCAGCCTGCTCTATTTACTTGCCAGCTCCTTTCTTTCCATTTTTCTCTTTTCTCTTTCCCTGTTTTTTTCATTCTTTGTCTTTCTGCATCTCTCTATTTCCTCTCTTACCCCCTTATTCCCTCTCTCTCTCCCTTTCTCTCTTTTCTCTTGGAGTTTGTCCCCATCTCTTTTCTGCTTCCCTGTGCCTCTTTTATTCAGTAGTTCTCTCCTTCCTGCCATCTCTCCTTTTTCTATTTCTCCTTTTCTTTCTCAAAAGGAGAAAAAGAAATCAAGTCTTAGAGCATTAAGAGGCCTGAGTTCTGGCCCAGGCTCCCCCATGTACTCTCTCTCAATAACCTTCTACAAGTCCTTTCCTATCTCTAACTTATGTGACATATGAGAGTGAGGTATGAGATCTAAGCTAGAACATGTATTATTTCTTATAGGGGATAGGAGGAGGGCCTGGATCAGATTTGCTCTTCAGGGGGCATGGTCCTGAAATGCAGTCTGGGATGAAGGAGAGGGGGCAGTCAGTGGAGTGCCTCCTTGAGCAGTGAAGGTTTATGGGAAAAGGCACAGATGGAGGAGCTCCCCGCTTCATTGCTGCTAAAATGTACTCTAGAGAACCTCGGGAACACAGCTGAGGTCTCGGGTCTTGAAAAGTGGAAGCACTGCTCCAATAAGGGTAGAAAACAGGGCTAAAGAATGGTGGCCCTGGTCTTGTTTCCTGACCTTCCATCTGCCTTCCATGCAGCCCTAGATCAGGCCAAAGGCCACGTGACCCCTATCTTTGAACCCACTTCTCTTCTCATTATGACATTTGCCCACTAGCCTCTAGTGACCCGTAGGTAAAGAGTCTAGGCTAAGGACCCTGCACTGTCACAGATCTCTGTGTTGCTTTCTCTCCTGGTCCCACAGACACCTCAGTCCTGGTGCTTACCAAACCAAACTCATCCTCCACACTCACCCCATACCTCCTCTTCCTCCAGGGTTTCTTTCCTTGGTGAATGAACAGAAATCCTCCCAGGAAGGTTGGTTGGAGGGCCTTAGCTTGGGCTCTTGCTTCTGCCATCACCTCCTAGATCTCATCCATCTCTGAGTCGTGTGGGTTCTAGCTCCATGTGGTGCTCCTACCCTCCCCACTGCTGCTGTGACCATCATTTCCTGCCTGGACTCCTGCCACAACCTTCTCCAGCTCTCTTCTGTCACCAATTCCAATTCAATTTCTAGACATTAGGGTAACTTCATGGTTTGGGCTATTATAAATAAGGCTGTTCTAACTATTCGTGTGCCTGTCTTTTGGTAACAGAATTGCTGGGTCATAGAGGAAGCCCATGCTCAACTTAAGCAGATGGTGCCTCCCAGTTTTCCAGAGTAGCTGTACCAATTTACCCTCCTACCAGAGGTGCAGGGGGGTTTTCTTTGATTCTACCCATTCTGGACGGTATATGGTGGTATCTCATTATGGCTTTAATTTGCATTTTCCTTTTGACTAATTCAGTAGAGCACTGTTTCTTTTTTAAAAAATCAATTACTTTATTTTTATTATGGTGACATTGGTTAACAAAATCCAGTAAGTTTCAGGTGTTCAATTCAACAGTAAGGTGAATATATAGTGCCTTGTGTGTTCCCTGCCCATAGTTATATTTCTTTTTGTCACCACATATTTGACAGCTTTTATCCTATTTACCTCCCACCTCCCCGTCTACCCTCTGGTAACCACTCATCTGTTGTCCATGTCCATGAGTCTCTATTTCTTTGTCTTGTTTGTTTATTGCTTTTAAGTTTATATCCCACATATAAGTGATATCATGTGATTTTCAACCTTTTCTATCTGGCTTATTTCGCTTAGCATGATTATCTCGAGGTCCATTCATGTTGTCACAAATGGCAGTATTTCATCTCTTCTTATGGCTGAGTGATATTCCATTGTATATATGTATCTCCGCTTCTTTATCCAGTCATCTATCGTAGGACACTTCGGTTGCTTCCATGTCCTGGCCACTGTGAATAATGCTGCTACGAACACCAGTGTGCAAATATCTTTTCAGATATGAGTTTTCAAGTCTTTGGGAGAAATACCCAGTAGAGGGATTGCTGGATCATATGGTAGATCAATTCTCAGTTTTTTGAGGAACCCCCATACTGTTTTCCATAGTGGCTGTACCAATTTACAGACCAATGAGCAGAGTAGAACAGTTTCATATGTTTATTGGCCACAATATTTATCCTGTGAAGAGTCTGTCAAAGTCATCAGCACATTTTTCTGTTGAGTCACCTAATATATCCTTGATTATGATTTTTTTGTCATTTATTTTTATATAGTCCAAATTATCAACTTTTTTCTTCATAGATAAAATATATTTCTCCCTTCTTATTTAAGAAATCTCTGTCTACTTCAAGGATACAACGTTGTTCCCCTACATTTTTTCTGAAAGCTTTATTGGTTTGCGTTTTACATTTATATCTGCAATCCATCTGGAACTGATTTCTGTGTGTGATGTGAGGTAGGGGTCAAGATAATTTTTTTTCCACACAGCTATCCAACTGACCCAGAACCATTTATTTTTCTAAAAAGTCTCCAATGTACTACATTGTCATTTTTGTCATAAATTGGGTGATTGTATATGTGTGGGTCTCCTTTTGAATTTTCTATTTTTTTTCCATTTGTCAGTTTCTATACCTTTGTGCCAATACCGCAATGTCTTAATTACTAAAACTTCCTAGGTCTTGATATCTGTTAGTAAGAGTTCTCCAGCTATGTTCTTCTCTGTCAAGATTAAATGGGCTATTCTTGGCCCTTTGCATTCCCATCTGAATTTTAGGACCAATTTGTCAGTTTTCACTGCATAAAAAACCCGGGATTTTTAAATGAGATCACGTTGACTCTGTAGATTAATTTGGGGAGAATTGACATCTTTATAATATTGAGTTCTCTAATCTGTGAATATGGTTTATCCCTTAATTTATCTGTCTTCTTTAACTTCTCTCCATTATGTTTTTTAGTTTTCTATGTAGATGCTTTGTACATCTTTCACTAGATTTATTCCTAAGTGTTTGATGTTTACGCTATTATAAATGGTAGAGTATTTAAAACGTTCTTTCTCTATTGTTTGCTGGTTTATAGAAACACAATTGATATTGCATATTGACCTTATATCCAGTGACCTTTCTAAATTCATTGATTAATTCTAATAGTTTGTCTATAGATTCTTCTGGATTTTCTATGTACACAATCATGTTAAATGCAAATGATGGCAATTTTACTTTTTCCTATCAAATCTTTGATTCCTCTTGCTGGCCTCATTACACTGAGTAGGACCTTCACTACAACATTGAAAAGAAATGGTGAGAATGGGCATCCTTGTCTTACACCCAATCTCAAGTGTATGAAAACTCAATATTTTACCATTAAGTCTGTCATTCACTAAAGGTTTTTATAGAGGCCCTTCATCAGGTTGATGAAGCTCCTTCCTATTTCTAGTGTGCTGAGAGTTTCAGCATGAATGGGTGTTGAATTTTGTAAAATGCTTTTTATGCATCTATCATGATTTTTTTCTCCTTTTTCCAGTTAGGTGAATTATAATCATTGCAATTTTATTCTTAAATCACTGTTGAATTCCCAGCTTAAAACTCACTTGATCATGAATTATCCTTTAATATATTGCTGAATTCCATTCACTAAGTTTTGAAATTAAGCTTACAAAAATTGTAATGATAATTGTAGAATCACATGCAGCTGTAAGAAATAATATGGGGAGATCCTGTGTATGCTTTACTCAGTTTCTCTCAATAGAAACATCTTGCAAAAATCTGGTACATTATCTTAACTAGGATACTGACATTGACACAGTCAAGATGCAGAACATCCCACAAGGATCCCTCCTGTTGCCCTTTCATAGCCACACCCACTTACCTCCCACCCCACATCCTCCTTAACCCCTGGCAACCACTAATCTGTTCTCCATTTCCATAATTTTGTCATTTCAAGAACACTCTATAATGAAATCATACAGTATGTAACCATATGGGATTGGCTTTTTCATTAAGCAGAATTCTCTGGAGATTCATCCAAGCTGTTTCATGTGTCAGTAGTTTGTTCCTTTTTGTTACTGAGTAGTATTCTATGGTATGAATGTACCACAGTTTGTTTAACCATTCACCCGTTGAAGGACATCTGGGCTGTCCTCAGTTTGGTGTGATTACAAAGAAAGCTGCTATAAACATTCATGTATAATTTTTGTGTGTGTGTGATGGTTAGCTTTAAATTTTCTAATAGAAACTTCCAAAAATGCAATTGCTGGTTCATAAGGTACTTGCATGTTTAATTTTATAAGAAACTGCCAAACCGTTTTTCAGAGTAGCTGTGCCATTTTACATTCCCACCAGCAATGTATGAGGGATCCAGTTTCTCTGTACCCTCACTAACATTTGGTGTTGTCACATTTAAAAAAAAAATAACCATTGGGTAGCTAGGTACGGATGTCTCATAGTGGTTTTAATTTGCATTAATTTGCATTAATGGTGTTGACTGACTTTTCATGTGCTTATTTGCCATCTGTATTTCCTCTTTGGTGAAATGTCTCTTCATGTCTTCTGCCCATTTTCTAATCGGATTGTTTATTTTGTTTGGTTTCGTCTTCTTCTGTTTTGTTTTACTGTTGAGTCTTAGGAACTCTTTATATATTCAAAATTTAAGTCCTGTTCAAATACATGGTTTACAAATGTTTTCTACCTGTTTGTTCTTTGTCTTTTCATCCATTTTCATCATATAGCAAAAGTATTTAATTCAGTGAAGTCCAATTTATCCATTTTTTTTTGTTTTATGAGTCACGCTTATGGTGTCATAGCTAGGAATTCTTCATCAGTATTTAAGTCCTGAAGATCTTCTCTCATGTTTTCTTCTTTTTCATATTTTCTGCTAAATTATCTGTTCTGTTGTGTTTATATTTAAATGTATGATTCATTGAATTAATTTTTGTGCAAGGTGTGAACTTTGAGTCAAGTTCATTTGCCAATGACTGTCCAATTGCTCCAGTATCACTTGTGGAAAAGACTATCTTTTCTCCAGAATGCTTTTGTACCTTTGTCAGGAATGAATCGGATGTTTTTGGTGTGGATCTGTTTTTGAGTTCTCTATTACCTTCCAAAGATCTATATATCTCTCCTTCCGCTAGTAACACACAGTCTTGATTATAGTAGCAGTATGATGTTTTAAAATCAAGTAGAGTGATTCTTTTTCAAAATTGTTTCAGCTATTCTAGTTCTTTTGACTTTTCATATATATTTCAGAATAATCTTGTCTATATCTACAAAGAAAGCTTCCTGGAATTTTGATAGGAATTGCATTAAACCTTTATATCAACTTGGAAAGAATTAACTTCTTTATTACGTTGAATCTTCCAATCCATGAACACCTGGATATGTCTCATCTTCTTCAATTTCTTTCATCAGCATTTTTAAAATTTTCCACATGTAAGTCCAGCATACATTTCATTGCATTTACACCTAATTATTTCTTTTTTAAAAAAATTTTTGGGAGATTATAAGTGGTATTGTATTTAAAATTCTGGTGTTCACATGTTCATCACTAGTACATAGAAATACAATTGATCTTTGTATGTTTATCTTGGTATCATGACCTTGATGAACTTATTAGGTCTAGGAAATTTTTTATAGATGCTCTGTGATTTTCTATGTAGACAATCATGCCATCTACAAAATGAGAACCATTTTCTTTCTTCTGTTCCAATCTATAAGCCTTTCCTTTTTCTTTTTACTTTATTTTCTCTTTTCATTATTTCCTTATTGCACTGACTAGAACTTCCATCACCATTTTTGAATCAAAGTGATGGGAGTGGACATCCTTGTCTTTTTTCCCAGTGTAGGGTGAAAAGCATTCAGTCTTTTACCATTAAGTATGATGTCAGCTGTAGGATTTTGTAGATGATCTTTATGAAGTAGAAGAAGTTCACTGTCTTCCTAATTTTTCATGTTTTACTAATCCAAGAGTGTTGGATTTTATAGAATGCTTTTTCTTTTTTATCTATTCATATCTTTAATATTTTTATGACCTTTATTTTTTATATTTTTATTAAGATTATTGAAATAACATTGGTTAATATAACTATATAACTTTCAGGTATACATTATAATTTGACATCTATATATTCTATTGTGTGATTACCACCCAGAGTCCAGTTTCCTTCAGCTACCATATATTTTATTCCCTTTACCCACTTCACCCTCCCAAGCCCCCTATATTTAACCCCCTTTATCCTGTCTACTCTTCCCTCCTCCCCTACTAGAATATTTTTTCTATATCAGTTGACAAATTCTTTGGTTTTTCTTTCTTGTATTATTAATATGATGGATTACATTTGACTAATTTCTAAGTATTGAACCAGACTTGTATTCCTGGAATGAACTCCACTTGGTCATGGTGTACAATTATTTTTATATATTATTGAATTCTATTTGTCGGTGTTTAGTTGAGAATTGTTCTATTTTTGTGAGAGATACTGGTCTGTAGTTTTCTTTTTGTTTACTATATTTGTCCAGTTTTAGTGTCAGGCTAACGCTGGCTTTATAAAATGAGTTGGGAAGTCTCCCTTCCTCTTCCTTTTTCTGGAAGAGATTATATAGAATTTGTGTTGATTATTCTTTAAATTTTAGTAGCATGTTTCATTGAAACCATCTATGTCTAGAGATTTTTTCCTTGGGTAAGTTTTAAATAAAAATTCATTTCTTGTTAGTTATAAGACTATCCAAATTATCTGTTTGTATTGGATAAGTTATGGTAGTTTATGCTTGTTAAGGAATCGATCCATTTCATTTTAAGTTGTCAAGTTCATGTATGTAGAGTTGTTCATAGTGTTCTCTTATTGTCCTTTTGATGTCTGCAGGGTCTGTATTGATATCCTCTGTTTCATTCCCAATATTGGTAATATGTGTCTTCTCTTTTCTTTTATTTATGACAGTCTTGCTAGAAATATGTCAATTTTATTGATATTTTCAAAGAGCCAGGTATTTTGTTTCATTGATTTTTCACTCTTGAAATCATGGCATATATCTCACTTGGTCAAGAGGAATTATTCTTTTAATATATTTTTTATTCCATTTCCTAATATTTTGGTTTTGGAGTTGATCTGTGATGTTTATTTCTTATAATGTCCTTATAATGCCCTTTGGTATCAAGATTCGTCTAGTTATTTGGCTAGCCTCATATAAAGAGTTGGAAAGGTTTTCTTTTTCTATTCTCTGGAAAGATTTGTGTAATATTGATGTTATTAGGCACATAAAGTTTTATGCACTTATGTATGTTTAGGGCCAAATAGTTTCATATCTGTTCATGGAGCTAGGTGCAGCAGAGTAACATACTTTTGATCCCCTACCATCTGCTAGACACCATGCTTAGATTTTACATTCATTATCTCATTGTTTCCTTATAAAAATCTCATTGGACAAGAATTTGTATGCTTGTCTCCAAGCTCAGAAAACTGAGATTCATTGACTTGCCTAAGATCAAACAGATGTGGGATTCAAAGTTAAATCTTATTTGTTGACCTCCTACTCCAGTCCAAACACTGTGTTCCGAGATGGTCATCCACTACAACGCTGAATCTTTCCAACAGCTTAGTGAGATCGTAATCACATTTTTCATTGTAGAGATGAGGAAGTTGAAGCTCAGAGAGGGTGAATAACTTGTCCAGAGGTAAACGTCTAGGATGCTGCCAAGCTGGGCTCCAGGGTGGTATTTTGTCCTTCTTCAGCTAGAGAGTGTTCTTTGTGCTGTGGACGGAATGTGCCTCTCGTGGCAATGAGCACATCTTGTGTGATAGTGACTGCCATTATTTTCAACAGCTCAGGGGAATGGAGGAGTCACTATGTCTTGGTTAGCTGCTGGCTCCAGGTTTCAAGTGCAATAGTGAATCAAAACTGAAACAGAGTTGGGAGCTAGAAGGAAAGAGCTTAGGAACCTGGGCTCTGAGGAGTAGAGACTGGAAGGTATCTTGGCAGGCCCACACATACGCCAGGACATGGGCTGACAGGTAAGGAGGTGGATGAGAGCTGGACTCTGGTAGGTTGCAATTCCACTCCTCTATCATGTGAAACTACTTTCCTTGGTGGCCTTGCTGGACTAAATTTCCTTTGTCCCTGCCAAGCCAAGGCCTGAACCACTACTAACTCATATGAAAGGAGAGAGATAGAGAGAAGAAGGTAGAGATACTCTGAGGCCCTAGCCCCCAGCCAGAGGCATGGGGACTGAGTCTAAGATTAATGATGTGGAAAAGCAGATAAGGTCCTTACAGATCACTTAGTCCATTCATCCCACTTTCTAGGGAGAAACAAAGGCCCAGAAAAATAAGGATGAAGTGATTTATTTGTCCAAGTCCACACAACCATAAACAGCCACCTGAGGGAGAGCAAAGACCCAAACTGAGGTGTGTGGGGTGTGGGGTGAGTAAGGGGATGCGTGTAGGTGTGGATTGAGCTTCCTAACATACAACATGGACTATGAGGTCTGACTACTCCAAGTTGTCACTTGTGACTCCGAAGTAAGTTACTTGAATGCTCTGGGCCTCAGTTTCTTCATTTGTACTTCATGGTAGTAACTACCTAGTAGTGTTGTTGCACAGGTCAAATACATCAATATGTATGTGAAATACTTAGAACAGCATCTGGCACATAGGAAGCACTATCATATGTGTTGTTGCTATTATGGGAGGTCCTTAGGTGGAGAGGAAATATCAGTGGCACAATAGTCATCTTGCCTGGGTTCTAATCTGGACTGCCACACTATGTGGCTTTTGGCAAGTGCCTTCCCTCTCTATGCCTCACAGCCTCATCTGTAGTACGTGTGACATGGGACTAAATGAGAGTCCCTCATTCTTATTTAGGGAATTCAGCACCATCACATGGACAGACCACCCAGCTCACCGAAGGCCTTGGAGAAAAAGTGACTGTTATAAATGCTGTCCAGAGAGGACAGAGAGGTATTCTCCAGGGTTTCTGCCCTAGGCTGTGCTCCTCCACACCTGTAGGCTGGCTTCACCCTCCTCCCCACTGGAGCTGGGCAGTAGGGCTAACCCTCCCAGTTTCGGGCTTGGCAGCCTCTCTTTTGAGGCCTCCAGGCTGGCCACCCCAAAACTTGACAACTTCCTTTCTTCCCATACCACTGAGGGCTATGAGAGCAGCTCTGAGGAGACTTTGATGGCTGCACAAGCTGGAGGCCCCACACCGCACTGATGGCCATGGGGAGTGGAGAGATAGGACCTGGCTGCATAGGTTCTTCCTCCACCTTGCCAGAGACTACTTGCCCCAAGCCTCCCTTCGTCTGACCTTGTCCCGAGGCTCAGTGGAGCTGAAGCAGGCAGGTAGAGCAAGAATCAGAGACTCGTGAGTTTCTGACTTGAGACCACTCTCCATCACCATGCACTTTAGTTTAGGGGACAGGGAGCATAGACCTACAATTAACAAAGAATGTGGCTGATGTCACTTAGCAATGATTCCCATTCTACAGAGTAGGCAGCTATGGCTCAGACATGTCAAATGCAGTTAAGGTCACAACCTGGATCTGTTGAATGCTGTCATTTCTAGAACCAGAGTATGTCAGAGCTGGAAGAGGTCTTAGTTTAGGAGACATTGGAGTCTAATCCCATTTTGTAGATGAGTAACACTGATACCCAGAGAGGGAAAGGGATTTGCCCAAGGTCCAAAAGGAGTCGGTAGTAGAGGTAGGTCCTAGACCCTGAGGTCCTGATCCTTTGGCCAGCTGCAGAGGAAGTGGCGGAGTGCATAAAGGCTTGGGTGGAGAAAGGGGACCCAGCACAGTACTGAGATGCTTTTAGCTCCCATCTGGTCAGAAGTGTTGTCTTCCTACTCTCTGCAGCTGTGAGGACCCTTTCTTATCTACCTCTCTGGCACCCTGAGAAAGGCATTCTCATACGGCTGAGGCCTGACGAGAGCCAGAGACATGAGTTCCAGGCTGTGTACCCTCTCTCTGGGCCTCTGCTTCTCCAGCTTTAAAATGGTGTGTATAGAATTTGGAGCAAGGGAGTATTCTGTGAATTGGAGTAAAATCCAGATGCCCAGACCCTACTCCACACCTGTGACCTCTGAATCTCTGGGTTTGGACCCAGGCTTGGGTGGCTGAATCTCCAGAGAATTCAAATGAGCAGTAGGATATCAGAGGTCTCTAGGGGCTTCTTGACTTGACTGTCGCTGAGATTCTGTGATGAACATAAGACGTGTCAGATTGGGGGGAGGGGTGGCCCCGACAGCTTTCCTCCCACAACCCTACGCTGAGCATGCCAGCCCAAACTACAGGCCATTTTCCCAGGGTTAGAAAATTGCTTTTGGGGTTTCTGGCACTGTCTGTATTCCTCCTGGGACACTGCTACTGTGGTAGGAGTCTGCCTGTCCACACCCCTCCATGACTCTTTGTGGCAGAGAAACAATGCAGCTCTGGAATCAGAACAGGCTGAATGTGAAGTCTCTACTTTACCTGGCATGGTTTTGAAACTTCAAGCAAATCAGTTCACCTCTCTCAGCCTCGACATTCTCATTTCCAAAATGGGGATGGCAACGTACTCAGCCCACAGTGTTTTCATGTACCCGAGCTGAGCCCAGGCATCTAGTGTGCCTTGCCCAGCTTCTGGCATGACAGAGTACTCTGTGAACGGTGACTCCCCTCTATTGACATGCTGCTCAACCCCTCAGGCAAACTACCTTGCTCTCATTTGAAAGACCCAGCATCCTGAATCAGGCCCTGTTCTGACAGGAGTGAACAATCTGCTCTCTGCATTTGGTGCTTTCTAGTCCATAACGCATGCCAACTTCCGCTTGCTTGTATCACTTTCCCAGAAAGCCCATGAGGTACAAATTATAATCCCCACTGTGCAGGTGAGAACGCTAGAGTTCAGAGAGGCTCAGTTATTTGCCCATAGTCACTCTGTTTAGAATTGGTAGTGCTCAATTCAAACTTAGAGCCATCTGGCCCCAGAATCCAAGCTGCGTCCACTGTATCTTCACTGTCTTAACTTGGCAAGATCAAGGAAGGCGCTGCTCTGCTGGCCACAGTGCATGCTAGCATTGAGCCACCTCAGCACAGGTGCAAATGCAGACAGAAGAGGCTTGCAGGGTCGATGAATACACACACACACACACACACACACACACACACACACACACACAGGAGGGAAGCAATGACAGTTATCATTACAGTTCTTGGTTGGCTAGCAAAGTTACAGCAGGCTCTCTACACCAACCACCATGAAAAGAGATTGGCAAGTTGATATTTCTTGAGAAGGATGTATATGACAGGGTACTAAGTGACCCACAGGCATATAATACCTACAGCAAGCCTGTGAAATGAGTATTACTATTATTCCCATTTACAGGTGAGGAAACCGATGCACAAAGACGTCATGATGTATGCAAATGATAGAGCCAAGATTCTGACTTGTGTCTGTCTGACCCCACTGACTGTACCATTTATAACCACACTCATGTGTGCACACACACATACTGACATACATTGGGTGCTTTGGAAATACTTTTTAAATGAAGGATTGAAAATGCTAAAAAATTTGGCTTGAAATTAGATCATTCAGACATGGAATCTATATTCAATCTCCATCTCTTAGGATGACATAATGAGGTGTCCCATACCATGTTCAATGTGAGAAGTCAGGTCTAGATTGAAATCTCTGTGAATCACTGTTTGCTCATCTGTGAAATGGAAATGATAGTCATCACTGATTCTCAGGGTTACTGTCAGAAATGTAAGTTTGGGCAAGATTCTGAGTCTGTTTTCTACTCCTGTATTCTCTAATTTGATGACATTCTATGATCAATCTCCATTTATCCTGCTGGAGCTTGTTTTATGCATTGAACCTATCTCTGTCCATTTATTCACCTGTCAGTCCATCCACCCATTTATCCATTCATCCATCCATCCACCACCCACCCACCCAACCATCCTTACTGATGAAACCGCCTGTTGTGCACCAGGCTCTGTGACAGACCATAAAGAGAGTAGGATACTAAGAAAGCTCGTAATCTAACAATGGTTGAGGTCTCTATCATGTCCTATGCTCCCACCAGGAGTGGAGGGCCGATGAAGGATGAAATTGTGCTGGCTCCCTTCTCCATCCACGTGCCCCACACATAGGGACTTGATATTTGCTGACCTTCTTCTGAACTGTGAATGCTGCATTGAGAAGGTCTTTGAATATAATTTGAGCTTTCACCTGTAGGCCACATAGTTTCAATTGGGGGTGTGACAAGATTAGATTTGCTTTATAGAACAATCATTTCAATCCCAGGTGTCTGCAGAGTTAGAAGGGACAGGACAGGAATAAGGGAGCCCAATGAGGAAGCTATTGCACTAGTAGTAGCCATGAGAGATGATGGGCGACAGATCACAGGTGACATTCGTGGGAATGGAGACAAGTAGAAGATTCACAACATATTTAAGAGGCACGCTCACTTTGTTGTGGTTATAGAATGAATTTGGGAGTGAGGGAGAGAGAGATGTAAAAGATAGCTCTCAGGTTTCTGCTTTGGGAAGCTGGGGAGTTGCTGGAAGACTCCAGATGCCTTCCCATGGAGGTCTTGGACAGGGGAGTGAGAACCCAGTGTCTTTGACCTTTTCATTTGCCTGTATTGTCAGCTATTTTTTTTTTCTTTGGGGCTACACCTTCCCAGCTCTGTGCTGCTCAGCCATAGAGGTAATGGCACGTTGATAGGTGCCACGGGCTAAGACACCTTCATGTAAAGGGGTTCATCAGCCCCATGGTAATGTGAAAAATTCTCACTTTATAAAGTCTCCTATCTCTTCTCTCTTTCTTTCCCTATCTTTCTTTTTTCTCCCCTTTTCTTGCTTCCCTCTCTCTTCCTCTACTTCCCTCTCTTTCTACACACACATACTCTCACACCCAATCTTATAAACACTCCCTACACAAACTTGGGAGGAAGCCTGAGTATATATGTGTGTCTGTCTGTGTGTGCACATACAGGAATGGGGTGTGGGAGGGAATGAGAGCTTTAAGTGTGAACTTTAAAGAATTTTTGGTCTCAGACCAAACTCTTAGTTAAGGGACCATAGAAAACAAGCTGTCTGGAGTCAATAGAAATAAGCTCATCTGTTCATTCAGCAGACACTCCCAGGGGCCTTCTCTGTTCCTTCTCTAGGCGGGGCCAGTCTGTATAGATCACAGAAGTTAATGAGACAGACAGCCACCTCCTCAAACTGCCAAGATGTGATCAGAGAGGTCACTGTGGGAGCACTGAGGAGGGAGTCACCCATTGCTTGCTTGGATGGCAAGTTCAGAATGACTGCACACAGGAGGTACCCTCTGAGATGGGTTTTGAAGAGTGAATAGAAGTTTATCATGCTGATAAGAGAAGAAGGACATTCTAGGTAGAAGGAACAACAGCATAGGCAGAGACCTGAAAGCATGAGAGAAAATAGCAAATAGTTCATTGAGACTGAGTGGTAGACTGGAAGTGGGAGAGAATGGTGGGAGATGGAATCTGGGGAAGATTGGACCATGAATGGCACATCATTGAACTTGAATGGTGCACAGTTAATTTAGAACCGCTACCTTAGAGGGCACATTGGCAACTTCCATCAACAGTTCAGATACCCAGATCTTTTGACACAGCTGTTTCTATCTCAGTGTCTGCCCTGGAGAAACATGGGACACATGACTATGTGCAAGGATTACAATGTTTCGATAAGATAAAATAAAATGTATAATACCATGAACAGCCACCAATAGGGAACTGGGTAAATATGACTTTGGTCCATCCCTGCTAAGGAATATCATGAGGCAGTTACAGGAGATGAAGTAAATCTCTTGAGGACAGGACAAGAGTCAATAACATTTTTTTTAATTGCAGCAAAATGGCTTGGTATGCACATACATATTTCCTAGCTCTATCGGCTGAGAGAGGCTAGAAGCAATGGCACCTCAGTAGCAATGAGTACATCTAGTGACCAGATCTTGGTTTCTAATGCCATCCTCCAATAAAGGGATCCAGCGCTCAATGGACACATGGATAAATCAGACCTGGGACAGGGAGAGTCTAGGATATTCTTGGTCCATCTTGCAGTGCCAAAAAATAAGGAAGTGCTCGGAAAAGCATGAAGCCTTATTGGAAGAATCGAGGAGCCAAGTTGAAAGAGGTTGTAATAGACAAAGTAGGAATAATATGGGCAGAAAATAAAAAGTGATAGCATACACACACACACACACACACACACACATATATGTTTAAATTTGAGGATAGTTTTAGATTTACAGAAGAGGTGCTAAGATAATTCAGAGAGTCCTCACATAGCCAGCATTCAGTTTCCTCTATCATTAACATCGTGCATTAGTGTGGTACATTTATTACAACTAATGGACCAATATGGATACAGTATTATTCACTATGGTCCAGATTTCAGCTTTCCTTAGTTTTTTACTTAATGACTTCATCTGTTCCGGTGTCCTATTCCACATTACATTGTCATGCCCCCTTAGGCTTCTCTTGTCTGTGACAGTTTCTCAGATTTCTCTTATTGACAACTTTGACAGTTTTAAGGAATATTGTTTGGGTATTTTGTAGAATGTCCCTCAATTTGGATGTGAAAAATCATGATGCTTTTCTTATGGTTAGAGTGGGGAATGGGTATGGGGGAATATCACAGAGGAGAAGTATCCTTCTCAACATGTATCGCTGGTGCACACTATCTATCGACTGATGGTGTTATCACCTGGTAACCTGAGGTAGTGTTTGTCAGGTGTCTCCAGGTTAGTTTTCCCAATTTTCTTCTGTTTGGAAGGTAGACACTATGCACAGCCTCTACTTAATGAGTGGGGAGTTTTACCCCCTCCCTCTTTAGGGAGAAGATAATATTGGATTTAACATGAAATAAATATTTATTGGCTATACTAACACAAATAAATAATTGAATACATAAATAAACAAGGGATATGGGACATTTTTTTCTTTACAGCCAAATTCTAATTAATAGATGTAGAAAGAAAGAGGGAACTAGAATATGATGATTAGAAAGATGTCACAGTAATAAATGTTGATCCACCAGTGGATGCTACAATTAGTGGACAAACACAAAATATTTGAGGAGAAACAGAACATGTATAGTCCCAAAATATGTTCCCAAGATACTTGTCAACTATGTATCAAAGGGGGACACCCCCAGACATCAACTTATCCAAGTGACTGAGGAAAACATCACCAATAATAATAGATAAAGACATCATGAACGTCTCGGTATGATGATCTGAGAAGGACTCATTGTCATTTCTGTTAGTTTTGCCAAAAATGCATAACTGTGCTCTAGTCATGAGAAAATATCAGGCAAACCGAGATTGAGAGACAGTCTAAAAAGCAGATGACTAGTACTCTTCATAAGTGTCAAGAATATGAAAGACGAGATAAAACCAAAGAACTGTCCCAAGTTGGAGGAGACTAAGAAGACATGGCAATTCAATGAAATGTGGAATCTGGAGAGGATCCTGGATCAGAAGAAGGATATTGGTGGGAAAACTGGTGAAACTCAAAGATCCATGCTTAGTTAGTAACATAAGAGCAAGGTTAATTTCTCGATCATTGTACTAAGATTATGTAAGATGTTAATATCAGGGAAAGCTGGGTGAGGGGTGTACAGGCACTGTCTATTCTATTTTTGGCAACTTTTCTCTAAGTTTAAAAATAGTCAAAATAAAAGGTTTAAAAATGGTGGCATAAAAGATTGAGGGCAGATAGCTGGAGGGCCTCTGGTGGCAGAAACGTGAGATGTTTCAGTGGGGTTTTGAAGGGTGCTTGTCTCAGGCAGTCCAGCAAGAGAGCCATGAAAGAGGCTTGAGAATTGTACCTGTGGTTGCTCAGAGATCCTGAGAATGTTCTGGCTTTCCTTGGATGTGGGGTTGGGGAACTTCCTCTCCTCAGAGCCGTTCCCCTCACCAAAGATTTGTTCTACATAGCAGTCTAGGGGCAGCTACACTGTGTATTCAGAGGTGACCCTGGGTCCCTGTGGTACCCACGGGACTGCAAGCCCTTCCTTTTCCTCACCAGCTTAGTACTGTAAAAGGCAGCCCTATGCGTGCCCTACTCTGCTCCCTGGGATTCCCACCCTGGAGGGCGGGGTGCTGAGGTGAGGCTGATGCAGTTGGGGGAAAGCTTGGCAGGCAGGCCAGCGGCAGAGCTGGTGCTCCAGGGGGTGGGTGGCTCAGACAGTGGTTAGCTTTGGAGTGGGGCTTAGCAGAGGGAAGGGGGAAAGGGAGGGGGGCTCTCCTTCTCAAGGGGCCCTTTCATGTTGAAATCAGCCAGCGTGAATGCTGGCGGCCCAGGAGCCCAGCCGGGGGAAATGTGAGAGCCCCCTTATCTCCCCTCTTGTCACAGAGCCCGCCCGTCTGCGGTTCCCAGCCGGCCAGCAAGGATGCATTAGAAGTGTTGGTGGGGGTGGGAGTAGTCCCCTCAAGACCTTGGGCTGGATCCGCTTTGCTGGGGTGGGGGCTGGAGGAAGCAGGTTCCAGACAACCGTGATGCTGGAGATGGGGGCAGGCTGAAGTGTCCTGTATCTTGGAGTAAGGAGAAGCTGCACACTTGGCATGAATGGAGAAGAAAGCCTCAGGCCTCACTTCTACATAGCACCTCTCAGCCACTGGGTATGCAGACCCTGCACACATACCTGCAGCAACGAGGGACTCATGCTCTCTGGGGAGAGCCTCGAGTGAGTCACCAGGTCATCACACTGCCTCTCCACGTGGACTCGGTTCGCATTTCTGGCCAGGGAACCTGAAACATTGGACCAGGGAGGCTGTACCCCACCTTCCCTGGGGTCCTCTTGGCCCAGGAGTGACCCCTGCTGTCCAGACTACCTTTGATGCTGAGGACTGAACCCACCAGCTTCCCATCGCTTGCACTGGGCGGCCCTTCTGACCTCTTTCCCACACTGCAATCTGGTGTTTCACTGAGATGGGCTGTGAGGTTCTTTGTCAATCTGCTGTTGCAGGAGGGAAGTGGGTGAAACCAACATCTGGACTGTGGGACATCGTTGGCCCCACAGCTGGCGTTCTCAGCAACCAACATGTTCAGAGATACCATTGGTCCATGCAAGTTCCTGGTCCCCAACATGCTCCCACTGTCCAGGGCCCACGTCTCCTCCCCACGACTGACAGGGACCTGAGAGAATACTATCTGGCTAGAACCAAGTTTGGTCCAGAAGATCGATCCAGCTTGAGATAGGGAAGGGCAAAGAGGTCGGGGGCCAATCTACAAATGAGAAGACGGAGACCCAGAGATGTTTAGTGACTTGACCAAGGTCACACAGCCAGGAAATTACAGAGCCAGGATATGAACTCAGGTCTGTGCTCTTCTCGTTACCCTGCCACTTTCTAGAAAACATAGTCAGGGCTCCAATTTGAATTGCCCAAAATACATGGGCCCCACACTCCAGCATTTCCATACAGTTTTGCTATCTCACTGCATGTACGGTGAGCAAGGCAGGCACCGTTATCCCATTTCACAGACTGAAGAGGGGCCTGTAGTCATCCAGCCAATAAATGGCATCACTAGGACCTGAGCCCAAGTTAGTCTCATTATAGAGCCTTACCTTTTGCCTTCAACCAGGCTGGATCTAAACTCCTGGACCTCACTTGCTTGCTGAAGGCTCCTGCCCTCCCAGCCTGCATTCAACACCACTAATGCCATAAGCACCCCAGGGAACTAGCCCTAGGCAGATCCTGTTCTTTTTGCTCTGTCTATGAGGTCCTTTCAGAGGCTCCTGTTGGGCCTCCGGTGAGGTGACAGGTGACAGTGAGAGGGCAGGCAGGCTGTCATGGGATGGGTAGAGAAGACATATTTTGGAGCCTTACAGAGTATCGTAAAGTTTTCTGACCAAAGCCTGTGTCTTGACTTTTGCTCAGAACCAAGCCTCGATTCAACGAAAATTTACTGAGTAACCAAAATATGCCTGGCATTCTAGAAAATGCTTTTTAAAAGAGGTACTGTGAACATCACTCTCCCTTTTTCAGGTGGGTGATGTGAGGGTCAGAGATGCCAAGCCACATGCATAAGGTCTCCCAGGTAGAAAGTTGTTGAGCTGGACACAGAACTCAGGCCTGCTAGCCTAAAATTCTATATTATTAGTCTCCGTGTCATGTCTCAGCAGTAGGTGGCCTGCTTGGGAAGCAGGAAGAAGGAGAGCCTGGCAAGGGAGCTCACGCCCTGTGAGCACAGACACCTTGGGTAGATTGTGATGGCTCCGTCCAACATCCATGCCAGGCTTCTCAAGCCCAGGAGCCATGAGTGTGACTGGGGCGGGGCTTGCTGGGCAGAGTAATCCACATCTGAGTACATGGGACGATTCTGCTGGTGCTTCTTCCGCACATAAATGGCACACAAGGGGCCTAGAGGGAGCAAAGGGGCAGGATTAGAGAGGAGGGACTTTTCCAGAAATTCCGAGTCAAAAATCACCAGAAAAGCTTTCAAAGAAAAGGACGAAGCCTTTGGCCTTGTGTCAGGAGTTCCTTGGAGGATGCAAACACCCAGAGGGACAAGAGCCTTGCTCAGTCGAATGCTGGCAGGCAACGGCAGCCAGACCTCTACTCTGTGATAGGCAGCTTTTCCAGTCATGATCTACCTGCCTTTCTTTCCTTCCCTGCCACCTCTTCTCCCTCAAAGAGTTGGGTCATAGTCTCCCACTTTACAGAGAATAAAACTGAGACTGTAAAATAGGAGATGAGAGAGCCAAAGGAGCATAGTTTGGAAGTGGGCAAGTCTGGGCTGTGAACACAGGTCAAGCTGGTTTCAGAGAACATGCTCTGAAATGCTCCAAAGATGCTCTGGGTGGTGGCAGCAGGTAGATCCACTGAGCCCACAGCCCCTGCCATCCCTTGGACCACAGTCCCCCTTCCTAGGGGCACTCTGGGATGAAGGGGAGGGGGAGGACATCAGGTTCCAATCCCCGCCTCCATGCCTCTTTTGCCTAGGTCCCCTCTGCAACATCCGTGATGAGTGGGATTTCATTGGGCAGAGACAGAAGATAGGATTCCAGGCCTACTGCACTGCCTAAGCCAAGGCATGGTGGCTGGAAAGGCCATTGAGGATGCAGGGCAGGTGAAACTAGTGTGGCCAGAGCAAAATGGTTGAGAGGATGGAAGAAAGTATGTGAAGCCAGCTGGATCTCAGGCTGGAAAGGACCTCCAAGATTCTCTAGTCCAGATCTTGCCCCAGACTTGAAATCCTTGTACAGCAGCCTGGGCCACATGGTAAATGTCCACACCCGTTTCTCCCCGCCACACTGCTGAAATCCAGCCCATGCTGAACTCACCAAGCCATGTGCCGTGGTGCAGGACTACAGACACCCTTTCTGCTAATTTGCACTATGACACAGTATAGGCTGATGATGGTGTGGGCCAAAGCATCAGGTTCCTCAGTAGCCTACCCTGTCTCCTCCAAACAGACTTCCTCTGCCCATGGCCCATATACCCCACCCCTAAAGGGATGCCCAAGTAGGCGGGATGCCTTTGCCCTCCTAAAATAAAGCTCATCTATCAGTTAATGCAGTTCTCCCGGCCACCATGTCCCATTTCGCTGCTGACTCGCACAAAGTTTCTGCTCAGCTAACCCCAACTGCTTTGCTGCTTGCTCCCTGGCTCACTAGCTCACCTCCTCATGGTGCACCATCCTCTTTGGGAGCTCTATGTCCATGCACCCCTGATCGTGTGTGCTTATTAGGCACAGACCTCTTGGAACCTTGAACGATGAGGGGTGTGCCTTGTACAGATGGGAAAACTCGGTGTCGAGAGGTGAGGTAACTTGGCCAAGGTCACCCAGCAAGGACATCTTGATATGGACTTAACTGACGTCTGTCTACTCTGAGGCTTGTACTCTACCCATTGCTCCCCTGCAGGTCTCTCCCTCCGGCTGCCTGATGGCAGACCCTGCCCAGCCACTCTGGTAGAAGGTATCTGTGTCAAGTTGACATCAGAATATCTGGCCATGTGCTTTCGATGACACCTGTGTGACTCAAGGCAGGAGCTCCCACCTGGCTTCTTTTTAGGGGCCAGATGGACTTTAGTCCCACCCACTGACTCTGCCACTTAGAGCTACGGCTGGGCTTCTGAGAGTAGCTCTCCAGTCTGTCCACTCTCCAGCCTGCCCAGGTCGGTGGTAGAAGCTGGAGAACATGCTCAGGAGCCAGGCCCTGCTGCGATGAATTCCTGTCTCCACTCTGGGCAGGTCTAGGTAGGGGGTAGGATAGGGGCATCTAAAAATCCCACCCCAGCTGCCTACCCAGCTTGAACTCGGTGGGGTCTCAGCTTATGGCCCTGGCACTACCACCTCTGCTACTGTGGCCAGCACCCACTTCCTGCTGGCCATCTTGGAAGAATCAGGGATGAGGCTAAGGCCAAGAGAGCCTTGCTAACTTGTCCAGGGATACCCAGAAGTCTTTGCCACAAATAGGGGAAGGAGAAGAAAAGGAGTGGGGAGGGAAGAGAGTCCCGTTTGTCCAGCCCCTCTTGGTGCCAAGCACAGTGCTTGCTCTTTCCCAAACGTCTTCCTCCTTCATCTATGGAACCACCCTTTGGGGCAGGGTTTACAGTGCCTGAAGTCAGTACTCAGAGGGGCACTTTTGCTAGCTAAATGTCTCATAGTCAGTAGGTGGTAGAGCTAAGATCCAGAATTCAAATGCCAGGTTTGTGTCACTGCCCGAGGGTCCCATTGTGGCTGCAGCAAGCTGGCTTGAGTCAGGGGCTCTAGCTGCAACCGGAATAGCTTATAAGAGTGAGCTAGACTGTACAAGGTGGCCCAGGAAACTCTTGGGAGACATTGTGGGTGTGATCTGCTATGTGGGTTGTGCTTCTCTGTATCTATGCCCCCTCCTTGGCCCCTCCTAGGGGTAGCTTGCCCTGTCCCAGTCCCAGTCCTGGGTGTGCTGAGTGACCCTGACATTGGGGCTTCCATTGTATCCAGTGAGGGAGAGTGGGGATTGCTGCCCAGCCCCCAGGAGCTGCCAAAGGGGCCCAGATACAGAGCAGAGCAGATCTTACACACACAGGATTGGTAGCAGATAAGCTTCTAGAGGCAGAAAGACAGACCCAGAGAGAGACAGAGAGAAAACTAGAGGCAGAGAAAATGGAGACTTACCAGAGCCACAGAGATAGTAAGAACCAGTGAGAGAGAGAGAGAGAGAGAGAGAGAGAGAGAGAGAGAGAGAGAGAGAAAGAGAAAGAGAGAGAAAGAGAGACAGAAAGGCAGAGAGACAAAGAGAGACTGGAGAGAGACACACAGAAGCAAAGAGATAGTGAGAAATGGAGAGATAGGCCAGGAAAGGGCCTAGAGGCAGACAGATAGAGAAAGGGAGACAGAAGCAAAGACAAGGACCGATGGAGGCAGGGGCAGAGATATGGAGACAAGCAACATGAGACAGAGATGCAGAAGGGCAAAGAGAAGTGGCAGGGAGACATGAGGAAGCAGTGATGGGGGCTTAAGTCAGGTCAGATGTGTCCCAACTGTGTACAGGCTGGATACCCAGGACAGCAGGCCCATCTCCTTCCTCCCTACCTTTGCCTTCCCTTCCCCAGTCATTTTTGTCCTGGACACACACGAAAAACAATACTATTTGTTTGGCAAACAGAGATAAGGGAAGTTGGACCACCTCAGGCCTTGCTGGGCCTTCTCGAGGTCTGAGAGGGTAAATACTTCATCAGACCTGTAACTTATGTGGCACAACAATCAAGAAGCTTTGTCCTCAAACACTACTGGGATCCTAGCATGCTGGCAGCACTAGTGCACAGCTGGGAGGGATGACCTCAGAGCCTTGCTTTGGCCCTTCCCTTTTCTTCTTGTTTCTCAGTTTCCCCAGTGTCTCAATGACCCAGAATGCATGGCTCACTAGCTGGTCTGAGCAGTCACTGGGCATGGGTCAAAGGCCATCAAGGGACTCACCAGGAACCCACAGTCTTCTCCAGATGCAGTTGGCCACCCTTCCTCCTCTCCTCCTGGATTTACTTATAAACACACCTCCCTCATCCTCTGTCTTGTTGAAGCCTGTACCATCCTGACATGCCACCCATTTTTGGCTATGACCTGTCCATCAGCCTCAAGGTCCAATCTCCTCTTCCCAGCCAGGTAGACCCCAGCATACCAGGCTGCCAGTCAAGATTTCAAAGGCTGCATGGCTGCTGCCTACCTAAGCCCAAGGAGAGGGCTCTATGTCCCCAAGGAAATTTCTCACTGTCATGTGAGCCCTGACCGATCAGGCTAGTCTGGGTAAGACCTAGGTCTCCCTTGCAGGCCCAAATCAGGCAAGGGCCAGTGTGAGTATGCCTCCCTCCTAGCCATTACACTTCCCACATTTCATCCATCATCCTTGGAGACCTTACAGTCTGAATCTTCTCTGGGTCCTTGAAGGCAAGGCAATGCCCACTCAGCCCTTGCCAGCAGCCTTGCCCTCTGCCAGCTGTCTAAGGTGATAGGACACCAAAGTTCCATGGGACTTAAGAGATTGAGCTTTCAGGCTTTAAGCTAAAGGGTGTGTGTGTGTGTGTGTGTGTGTGTGTGTGTAACCTGCACCCCAGCAGTAGTACACTCCCAGAGACCCATGGACTTTCCCTACACTGGTGGTAGTGGGGTGACAGACTCTGTTCTCAGAAGGTCTGGAGATTATACTTTGCCTAGTGAGGTGCATCAGTTGCTTCAGACCCAGAAGCAAGAATTCTCCATCTGAGCCAGAATGTCTGCTTGGGCATTGTGGGATGAGAGGACAGGCCTGAAGCTTGTTTACTCACTGCCTGGGGGGACAGACAGATCAGGACATTCTTGGTGTGGTAGGAAAAGGGACAGATACTTCTCCCTAGAGGACATACACATGGCCAACAAATATTTGGAAAAAATACTCAACATCGCTAGCTATTAGGGAAATACAAATCAAAACCACAGTGAGATAGCATCTCACACTTGTTAAAATAGCGAGTGTCAACAGGAGAAGTAATAAATGTTGGAGAAGATGCAGAGAAGAGAGAACCCTCATGCACTGCTGGTGGTGACTCTCCCTGAAGGTGGGGCTGCTCAGGGGTGACATGGAAGGGAGGCAGGTACCCGGGGGTGTAGACGAGTCTGGCAGTGATCCACAACAGCCTCTCCCTATGTTTTTTGTCCCTCCTAGCCGAGTCGAGATGTTGGCTGCCATCCTTTCCTCAATTTGAGCTGTAACCCAGGCACCACAGGTGGCCCCATGCAGTCTGGTCACCCAGCCTAAGGAGAAACACTATTCCTATGCTCTCTACCCATTTCAGAACTTGGAATGCTGAGGCCAGTAAGTAGGAATGGCTGGGTTAGATCTCCTTCATCAGAGCCAGGGCCCCCAGAGGCCCCATGTGATCAAAATCTGTTCCTAAATAAGACCAAAGTCTGTCCCTATATAAGCGCTGCCAGCAGCGGAGAGAACCCCCCAGTGCCATCTCAGGGCTCAGTAGGCCTGGCTATCTTAAGGACTGCACTTTGTATTTATAGCCTGTGTGCCCACAGGGGTGCTCAGGCGGTGCCTGCCACTCAGCCAACACACTTGATTTCTTTCAAAGAGGCAACATAATATTGGGGGAAAAACATTTAAATCTGTAACCCCTGGGTTTAACGTAACTACCATCTCTTAGCTGTGTGGCATTAAGCAAATCTTTGAACTTCTCTGAGCCCTCATTGTCTCATGAACAGAAATGAGGGTAATCTCTAGTGCCTGCCTGCCATACCTAACCCACCAGCCCTGGGTCGAAGGGTGGTCATTCACCTGGTCACTCAAAAAAGCTTAATTAAGCACCTACCATATGCCACACACTGCTCATGAAGAAACGCCATGAACAGAGGAGACAAAGTCTCTGCCTTTGAGAAGCATCCTTTCTAGAAGCAAGGCATCCCATACACAACATAGAGCTCATATATCATCAAGCGGTGGTGAGCGCTGTAAAGATGAAGCCAGACGAGGAGGTAGGGAGGGAAGGCGGTGGAGACCTGGCTTCATCCACCTGTTTTCCTGCCCTTTGGAGTCTATGTCCACATGGCTCATTGCTGGTGAGGAGCCCAGCCAGGCAGGCAGAGTAGGACACTGACCTGGAAACCCAGTGGCCTGGACTATTTCTGTCCCAAGGCCCTGGCCCTGATCCAGCCCAGATCTCAGTCTCCCCAGTTTCCCCAGCCCCAATTCATGAGCTAGGCAGAAAGCCATCTCTGTTTCCCTCTTGCCAGTCTCATTGCTGCTTCCTAGAAGTCAGCCTGGACAACCCCTTAGGCCTGGCCTCCCCCCATATGAGCGACCCCTTCCTGCCCCCATCTCATATTCTATGTCCAATCAGGACTGCTGCCATCCTCCACCCACAAGCTAGAAGGCAGCAACTCAGAAGTGGCTTGGGCTTCACTGAAGTGCTACTAATGCCATCTTCTATGACCTGACAGCAGAAGAGTGAGGAATGAAATCGGTTTGGCTACACAGAGACCCTCTGGAGCTCGGCCTCCCCCTGCCAGTCTGCTTGGCAGGACTCAAGTACACCATGGCATGGTAGAGGGGGTAGCGCCCACAGGGGAGCTGAAAGGCAATGAGAGTGTCCTCAGACAAGGGGAAGGTCGAAGTGGTCAAGCAGAGGAGTTTCTTCATGAGGTTCCGCATCCCTCTGGACTTACCCTCCAAAGATATGTTTGGGACTAAGGGCCTAATGGCATCTCTTTTTACCCCTTCTATATGTGTTTGCGTTTGCGTTTCTGTTTTGATGACTGGGGCTAGTATGCATGCTTAAAATTATTAAGACTATTTTTGTTTGCAAAAGTTCATCGAGCTCATTTTATTCAATTTAGGAGATATAAGAAGTATTAGGAAGACAAAAATACATTTCCCACCACCCATTACCCAGATATAATCCTTTTCGCATTTTCATTTATGCCCTGCTGTCATTTTTCTCTGCTACGCTCTAGAGCCCTGTGTAGCTTTACTAATTACCTCCCCCAGACACACACATTTTAATATACTTGACAACACGGGTAATAACAACAGCTAACGCTTATCCTATGCCAACTCTCTTCCAGGCCGTGTTCTCTGCATCTCGGCTGCATTCACGGGATCATTCTTCCCAACCATCCTGAAAGGGGGATACTATTATTAACCCTGTTTTCCTTCTGGGAAAATGGGGGGTAAAGGGAGATTGACTATCCAACCTCAGGTCATATATGTAGTAAGTGGCAGAGCTGGAAAGTGAATCGAGACAATCTTGATTTCCAAAATCTATGCATTTAATAATACTAGGTAACTTGAAGATTTTAACAATTATAAAATATATTACATATAAAAAGAGTATATACAGTGCCTGTGCCCAGTTCTAGGAAGAGGTATAAAATGAGCATTTGTGATATCACCATCCAGCTTATGAAGTAGACTATCATTGCGCATGTTCCTTTGCTCTTTGCTGCACAAGCCATCAAGCACGTGTCCCAAAGTCACTTCAAACTCTCGAATAATATGACTCTTTAGACAGCAAGGAGATTTCCTCCTCTTTAACCTTCCAATTTCCCCTGAGAGCATTGCCTTCCCACAACTCATGGGAAATCACGGGAACCCACTCCTCCGCCCCATCTAGGATAAGCCCTTGGGTACATGATGACTGGCCGGCTGGGCTTGGTGGGCGGCCCACGTAGCTGCTCGGCAGGTTCTTTCTATCCTAGCACCAGGTACATGTCAGGGAGAAGGCAGAGATTGAGTGAAAGAAAAGGCGCTGTAACCTTGGTCTTGTAGCCACAGCTTCAGTGTAGGTTGGTGGCTAAGCATTAAAGCTTGGATTGAAATCTGCACTTTGGTACTTGATGGTATGTGATGACTGTATGACCTCGAGCAAAACCTTAACTTATGGCAGCCTCACTTTTCCAGTCTGTAAAGTGGGAATGATAATATCTATCTCATAGGATTATTACAATAATGCATGTGAAGTGCTCAACATGAAACTTGGCACTGACTAACACATGTTCATTGTCATTGTTATGCCAAAGGTCTTTTGCCGTACCAGGTTGCTGATGCTGGTGCCCAGGTGGCACTCGCTAAGGAGGCCAGGCCAATCTAACCCCAGGGGTCACCAACCATCTCTGTGCTCATTTGGCTGGCTTATTCTTCCCCTCTAGTCTCAGACCCTCTGTGCCTGCTGTGAAGGCAGCCTGACTGGCTTAAAATGGAAATGACCTGTCAGGGGCCTGGCTGGACTACAAGCACTTTGGCCTAACGATGAAGGAGATGCCAGGTGGCAGTGTAAAGATATCACTCATTCTCCCTGCCTGAGGGGGGAAAGCATGACTTTCTCTGTGTTCTTCCTGAGGCTGAGCCACGTGGGAGACCCAACTTCCTTGGAGGCCGCTTCTGGAGTCCCTTGGAGCTAGTGTTGTCCCCCTCAGAGGCTGTCACAGAATGCCTGCTTCAGGAATTCTCCAGCCTGGCTGCCCATCAGAGTCCTCCTGTGGAGAGCTGCACCCCCGACTCTGCTTTGTTGGTGGGGACAGCGTCCTGGACAGAGATGTTGTGTTGAAGATCCCGGGTGATTCTAATGAAAGCACCTGCACCAGATGCTGTGTAAGGTGCAGCAGGTGATTCTGAGATGCTTAGACTGAAGTTCCTGGGCTCAAGAGACACCAAGGCCAGTGGGAGATAAGACAGGTAAGGGAACAGCAAAAAGATGATGGGATGTGCTCTATGACAGAGGAGTAAAAGTCTACCCGGGTTGCTTCGGAGAGGAGGTAGCATTTGAATGTGAATCACCCACGTAGTCAACATTCAGGGACTATTTATCGAGCACCCACTTCGTATCTTGGACAGTTCCAGATGTTGGAGATATGGCAGTGACACAGAGGAAGTCCATGTCCTCCTGGAGCTTCCATTCTAGTAAGGATGTCCCATGAAGAGTCCATGGGAGTTTGATATGCGTGGAAGCAGGAGAAAGGTACTCTAGGGAGATGGAGCATCATGAGCAGATGGCAGGAAAGTAGAGGGATTATTTTAGCAGTGATATTTGATGTGGCCAGAGCTTTGGCATGAAATACAGAAGTGGTAAAAGATGAGAAATGAGGATGCTGATGATGAGAGTGGGTACTTGGAGGCCTTGTCCAGGAATTGGAATTAATCCTGATGAGAGCCAGGAGCCATGTGAAGGTTGTGAACAGATGAGTGACTTGATCCGATTTGTGTTTAGAACAAGGACTCTGGGGGCAGTGTGGAACAAGCTGGCCCACTGGCCCATCCTAGGTGGTTCTTTCCCCTGAACCTATCTTAGTCAAGATCCTAAAGTTTGGGTTTCCTCTCGAGGAGGGGGTTTACATGAGGCAGGGTTTGTAGGCAAGGAGCAATGAGCAAGTGGCCACATGGTGGGTGCACTCTTCTAAACCTTGTACAGATAGGAACTTATTTAATCTCCACTACACCCCCTTAGGTAGGCATGAGTCTTATTCCCATTTTAGAGATGGTGAACCTGAGGCTCAAAGAACTGAATCCACTTTCCCAAGGTCACTTAGCTGGTAAGTCGCAGAACCAGGATTTGATCCCAGGTGGTCTACACCCATAAGCACTATGCTGCACTAAATACATATTAACTTCAAGAACTCATGGTCTTAAAGGTGTGCCATAGGGACATCTTCAAAATTCCTGTGCTTCTAAGAAGGCAAGTGTCATTTAACATCATTTTGACCATGAGACTTGTTCCTTGGCAGGGAAAGACTCCCACTACTGCAAGACTGGCCCTGTCCTGTTGGTACTTTCAGGCTCTGACCACCCAAGTGGTCTTGTACAGCACCCTTATCCTGGCTGGCTTCTCCCCAGACCAATGTGGGGCAGTTTGGGAGAATACAAGAAGGATGTATGGTCTTTCCAAGCAGTTCCTGGCACAAAAGGAGGGTATTCAATAGATGTTTGGAGGTTGGATGATCAAATGAATGAACAAATGAGTGTGAGGCGCCTTAAGCTGAGTACCCTCAGCAGCTCCTGAGCATAGTGGCTAAGCATGAGCTTTTGTGTCAGTAAGACCTGCTCCAAATCTTGGCTTGACCAATTATCAGCCGAGTGACTGACCTAGGCTCCCTCATCCCTCCCAGGATTCTTTGACAGGTTGAAATGAGAGCATATAACCTAGCACGGTCTCTGGCAAGCAGTGTGTGCTTAATAACTGGTAGTTCTTATTGATTTTCTGGAAGCCACTCTGAGAAGCTAATAAATACTCTGGACAGTCACCCCAGAATAATCCACCAAGCTGCCCAATTGTTCATGTAAAATCAAGGGTTTAGAAAACCTCTGAAGATCGAACCTGACATTTCAGGTCTCACTCCAAGTGTCTTTACAGGAATGATGTTGGCCGCAGGGTGGTCTTTGCTCTCTTCCCTACTTAACCTTTCCAGGTTCTGCATGTCGGGAGTGGGCAGTTTGGAAGGCTTCAAGGAAATTTTGTACAAGAGGAAAGGTCCCTTGCTATCTGGCTCCTCCACCCTTCCCTTTTCCCTCCAAAGAAGGCCAGAAATGGGGCGGGTAAGGCTGAAGAAGCTACCAGATTTCTACCAGCTTTGCCTGGGGGTGCAACTGGACAACAAGAATCAGGGGACAGCAAGGAACACCAGCTGTTAAACAGCCACTTGGTCAGCCATGGGCTGGGGCCTCCACAGCCATCTTCTCCTTCACCTTGTACATGAGACTGCATGTACTGCAGGGGACATTAGCCCCATCTGCAGATGAGAGAACAATATCAGAGAGGGGGAAAAACAAGGCTCTGAGGCCCAGAAGTGGTCAAGTCATGAATGGAACTCCTGCCTGTCTCACTTCAATGCCCTTATTCTTTCTTTCCCATCATCTTGCCTCCCAGGCTAGCTGAGCTCAGCCTTGTCTTGGTGGTGGGCATCTGTGAGCAAAGGGCCTCAGACATCCAGGCCTGGGTGCCCACCTCCTGCCCCATTCAGGTCTCAGACGAGCTGTGTTGGGAGCAGCAGCCACCCATCCGGAGGGGGCGGTGAAGCCACAGCTGAGTTTATAAGAGCAAAAGATGACTCCAGCTGCACAGGAAACTCAGTAACCCTGATTATGTGTTTATTCTTTCCCTTCCCTGCCTCCTACTCCCTCCCTCCCACCTCCTTCCCCTCTTTCTTCCTGCCTCCTCCCTGTCTGCCTTCCCACTTCTATCTTCTCTCAGAGTTGCCTACCGAGAACTGCCCTCCACCCTCACGTCCTCTTTTCCCAGGGCCAACCCCAGCCTAGCCAGTTTGGTGTTGATCGCTCTTGTCCACACCTCTGAAGGCAGGAGCTGCTCAAGCAGCACACAGAGGCCTGAGTCTCCTCCCTCTGGTAAGGAGCCACCAGCTAGAGGTGGCCTTAGAAATCAGCTTTTATGAACCTACTCTCCCTTTTTTATAGGTGGAGAAACTGAGGCCTGGAAAGGGGATGGGATTGTTGGTAAAACAGCTGTAACAGAGCCAGAAGTAGAATCCCAGATGCCCACAGCAAGATTCCAGGGGGCACCAGTGACATGATGTCGGGGCCAAGCCACTCTGATAAAGTTCAGGATGGACTGCCACCCAGCCAATTCCTTCTGTTGGTCTAGAATCCTAGAGCCACTGGCTCTCTGAAGCTTCAGGACCCACTAAGGTCATCTAGTCCAATGCCTTGTGATTCAGAGACAGAAACAGAGGCACAGTGCCAGGAAGTTCTTTCACTCTGAGCTATAGAGCCCTGTGGCTGTCCTGGAAACACTCCAGTGGAGATGTCCAATAGGAGGAAGAGGAAGGATTCATGTTGGATGGGAAATTACTTCCTGCTAGCAGGTTTTGTGGGCTAGTGGAAATGAGCGAACAGACATGGCTGAGACATCTTTCCCAGAGCCATCCCGAAGAGGAAGAGTCCTCCCAGGGCTCCTCAATATCTTTGTCCCCAGTAGCAGTGTTACTGGTGTCATGTGGGTGGGATGCCTCCTTAAGGGCACAGCCTGGAGGTGGTATGAGAAGGGGCCTTTGCTCAGCTCGAAAAAAATCTCCATTAACCCAACCTGACACGTTGGTATTAGCTTTTCCTACGCTAAATTACACAAGGATAAACTTGGGGCTGGGAGAGAAACCACACCGATTAGCATCAGCTCCAGACCCACCACACCATGACCAGGAGCAGACGTTTCTTACGTGGTTCTTTCTTTTCTTAATTCTTCCTCGGACTCTTTAGTCCCCCCACCCCCCCATCTTTCTGTGGAGTGCCAGGGACACAAAATGCACTCAGCACATTCTCTGCTGAGACAACACAAAACCTTTGCCAGCTTGAAAAGGGGGTGGTGGTGTGAGTGTGGAGCCTTCTTTCCCTAAGGCCCTAGGATGGGTGACTAGAGGAAAAGGGAGGAAAAGAGGAAAGCATCATTCAAGATTTCAGTGGAGAATGCAATTACATTGGAACTTTAATAAAACTGACTGTATCTCACCTTGTTGCCAGAGTCCATTCCTAGCCACTGGGCATTGGGCCCTGGGGTCTCTGAGAGGCTACATGCCAAGAACAACAGAACAAGGTGTGGTGGAGGCCTGGGAGCCACAGCTGGAGTGATGCTCTCAGGATGGGGGCAGAGGACCAGCCTCACCAAGCACCACCTGTGAGCCAGGACTTTGCCAGGCACATTGCTCTGTTTCTCTTATAGGAACCGCACACCACCACGCAGCAGTTGGTGTGATTAGCCCATTTTGCAGAAGACAAAATTGCATCTCTGATAGGTTGAACAACAGGCCAAAGACCACACAGCTGAAAAGTGGTAGAGCCCGACTTCAACCCAGATCTCTTGGACCCACTTCCCCAGGGTTCCATCACACCCCATGGCACCTGACAAGGGTCTTTGGAAAAGAACTGATGAGAAACAAGAAGCAATGGAGTGATATCTTTCTTTTCATAGACTGCTGATCACTTCTGGGGACCTCAGGCCTTGCCCCTCAGTCCCCACACCATCTGCTCATTTGCTGACTCATCTCAGTTCTGGGAAACACCATCTCCCATGTGTTTGATTCAGAGGCACATAAGAGCAGACCTCAGTTTGTCCTTAACCCTCGACCCAGGAAGAAACAAGCCTCTCATTCAGACAAAGGAGCACATTCAAAGTGCAGACATAGCCTAGTGGTTTAGATGTTAATCCAAACTTAATAAGTATTAGTGCTGAGACCTGAATGAAGCAAGTCGTTGAATTGCCCTGGCTATACATTCCCATCATATATAACTGGGGTGATCAGAGCATCCACACGACAAGATAGTTATAAGGATGACATGGGTTAATCCTTGAGAAGTACTTAAAATAGGGGCTGACATGCAGGAAATGCCCTGTAGATGTTAGTGCTCATATTACTCAATGCCACAAGGTGCTCCTGCATCACCAAAAATAGCAACAACAAGAACAAAGCAAGCCCAGTAGGATGTCCCAAGAGACCTTAGAACAATTCAACTAGGACCGGGATTGCCTAGTCTCATGATCCCACATGAAGGGCTATTGCTCCAGGCAGTCTACTTGACTGTTTCACTCAGAACATTGGAACTGTCACATTGAACTGTATGCCATTGCCAATGCTTGGCCATTCTTGACCCAGAAAAATGGCAATTTCATGTGATTGAACCTAATAGCAGAGTTCATTTTGGGGTGGGTAAGGGCTGGTTCAGCCTCCACTCATTTATTCCCTCCTCAGCTGAGGGAGGACGTTGAGCATATGTGACCCATTTCCATAAAGAGTAAAGAGTTTCTAGTAGGTGCTTCTCAAGTGCTTAAAAACTATACTGCCTTGAGAAGTTGCAACCTTCCTCCTGGAATCAATTTTGCGCTATTAGAGTCCTTGATATTTAAAGCCAAGAGGGATTTTAGGGGGGAAAACACTTTATATTTAAATGTCTGAAGATGAGTGGTGAGTAATCAAGGATATTGATGGCATTGCTGGAGGTGCTGAAAGGCAGGGGTCACTGGAGATGATGTCTGCAACCCTGGGACAATGCTGAGCCTTGTGGAAACTGAAGAAGGCAAGGTGGCAAGGTCCCTGCCATCTGTGCTCCTTGATGGCCCGCAGATTTATGGAGGAAGCATGTGTGTATGTATGGCATACATCTCTTTCATCTCTACCTAGCTGCTTGTTCCTGTGGTGTCCATGGCGTGCCATGGTCCCTCTGATTCCAGTTTTTCCTCTATATAGTCCATGGAGTCAAGGACCACATCTATCGCGTCGTCATCGAATCCTTAGCAATTACCACATTGCCGGGCACAAAGTGAGCCCTCAGTAAATGTTTTCTGAATGAATTAGTTAATAAACAAATGAAGCAAGTGCGTTCTGTCTTGCCTAGCAATCATAGTTTCCAGGAGGAAACAATGAAGTCTTATGAAAATCCTTTCCAAGAACTTCAAGTGCTTGCGGAATAAATGCCTGAGATTGTCATGGGTGTTGCCTGCAATTGTGGTCAAGGCTCCCAAAAGCAATGAAAGCCGGAGCTCTCAGAATGATGAAAGCCGCAGAAGAAGAGGAGGCCAAAGGGGCAGAACATGGCCGCTTTGGAGTCCAAAAAAAAAGTTTAGTATGGGTCAATAGCTCCACTGAGGGGTGACAAAAAAAAAGGGTTTATCTGCAGGAAGGAGGATTTGATCAGACCTTGCATGCACTGTGGGGATGTGAGGCAGAGTGCACATCTCCTCCCCCAACGTCTTTAAAAGCAGAAAGCCTCCACTGTTATCACATTACCCACAACTACTCATAAGCAGCGAGGCCTTGGGCTAATCACTTCCCCTCTCTGGGCCTCAGTTTATCCATCAGCAACTGGGAAGTGGACAGCCAGTTGTGGCCCCCGTGATCTCTACAGTTCCTTCCAGCTTTTAAAGTCTGGAATTCTGTCTGGAGGCTAGGCCATGCTGGCATAACTTCAGAAGGATGCAGACAGCCATAAAAGTGGTGGGATCTCTGGAGACGGAGAATCCTGTAGGGAAGCCCCTCCCCTGGCCCTCCACCTCCGGCCCTCTCCACTGCTGCAGCCACAGCCCTCCCCTGATCTCCCGGGCTTCTCCTCCCCAAACCCCCGCAGCTCTGTCTGGAGGCCCTATTCTCTGACCAGCTTTGTTTGCTTTTAATAAAGTTAATCGCACTCCTAATTTGTATGTAATGAAAAGATAAAAGGGATACATGGGGGCGAACCTTCCATTGCAATGGGAGCAGTCCAGTTCCACATCTCCAACCACCAGCTGCCTCCACGCATGCGCATGTGCACCACTACCCCGCCCAATGCGAGTCTGAGCAAAGGCTGCTGCCTAGCCCCCACCCGGCCCAGTTGTCCCTGCAGCTCCCCCACAGAAGCCTCCTGGGGCCCGTGTGCTCTGCCCTGCCCCTTGCCTGTGGTGGAGGGAGATGATTCCATGCCAAGTCCTGACAGCACCCAGAGCCCACCTTTGCAGTCCTCCCCATCCCCCTGAGCTGATCAGCTACTTGAAGGCAGGGGCTGGCTCAGGACTGGGCACTTTGCAAGTCGCAGCAAAACTCAGTTCCTCATTCTGGACCGTGTGCCCACCCGGTCTCTGGGAATACTTGGCCTCATTAATGAGAAGAGAAGGGAATATAATTGGACAGGGGGTTGATTTGACTCAGTTGCCGGTCTACACTTCAGCCATCGCTCACTCTCTGACACTCTTTCTTTCACAAGTCATATGCATCTGGTTGGTCATCCCAGGCCTTGGTTCTCATCCCAGGCCTGCCATCAACATGGAGCCTTGGGGTTAGTCCTTTTATTTACGTGGCCCTCGGCCTCCCCATCTATCTCAAAAGCAGGTAAAGAGTTTAGCATCTGTGTGTGCTGGATGGAGAGATGACTAATTATAAGAGGGATGGTGCCTACGTCCCAGCATGCTGGGGAAGCTTGGGAACAACAGAGTCCCCAGCCCCTTGGGAAATTCTTCTGGCACCAGCACGCCCCAGGGTCAGCTTCCATGGGAAATTGTCCCTTTCAGTGGTGGTTCGGGGCTCATGCACAACTCTGCCTCACATCTCCACAGTGCATGGAAGGTCTGATCTAAATCCTTCTTCCTGCAGACGATGGTCAGGGGCAGATGGGGCAGGAAGCTTAGGTTCTCTGTAAGGACTGCTTAGTGACACAGTTCAGTGAGGACTATGGCGGGGCTGTTGGCAGCAGGAGTCACCTGTATCTCCATTCCTTGTCTCAGAGGCCTTTGTCCCAGGCCCTTGATTGCCCCCAGTAGAGGGACAGAGGTGAGGCTGGTGGGGGTTGGGGATGGCCTAATGTGCCGGGAAGAAGTGAGGCTGCACAGTAAGCAGCCCTTCCCCTGCCCTCCCAGGGCCAGGTCAGACGGGGCACAGGCTGGGCTCCAGACCCAGATGGGGGTATGGAGAGAGCAGCCCCACTGGAGGGGGCTCCCAGCATGGCACGCCTGAGCAGCAATCTGGAAGCTATTGGGCTCGTGCGTTTTTGCGATCCAACTCGAATGCCATGCCCAGTTCATTTCCTCTAAGGAAACACAACCTCAGGGGATAATTAGAGCTTCTTTGCGTACACAATCCCATATTGTTTATCCAACACAAATTAAAAAACGTGGGCCCTGAGAACATGGAGCGAGAGATAAAGGAGACCTCCTCCTCCCCGCCTTCTCCCTCCCAGCTGGATCTCATTACCCCACCCGGCCAGGCCAAGCCCCAGCCCCAGCCTCACCCCCACCCTGCCGGCTCCTGCTCGTCACACAGCCTTTGTGCACCCCCAGACCCAGACCTTCACCACCAGGCCCTGGAATCTTTCCTAGCCTTCCGTGTCTGTCTGCTTAGTGCCCTGTCATGAAAGGTGGCTTTGGGGTAGGCTTCTCTGGTCAACGTGCTTGAAAAGAGTGACCATTTGTCCACGTATCCTTTCAGGGTTCCTCCCACTGAGGAACATGGGAAATGCCAGCCCACAAACACTACTCAGCATCCAGGAGCAGAGGCAAGGCCCGTGCTCTTGGAGGGAGGGTTTGGGAAGGAAGGGCTGGCTCTCTTGGGCATGGCCTTGGCCCTAGGTCCCTTCCATTGCCCAGATGCACTCCACCCACACAACAGGGAGCCCAGTCAGCCTGGCCTGGGGGCTCCTCCACAAAGCCCAGCCCCTCTTTCCTCAGGCCTCAGCCCAACAAAGGAGGATTCTCCACTGGGGCGGCTCAGGGTGGGAGGAAGGAGGGCTGTGGGTGGAAAATAGCTTCAGAACCCAAGGTTGGCCATCTCCATGAAAGCCCTATTATTGCTTGGGTCGCTCAGCATGGCCAATTCAGCTCCCCTCACTTCCCTGTCTCCCCCAGGAATAGCTCCACATTCCAACACTGCACAGCCGGCCTTTCTCAACATGGGAGGCAGCGGATAGTGTGGGTGGCAAGTGGCTGAGGAGGAGGGAGGGCTGCAGAGGGAGCACTCACCTTCCCCAAGCCTGGCTAGTTTACAGATCTAAGATGGCGGCCCCATAGGAGTCAGTGCATCATCAGCTCTGACCTCCTGGTTTCTCTTGTATCATAGCCTGCTGCCCAGGAGGGCTTTGTTCCAGAGGGACTTTTCCTTGAGGACCCCCTATCATCTGCTAGCCGGTAAGCTTCTCTGCCTCCCTGGGCCCGGGGCTGGCAAAGACAGGTGTCACTGTTCTGTGCCCTTCATCCCCAACACCTAGATCACACAGAAGACAAGGAGGCCGGGAGGACAGATGGACTTTCTCCTGAGGCCAGCCCCACCCCGGCCCACAAGCACAGAGCAGGGAGCTGGCCGGTTGGACAAGCAGGGAGTTTGACTTGAGGTAGAATTTTCTCTGGTTGAAGTGAAGAGGAAGTTGTGTGAGCTGAGAACACATTCCCCGTCTGGTCTGTTCTTTCAGCTCTCCTGGTATTTTTTTCTTTTGGTTTGTCTCTGAGCTAGAAAGAACATGTGCTTGGCAGATTTTTTATTAACTCTGTAGCGCGCTCTCTCTCTCTCTCACTCTCTCTCTCTCTCTCTCTCTCTCTCTCTCTCTCTCTCCTTTTCGCTTGCTTGACAGAATTTAGATTAGACAAAACATGAGCTCATTTCTGCCTGAGAAAAAAAAACACCACCTCTCCTCCCCTTCCCCCACCTTCTCCTCCTCTTCCTAGCCCCACCCACCTCTGCTCACCAAGAGCTGAGGGCGGATCTATAGAGACATCTTCTAAGTCAAAGCTTGGGGTGCTCATGGTCCCCATGCTGCACCAGCAGCCAGCTCTAGAGGGTAGACAGTCCCATGGTCTTGTAGTCACAAGCCATCCCTCTGGAGTCTGGGTGGCAAGGGGGATATAGCTCCAGTCCTGAGGGATTAGCCAGGCCCCTAGCAGCATCCACATATAGCACCTGGGCACCAGACCCTAATCTTATGTGGACCTTCCCCTCCTCCACTCTTCTCTTTTCTTACCCCCATGGGCACTCCTGGACACTTGTACCCCTCCCCATCACCAGGTTACCTAACCAGCTGCTCACCTATAAACACTTGCTGGAGTCACCTCCCAAACTGCTTGACCAAATCACTGCAGCCCCTCATCTCTCTCTTCATGGATGTGCAGGCCCATCTGAGGTGGAAATCCTGCTTTATCACTCACTTGCTGGGGCTTAATCCTACTCATTCTTCCCCCAATGAACCTCAGTTTCACGTCTGTAAGACAGAGATGGTAAGATCTACATTATAAAACTGTCCTGAGGTTTAAATGACATTTAAATCAATGTTGAGCTCCTGAAATTGGTGAAAACAACTAGCAGAATCTCTACACTCTAAGTGTGCAATAAATCTCCCCTCCTCCTTCTCTTCTCCTTCCTCTTTTTCTTCTCATCTCTCTTCCCCCTCTCTTCCCACCTCCCCGCCCCCACCACCCAACTCTCTCTATCCCCACTCCTTTACTTGCCCGATAGAATACAGGTGTATATTCTATCAGCAAGAAGGACTCTGCTCAGACATAAGGAAGAACTTCTTAAGAATGTAGTAATCAGGACTGAAAAGAGATGCCACTGGAATCTGTACATTCATTCACCTACCAGCATGTTACAGAGGAAACAGGAGGACAGCTGGAGTCCTCCCCTGCAGGGCCTGGAACAGTGGAATGATCCTGGATGGTGGTGGGACAGAGCCCCGGGTTTGGTCACCCACCTCTCAGACCGTCAGTTTCTCATCCATACAACATAAGAAAGGACTCCGTTGCTCTCAAAGCTGTTGTGACGTATCTTCATGAGCTACTGTGGGCTTCCCAGATGAGTCTCCCTTGTCATTCCACAGTGCCGCTGCCTAGAGGGAAGGCATGTGGGGATTTCTGGGGCTGCCCTAGGGGCTGAGGCTGCTGGGTGCTCAGGGGCCGTGGCAGTTATCCTAGCAAGCAAGGATCCAGTCCAGTGGGGGCCACGGCCTAGGCTCTAGGAGTGGTGGAACCTTATGAATCAATAGGCCCCCATCCTTCACACCCACCCCTCCCAAATGCCTGCCCACCCACCCCTGAGCTGCCCCTTAGCCAAGCATGGCAGTACTGCTCCTCTAATCTCATTTTATAAATTAATCCCTCTCTTCCCTTAATCATTTTCATTGCCTGCCTCTGAACTCACTCCAATTCATCTCCTTCTCTTGCACCTTCTCTCACTTATCATCCCCTTCTCATTCTCTGGCTGTGGAGAAGCTCCTACGTGGCCTGTCCCAGGTGAGAGTGTGAGCCCAAGTACTCAGTGGGTCTGGTCCCTTGACGTTTGGTACCTTGGAGACAGCCGAGGGGAGCAGAAGCATGTGGGGGCTGGAATCCCTATGCTGCTGCATACTTGCTCAGTAGGCCTAGGAAAGCCCAGCTCCTTTCCTAGACCTCCGTCTCCTCCATTTGTGAAAGAGAGTGGCTGGTGAGAAAGGAAGCACTCTGCCATGGAATGAGACATTTTAATCTCTCTCTTTACCTGGGGGGACAGCAGGTCTCCAGAGCCAGCTGTCCCCAGGCCCTTTCTGCTTGTCTTCTCACCTGGGCCCTGACCCCACAGCCCACCTGCTCTGCAAACAAGAGCCCAACCCCCAAGCTGCTGTCAGTTTTTTGGGAGAAGAATCAGATTCTCCTGCAACAGGAAAGAAGGAAGCTAGACCTAGCCACACATATACAAGCAATGGAGATAGTGGAGAGCAGCCCTGAGTGGTATGTGGTGGGACCTTCTGGCCCAAAGACCAGAGGGATGATCGAGATGCTGGAAGTTTCTCTTCACTTCATCCATCCCCTTGATTCTCTCTGGAGAAGGCAGCCCCTCTGTTTGGCCACTGTACCTCAGGGGCATAGGACAGGGTTGAGGGGACTCACTCTTTGGAGCGCCTGCTTTGATAAGCCTTGGAATTTTCTTGACAGACCCATGAGGTCAGCTGAGAGAGTTTTATTTTCCAAATGGGAAAACTGAAACTCACAGAAGTTGAAAAAAAAAGCCCACTTGAGTGCCTATATCATCCAGGCCCTTGTGGATTCAGCGGCACTGAACAGGTTTGACACCCGCAGGGAGCCAACCATCTAGACAGTGGCAGAAGCGTGTTTCAAGCCCTGGCCTGTCTGATGCCAATACACATGCTTATCACCAACACAGTAAGGTGCTCCATGTTCCAGAGTAAGAGCATAAAAGCCTAGGAGTTGGCCGAGCTGACAAGAGAGAGAATCACATTCTAGATAGAACACATCCTAACTAAGTGCCAGCAGAACCAGACATGTGGGATCCCCAACCCACCCTTCCTGCAAGGAGGGAGCACTTTGAAGAACAAGGCTTCCTATTTCTGCTTTGCTCTTTCTGGGATATGTGGGCTTAGACAAGGACCAAATCTCTCTGAGCCTCAATCCCTTGATCTGAGTGCTGGGTATCTGGTTAGTGTGGGATGCGAGGTAGCCACTAGTGTTGTTATTGTTGTCATTATCTTCACTAAATCTCTCATGTCGAAATGTACTGGGCTCCAGGGTGCTTCATCCTAAACTGTCCCTGCCCCACCCCTCCGTGCTCTGCTTGCCCTCTCCCCAAGTTTTCCCACTTCCTGCTACTTTGCTGAACCCTCCCCCTTCTGCAGCAGACTGGCTTGGCTCTAGATGAAGGCCACAAGGTCGGGCCATAGCAGGCTTCTGGCAGAATTTAGAGCAACTGGACACCCTTCTTGCCCATCCGCACCATTTTGGGCTGGGGGGGGGGTGGAGGAATAGGAGTAGGTCAGGGAAAGAAAGATGGACCAGGAAGATTTTCTTTCTATTGCAGTTTAGATGGTTTCTGGTGTACAGACTGCATGATTTGGGTTGAGGTCTCTCTCCTGCATCTGCTCTGTCCTTCTCAGAGGCAAAGAGCAAGAGAGGGACGTTATTTGGGACAAGGAGTTGGATACAGGAATTCCTCCCCCCACAGCTCACCCTAGCCCTCTCCCACTGACATGCAAAGGCAGTGCCTCCTGAGCAGTATGGGGTTAACCTTCCCTAGGCTCTCTGTACTGCTGAGGCCTGACCTTCCCAAGCCTTTTCCGCAGGCCAGGGAGACTGGGAGCGGGCAGTGAGGGAGGTGGGGCTAAGGGGCCAGGGCCAGAAGTCCAGCCTGGTTCTGATTTCCCTGGCTAAGGCTGGGAACCAGAGCCTGGTCTGTCTTCAATCCGGCCCCCCCTCCCCTGTGCAACACTTCTCTGCTTTCGGGAGCGGCCCATAACCGCAAACACGTTTGCTAATGCAGCTAGCCTGCCCGCCCTGGGACAGCTGGCTGGGCCCTGTGCCTGGGGCCAGGCCAGGCAAAGGGCAGGGGGCCTGGCTGGGAAAGGGGCCTGAGGCTCCTCCTCCTTCACTAAGCCGCCTGCACAGACCTAGTCCCTGCTTCCCTGGCTCCATAGCCCCTCTCCACAATGACTCTGATGATGGCTGCAAAGGCTGTGAAAGGAATCAAAGCCACTAGGAGGAAGGGTACATGCTGGCTCCATGCTATCCAGCCCAAGAAAGGGCAACCAGACACGCTCTTTAGCCAAGAGATCACTGGGCCTAAGCCTTCCCACACAGCCTCTCCCTCAGAGGGGCCACCTATAAGAATGGAAAATCTAAGGCCCAGGGGAATATGGGAGTTTATGGGTTGCCGAGGAAGGCAAGAGCAGAAGGAGGCCAGGACTTCTTCTGTCTGCCGCTATGCAACTTGGGTAATCACTTCTCTTCTCTGAGCCTATTTCTGCATCCTGCCCTGACTACCTCACAGACTTGTGCTATGGGAAAAATCAGCAAGTGTCTTATGAACTGTAAAGTGCTGTGTCCATGAGCATTATCTTTCTGCCAGACCACATGCTCTGTGAGGGTACAAACTGCGTCTGAGCTACCTTTGTACTCTGTGACCCCAGCCCTGAGTGCCATTGTGGGGTGATGGCTACAGAGATGGGCCCGGAGACTGAGAGACACAATTCAGTCGTAGGACTTGTCAGCCTCTGAAAACCAAGACTGAGTCCTAATGTCCCTGACTTTCTGAGTTGGAGTTGTGACTGGAGCCCACCCCCAACCAGACGTCAATTGTAAGGCTCCAGTCTCACTCAGCTGCCCCATCTACCCTGCCCCCCACCTCCTCCGACACACACAAGGCATGCAGCTCAGCTTCCCCCTGTCAAGACACTCCCACCCAGCCCCACAGCCCCTCTCCAAAGACAGGGCTCTTTCTCTGCCACGTTCCTGGAGGCTTTTCCACTTAACGGGGCCTTGAAATCCATTTGCCGCAGACTGTGAACTTCCTCTTCATGCTCCTGCCCGCTGGCCCTCTTCTAGGCTGACCCCCCCCAACACCCCACCCTGGCGTCCGCCAGCCCATGGCCCAGCAGCTGTCACCCTCATCTCCCCTCCCCGGGCCTCTGAGGCCAAGCAGGGGGCACCTGGAGGAGGTACTTGGGGCCCAGGAAACGGCAGAGGCCTGGGCTAAACCCAGGAGCTGAGCTTGCTCCCTGCAAGAGTCCCGCGCTCCAGCCGAGACACAAAAGCCTGCTTCCCCTTCTCCCAGCCCTCTGAGAAAAATAATGGCCTCCTTTAAGACTCCAGAGCCATCAAGGCATTCCTACCTAGATCAAGCCCAATCCTTCATGGTCCTTGCTTTTCCTGCAGATGGAGATGTAGGACAGCAGCCTGATAACCTTTCAGACACAGCTGAGAAGGCAGGCAGCCTGGCTTCCAGTCCTGCCGCAGCCACGATTTGTGGCCTTGGGCCAGTCTGGTCCCTCCTTGGGCCCGATTCCCTCCACGCTCAGGCCTGGCCTCCTCTTGTTGCCTGAATTAAACTCTGCTCTCTGCTTCCCTATGATGATCAATTTCAGGTCTCTGTGCCCTTCCTTCTGGAGGTCAAAAAGGCTTTCATGTTCTGCCACAAAGTCCGTCCCTGATTTGACAAGTCCTTGTGAAGTTATAGAAATGACAGGCAGTTATCATCCACTGAGCATCAACTGTCTCATGGCCAGGTGTTTCATACCCTCTACCTCATTTGGGTGTAAATATTTCCATGTTACAGGCTGAGGAAACTGAGGCTCAGAAAGGAGAAGTGCCTGCTCCACGGCCCTAGGCCAAGAAATGGTGGAGCTATGACTTTGACTTGGGTAGTTGGATTCTTCCATCTGTGTCCTTTCTTTGCCCAGCCCCCATGCCCACACTTGCACATGCATGTACCCTGCTGACACATGTACAACTTATGACCCACTCTGACCTGGAGCTCCATTTTAGCTCTATTTCACTAAAACTAGAGCCAGTGTGTAGAAGTGTTCCCCAAGCTCAGAGCAATTGGGACAAGAAAGGACTGCTTTGTAGGCCTCAAGTCACCTCGTAGTCACTATCATATGCCTTCTGTTCTTTAAATACTCACAACGATCCTTTGGGCTAACAATTATCTTGGCCTTTTTATAGAAAGGGAAATTGAGGCACAGACAGGGGAAATGGACCATACAGTGAGAAGGTGGCATAGTATTTTTCCCACCCCAACTCACACACTTCAGCCTAGCCTGCCCCAAGGGAGGAAAGATAATGTCTTCAGGAAGAGGTCCCCCTGTCCCAAAGATGCAGAGCCCAGACAAGAGTGACAGGAGCATGGCAGACCTACAGGGCAGGAGCAGGGCTATAGTCCTTTCGACTGAAGTTTGCTCTCATTCTTGCTGCCTGGAGCTCACTCTTGCTCTGGCTCTGGGCTTTGCATGTCTCTCTCCCCATCTGTCTTTCTCATCTTTCTGTACTCTGGTTCTCAGCAATTAATTTGTATCAAACCTGGACTGAATTACCACTCATTACCCAATCTGCCTCTCCAAATTTCTAGCATTAATGCAATCAATGGAGGGGCAGCAGGTTTCCATCCACCTGTTGCACCCATCCAGCCCTGCCTTCCCAGTCCCGTGCTACCCAAGCCCTCCTCTCTTTGCATGTGGACGGCCCTCCACACCATTTACACATGCACTTGTCAAAACACAGCAGGTGCTCTCCTCATACAGGAGGCCCTCTCCAAAACCCAATCAAAGGGAGATATGTATGTGCGTATTGTTCTTTCAGTGAATATGTATGAGGCACCAAGGATGTGTCAGGCACTGCTTCAAAGCACTAGAGATACCGCAGCAAACAACCCAAAGTCCCTGTTTTTATGGACCTTAGAGTCTAACACCAGGAGGGTGGACAATAAGCAAATAAAGCAGACGTTAACGAGATAGTCCCAGAGTGGGGCAAGAGCTATGAAGACAATAAGCCGGGCTTTTATAGTTGTGATGTAAATTGAGTAGTCAGAGAAGGCCTCAGTGAGGAAGCAATGCTTGGACTGAGATCTGATTGACAAGACAGAACTGATCCTGTGAGGAGCTGGGGGAAGGATTTGAGGGAGAAAGAACAGAAAACATAAAGGAACTAAGGTAGAATTGAATGTGATGGAGAAAAGGGCTGTAAGCTGAATTTGGAGAGACAGAAAGGGATCAAATCATGGAAGGCCTTATGGTCATGGTGAGGAGTATGAATTTTATTCTAAGTGTGGAGAGAAGCCAGTAAAGGGTTTTCAGCATGTCTAAGGACATGACCGAATTTGTATTTTAGAACAATGGCTCTGGCTGCAATCAGGAAGATGAATTATTGAGGGGCAAAGGTGAAAGCACTAGTCCAGATAAAAGATGATGGTGGCTTAGGCTAGGCTAGTGGCCACAGAGAAGAATGGACATCAAGTAGGCAATTACATATGCCAGTCTGGACTTCAATGGAGATGTCAGTCCCTTCCCAATAACCACGGTTGGATAGTTCCTCCATATCTCCACTTGGATGTCTAGGCAGGCATCTAAAATATACCATGGCTACAAAAGGATCCTCGATGTCCCACCAAATCAGTCCGTTAGTTGCATAAGCAGAGGGCTCAGGAGAGAGGTAAAGACTGGAGTTACAAATTTGGGGGAGTCATTGGCATATAGGTGGTATTTAAACCCCATAGGGCTTGATAGGATCATCTACTGAGAAAGTACAGGAAGAGATGAAGAGACCACCTAAGACTATGTGCCATCATTTACAAGAGGAGTCTGAAATGAGAGGAAAGCTAACAAGCAGGAGAGTGTGGCTCCAGGAGGGAGAGGTCAACTACAGTAGACGCTTCTGAGAGGTCCAGAAAGGCAAGACGGGTCATTGGGTTTGGCAGTATGGGGTCATTGGTGACCTGGACAAGAGCAATTTCAGCAGAGATGGAAGTCCATAGTGGCAACAAGAGGTGAGATGGGCTATGAGAAAGCTGAGACATCGAGTGGAAAAATCCTTTGGCAGAGGCTTCATGATGACAGAAAGCAGAAGAGATGGGGTGGAAGCTGGAGGAGTATATGGAGAAAGATGAAGTAGCAGGGTCACTGGATTAGAGGTCTCGGTGAAGACAGAAGGAAGAATAGCAGGTAGGGTCAAAGGGTGGGTTGATTGAAATCAAGATTTTGAAAGAGATGCAGTTAACAGTGATGCCAAGGTCAAGGGTATGGCCATGGGAATGGGAGACTGAGATCGGGTGGATCAGATTTTTGGACGTGTGATACTCCAGGAACAGAGAAGCCAGGTGGTCAGTTGGCCATCTGTGTTCATGAAGAAATTGCCAAGAACATTGCCAGAATTAGGGAGTGACGAGGAAGCAGTGAGCTGCCTAATGACATCCCAATGAATAGAGGGCACTGGCAAAAGTCAAAAGATGACACCCTCAAGAAGGAATAGGGGATGAAGAAGTCTTAGGAAGAGCCATTGTTTTAGAAAAAGGAAGGGAGGCAAATGGTCTGGAAGTAACCATGGGAAACAAGAAAGACATCATCCCCATCCCCTGCCCAGAGGTACTGGGGTGTGGGAGAAAATAGAGCCACTACTTGAGGGAGGTGCAGGTGAGTTGCTCTTTGGGTGTAAACATGAGATGGTCCTAAAAGACTGGGGGTGTAGGGAGGGGAACCATTACCGATGGCAGACTGTGGGCACTAGAAGGCAGAATGTAAGGATTTCAGGAGCTTGAAAAGAATGTGAGATGAGGCCCAAGTTAGGCAATGTGTAGAGCAATATAGGGGTTACAGTTGGAAGGATGATGGGAGGCAAGGAAGCCTGGGTTTGTGCAGTGATTAAAGTAAACAGGGATGTGAATCCTGATGGGACAGGTCAGGGATTCTTACAGACGACAGCGTGGTCACTAGTTCAAGTTAGAAGACCTGGGGAGCCAGAGTTACTAACTTCCTGCTGCCAGCTGGAGGTGGGGAGGCCAAGGGTGAAGTAGGACCTGTGAGCCAGCCAGGGAAGCTCTGTAAGCCTCATCTATGACCTGCAGGGGGCAGTGTCTGTGATGAGGGAGAAGAGGTTAAACCCCAAACAAGCAAAGGATGTAGGCACATGCCCAACCAGGCAGCCATGACTACATATCTTCAGGTCAGTACCTACAAGGACATAGGGACCTTACCCCCCCACACAAAGATGAGCATAGGAGCAAAATGATACGCATATGCAAACACACACACACACACACACACACACACATGCAGGCATGCACACTTTTACGTGTATCTACATGCACACTCCATGCGCACAAGAATGCACACAGGCACAACACACCACACTTGCCTGTATTTCCCCATACCACCATGCACACACTCACACATGCACGCATGCATGTGCGAACACACACATACACACACACACACCACACACCAGAGACTAGGCCTTCTTAAGTCTTGCCAAGCCACAGACAGCAGAAAATCAAGCTGAAGTTGAACAATCCAACCCCGAAAAGGGGGAGGAGATGAAGGGCGTGAGAATGAGGTGTATGTTGGGGGAGTCAGGCAGTGGGGAGAAAGGGAGCCAAGTGCCGAAGAAAAAAATATCTCGAGACCGTTTGAAAAAGGGAAAGCCTTTAGACAGAGCAGGAATGCAGCTGTAATAAGAATCGGTCCCACCGTCTTAGATTCGAACAGGATAGGCAAACCGGTTGCACACGCAGCATGGCGATCCCTCACGTAGATAACATTGGGAAGCATGTGCGCATGCGCACGGGTGTGGCTGCATGCGTGGGACACTGCAAGGCCTGCAGAAAATGCACTTGACCACACAGCACTGGGCTCTGGGGGAAGCCATGTAAGCTTGTCTCCCAGTTGCCCCTGCAGCCACTTATCTTCAAGCTGGACCCCTCATCCAACCCAGGGCTACCACCCCCAGAACTGCCCCCCACCACACACATACGCCCCAGAGGGATTAGGACTTGCCCAAGGCCATATAGCTCATCAGTTTGAGCCTAGTGGGTGACATGGTGGCTGAAGCATCAGATGAGGAGACAATATCCCTGAGTTCAGGTCCCACATCAGTCACCGATTGGCTGCCTGACAGAGACCACACCCCTTCCTTTCTCAGGACCTCTGCAGGAAAGGGCGCTCTAGGCCCTGAGTATTCATCCAGAACTGGTGGTTCGGAGCAGCAGTTGGTTGAGGCAAAGGAAAGAAATTTGTGGGCTTTCTGCAAGGGGAGGAGGTGGGCTGAGAGGGATTGGAATATCTCGGGCTCCCCGGCTGTGAGCACAAGTTGCACTGAGAGAACAGCACCACGCGCTGCCTGGGCAAGTGTGCCGTAGGCAGCCTGGACTGCAGCAGGCCCCAGAGGAGAGGCACAGGCGGCCAGGCGGAGCCCAGCTGGCCACAAACATAATCCCTCATATTCCCTTTGGCCTCTCCTTTCCTTCTTCTCACCTTCCTCCTCCAGGCTTGCTGGGAGGGCCTCGGGGCCAGCTGCCGACGTCACTAAAAATAGCTCAGCCAGCTTTGGGTGTGAAGGAGCCCCTCTTACTTACAGAGTCTCAGAGGCCTGGCAGGTGGCAGTTGGTGTCTGTGACCCCTCCAAGCTTGAGAGATCAGATTCTCCTATTCACGTGCCAAGACAAGCTCTGGCCCAAATCTCAGGTTCCCCCATGCACTGCCCTCTTTGTCCCTCAATATCTCAGGGACTCCTCCTTAGAGGGTCACACAGTGGGCAGCTTGAGTCCTGGAGCTCAGAGAATAATAATAGCAATGATGATAATAATAATAGTTAACAGTTCGCACACATTTACTGTATGTCAGGCACTCTGCTAAGGGCTTGGCACATCTAACTCATTATTTTTCAGCACAGCTCATTGAGGTAGGTACTATTATCCCGATTGGGCAGGTGAGCAAACTGAAGCACAGACCGCTTAAGGAAAGTACTCAGATTTACACAGCTAGTAAGTAGTAGAATGGACATATCTTGTATGTTCTTAATTCCAGACTCTGTCATGGAGAGAAATATTCTCATAACAATAAGAGTAAGAGTTCATACTTCCTTGTCTTTGTGTGAGGTGGGCCTCCCTGAATTCTTCTCAACTGACTTTATAAAGCCCGAGCACTGGGGCAGCTGAAGGATCCTCAAACCTCAAGAGATACAGGATTAAATCCTTGGATTGCCCCTCACTGGCTGTGCAGCTCTGAGCAACCGTCTTCTCCCTTCTGAGCTTAAGTGTCCTCATCTAGGAGACATAAGTGGCCAGAATAGCCGGCTCTCCACAGGGTGTGAGGGTTGTCTGAGATAAGGTGTGAGGAAAGACTCTGAAAGAGGAGTCCACATTACCCTTCGCTCCTTTCTTAAAGACCCCTGGGGGCTACTTCGTCTCATTCTCTCCAGTGGCTGGATGGAGACCCCTGACATCTTGCGTCCGGGATTGTCGGCACAGTACCCAGAGCCTCCGAGCTTTCCAGGGGCCTATGGAAATGTGTGAGCCCCAGGAAAATTTATGGGCTCTAAAATATGAAAAGAAAACAGCAGAATTGGAATTAATAAATGTTCTATTATGTGTCTACAAAACATAATATAATATCGACCTCATTAATTGTTCAATTTAGTATTCCTAAAAATTTCATTACATTCGAAAACAATTTGTTGGTTACATTTCCTCACTTTGCAAGAATTCCCGAGTACGCACAATGATTACCAAGAAATCATAGCCAATTGGGAATGAAACGACTTACTCATAGGCAAATTATTTCAAAAGCGGAATTATAAAAAATCCTTTGAAAATTTTATAGCAAAAATTACATTTAATATGGGATGTGGGTGCATTTTCACATATTTGATATGCTGTGGGGTAAAGCCACTAAAAGTGAGAGTGCCTGGAGCCTTAGAAGGTCTGGGAAGGGCTCTGCCCCTGAGTGGCGGAGCAGCAGGGGCCCTGTAAGTGAGGGATAAAAGTGCCTCTGTGAGAAGTCCGATTTGGGGGAGTCTATGGGCCACGGCTGGCGCCCACTCCTCTGCTTGTTTCCCCTCAACTCAAACAAAACAAAACAAAACAAAAAACCGCCCGGGCCACATGCGTGTAGGCGCTGGCAGAATGGCCCTCATGGAGTGGCCCTTTCATGTACTGCCCTCGGCTCTTATCAAAGGCCCTTTCAAGAAACAGGCATGCCTGTGTGCCTTTCATAATCAAGAAGAGAAATAAACATTATCTGACGAAAAGCGAGAAGAAAACAGCCATGTGTAAACGGTGTCTGTTGGGTTGTCAAGCCGTTACCCAGGACATTGTCCACTGGGCTGCTCAGTGCCCCCAGGCCAGGGCCCTCGTGAGACATTTCTCTCTTGATTTAGCACCAGCATCAACTCAGAGTTCCCTCCTCTCTGATACCAGAAGCTGCAGAATGCTCTGCTTCTGGTGGGCTCGCCATGGGAGGCCGCCTCGGTGTGGGCAGGGAGTGGGAGGCACAGAGGCCACCACTTACATTTACGTGACCTGAGGCAGGTCCCTTCCTGCTGAGCCTTCTGTGCAACACCGGCACAAGTCACAGGCTTAGTGTGAGGATGCATGGAGATAATGAATGTCAAGTGGAAAGAATAGGTCTCCGTGCCGTTAAGAACTCAGTATTGAGTGTGGGTTTGCTCTTGACTGCTGAGACTGAATGAGTCAGACCCTCACCCCATGATGCCTGCCTGCTCTGCGTGATCCCTGACATCCGGGCTCTGTGCCCAACACATACCAGCAACCTGGTGAGGTCAAACTTTTCCCTTGTCAAACCCACACACCCAGGGATCACTGAGGAGCTCAGGAGCAGAGACTCCACTGTGACCCCCAGCTCTCCAGAAGCTAAGATGACTCAGCCTCACCTACTCCAGATGTCGTCCCTGCTCTAGCTAGCAACCCTGCCTGATTTCTGCCTGCTCTTCTGCACCCCTCCCATGCAGAAACCCGGCACCGATACAGTTCTGCCAAGAGCTCCCTGTCTTATTCCTATGGCCAGCGCAGGAGTGAATAAACCCAATCAAGAAGCTGGTGGCATTATGCCAGCTCATCAGTGGCAGACAAGCATTAGAGCTGAGTTATCATCTGTAGTTGGGCCGTCCCTTCTCCGGGTCGAACACCTTGCTGCCAGCTCAGGACCTTGGTTTACTCTTCGAATGCCGTCTCTATTCTTCCCCATCTTCCCTCTTTGGTGCTCTTGTCACACTTTGCATGTGGTTCCATTGCAGTTCTTAGTAGCTCTTAGCTCCTTGGACCAGCATTTCCAGGTTCTGGAGTTGGCAAAGACAGAGGCTGTCTGATTTCACCTCTGGCCCTTAGGGGCCCTGCACTGGGCTTGGCACAGGCACATTTGCCAAACAGGAGGGAACTCAGCACAGGTGGAGGGAACAGGGAGAGAAGTGAGAGAGCTTGAGCAGTTTGAGCTGTGTGACCTTAGGCAAGTCACTTCCTTTTCCCATGAGCCCCATTTCTATCCCCTGAAATATGAGATCCCCAGTCCCTAACCCACCTCCTGGCAAGGACTGGTGTAGTGATCAAATGAGAGAATGTTTGGAAAAGTCCGCAAGACTTTGAGGATACTGGACCAGAGGCTGAGACCCGTGCATGTGACTGGCCTGGGGGTTCCTCTGAGTTCATTTTAATGAAGAGACTGTGAACCGCTGGGAACATGCAGACAGGTGAACAGCATCTCCTAACACCCTGCCTGCTTACGCTGCTCCATTGCAGAGGAAATCCAGCTTGCCTATTATCACGTGACAACTCACATTTATGCCATGTGGTCCAGGTGAGAGCATCCAAAGGGCTTTCTCTGCCCTCTCATTCTTTTAATTCCTGTTCCTACCCCAACTGCCAGTCATCCTGAACCCCACTGGACAGCTAAGAAGGCAATTAATCATAAAGGCAGCTTGCACTTATCAAGGACTTAGCATAGCTGTCGGTGTTTTGCATTTCTTAAGAGTCAGTTCTCGCGACACTAACAGGTACTGTTATTTCCCACGTTTTCAGAGATGGGAAAACTGAAGTTCCTTGCCCAACCTCATGGAACTAGTACAAAGCAGAGGCGTGGCTTGCCTCTAAGTAGTTCAGCTCTAAAGTCTGTGAGTTGGACCACTTTATGCACTGCCGGTCAGACAAGACACTGAGGCTCCAAGAAAGAAACTTGCCTGAGGGTCACACACATACTGAGTTAGTGGCGTTGCCTGGATCCTCTAAGTCAGATCATTAGCACTTTCTACAACCTGAACTTGTGTGTTAAATAGTTACGCTGTATGAATAAACACTTCGATGCACTGTGGAGATGGAACGGGAGGCCCTGTGTGAAGAACTTGATCATAGGTATTTCTCATGTTTACAATTCAACAAACACTTATCCTTGCCGTGTAGGAGGCACCCATGCCAATATGCCACTGAAGAAACAGAGATACTCCAGGAGGCAACAATGACCTTGCAAACAAGAGAAGGGGCCCTACTTTTTCCCACTCAGGCTGGACCTTGGAGGATGTAAAGTGCTGGAGAGGTAGGAGGGAGTGGGCATTGCAAGTAGGGGAGCTGCTCAAGCAAAAGCCCTGCTGTGGGAAAAGGTCCGGTGTGTTCTGGGAAAACTGAGGAATCCAAAGTGACTATACGACTTAATGAAAGAGAAGTGGGGCCAAATGGCCAAAGGACTTGAATACCAAGCTAAGGAATTGAGACTTGGTTTTTGCAGGTGATAAGGAAACCTCTCCCTGTGACAGAGAGAAGTCATAGCCATGGAGTCATCCAAGAAGAATAGACATAGAGAGTCATGGTATGTTCCAGCTATAAAGGACTCTGAGGCCTCAAGAGAGATCAAAGACTTGGTCAAGGTCAACCAGTGCATTTGTAAGACTTAGGCCTTAATGTGAGTCTCAGAGGAACTTGGGAATTTGTACAAATAGAGAGAAAGGAGAAAGGGGCCGCAACAGCAAGGTCTGGGGAGAAGTACGGAAAGGGGCCCGATTTGGGGCAGCCCCATATCCCATCCCTATATCCAGCCAGGTTGTCAGGTGTGCTTTGAGTAGGGGGCTCCTTACAGGGACAGCCAAGCCCCCAGAATCCTGTTGGCTACCCACAATCCTGGCTCAGGACCCATGTCCCAGGGAGGACTCCGAAGCCAAGCCCTGGGCCTCGTTCCCTTCAGTAAAAAAACCATGGGGAAGGGTTTGTCAGGGAAACGGAGGGGCAGGGTGGGCTGGGCTGGGCTGGGCTGGGCAGGCGAGTGTCCTGGTTTGAGAGAAGCCAGGCCCAGCTCGAAGAGGGCAGTCATCCCTAGCTTGCAGGAAGCCAATCAGAGCAGGGAAGAGGTGAGGTCTGGCGGCCTATGCCCTGGCCCTCCACTCCCACCTGGCAATCATTAAGGTGGCCTGGAGGATCCCTGTTAAGAGAACCAGACTTCTGGGATGGATCAAGGTGAAGGGGAACCTGGCAGAGAGGACCCCTGTGCCCAGACCTCACACCGAGGGCCCCCCACAGCTGCTGGCTCCCTTGGGCATGTCAAAAAGACATTTCAAAGACCTGACTGGCCCCTTATCAAGCCATACGTGCCCCCTCTCCCCACGTGGCAAGCTATGTGTCCAACTCTCATGGGGAAGTATGGGCCTATGGGTTTGTAAGGGAGGGGATGCCTCTCAGAGGTATGGACTTATTAGTCAGACTAATACTGCCAGGAGGGTACTAATCTCGGAGACCGGAAATATGGGATCCAGAAATCCCTAGGATGCATTACCTGGGGAGAGTATGTGAAAACCATGTCTCTTCTTCCCCCAAGTTCTGGACAGAGGCCAGTACCCAAAAACCTCAATGTCCTCATCTGTTAAATGGGCATCCTTCCTTCCTCACAGGGCTGTTGTGAAGCTAAAACAGGGACTGAACATAAAACTCTCAGCACAGTCCCTACTTCTCAACAGATGTGATGGTGAGGATGCATGAGGTGTTATCCCAGCAATACTGAGGCTACACATGGGGGACTCTCTGCTTGCACTTGCTTCTGCAGTAGGGCAGCCCCATGCAGGTTGTGAGAGAGAGAGAGAGAGAGAGGAAAAAGAAGGAGGAGGAAGAGGAGGAGGAGGAGGAGGAGGAGAGGGAGGGAGGGAGGGGGGAGGGGTAGAGAGAAAGAGGAGAGAGGTTTTATTGGATGACCATATCACATTGCAAGCTCCTATCTCATTTGCTGTTCACTAGTCCATGGCCCCCCTTTCCTGGCTCTCGGGCAGATCTGCATGGTTTGCATTATTTCCCTTCCCGCCCACCCCCTCCCCGGATATCTTGGCTCCATATTTTCCACGCTGAGGCTCGGTTTACTTCTGGCTGGGCTCCGGGCCTGCACCTGGGTTCTAAAGAAAAGGTTGGGGCGTGGGGGGTGTGCGTGTGAGGGTTCGGGGTGGGGGAGTGCTGCCACCAGTGTATCCTCTCTACCCTCTGTCTTTCACTACCTGCTTCTGAGACGGCAGCAGTTCTCAAACTGAATGCCACAGATGGCTGCCTGCTACTGCATCATTTGATACTGGTTGGAAATGAAGATTCCTGGGCCCCACCCAGATCATAATCTCGGGGGCCTAGCCCAAGAATCTACATCATGACTCAAGTTTCATTCGTAAATATTCTGCCTGATTCTTTGTCTTTAACTCTTCACTGGTGAGAGGTTCATTTTGATAGCTGACCTTGGTCACTCCTATTCCAAGTGCACTTGACAGATGTTCTCTGACCGCCCCTGACACTTTCTTGGTTTCCCTCCTAGCTCCCTGCTTGTTCTGTTTCCTTTGCTGGCTCCTCTTTCTCTCTTGGTTTTCGGAGGCTGGAAGGCCCAGAGCTCAGTCCTGACTCCTATTTTTCCACGCCACCCAGTCTCCCTGCATGAGCTCATGTTCTCTTACTCCCAGCTCCTATCTGCACATTGATAGTCTCCACCCTGGGCCTCCAGCCAGACCCTGTCCTTGGGGCTTCAGCCCCATTCCAGCCCGAGTATCCCACAGGCCCCTCGAATTCAACAGGACCCGCTCTGAGCTCATCTTCACACACCCACTTAACTTTCTGAAGCACACATCTGATTACGTCACTTAACAATCTTTTGAGAAATTTCTTTGGCCTTCAAGATAGAGTCTGCACTCTGTAGCCATAATGCAGGGCCTGGCCTCTATTTACCTCTGCAGCCTGCTCTCTTCCAGCATCTCTCCTCAGCCCCTCACTCCTGTCTGTCCTCCTCCAGATCACTCAAATGACTCACTATTCAAAAAATGCACCAGATGCCCCTGCCTCTGGCCCCTGCATATGTCACTCCCACTTCCTGGGACAGAGAGGCATGGTGAGGGGGCCAGAGGGGGCATCTACCTTGCAGCACTGGTCTGGAAGTGGGTGCTGCCAATATTCTAATCTTAGTTTCCTTAGCAAGCCTGTGGGGACCAAGAGGTCCCCACATGCATTGCCCCAGTGCCCTTTGATTAGCAATGCCATTGTTGGAACACCATTATTGCCCAGCCTTACCAATCCTGAGCCTACTGTCTTTCAGGTACTTCCTCTTTTAATAAGTCTCCTATTCCCCTCCCATCTGGATTGATTAATAGGATAATGATCATAGAGAAGCCTCTAAGAATAGAGCCTGGCCCCTAATAGGTCACTGATACCTGTTTATTAAGAACGATTGAGTAAATGTGCTCCTCTAACTTTCTTCTGTCGATCTATAATGATCAACAACATCAAGTCCGTCTCCCATAGTAGATTATATGTTCACCAAGGGCCAGACCGACATCTCCACCTGTGCATATCCAGCATCCTGTGCATACCAGTAGGTGCAACACAAATGTGTGACCAATGAACTTGTAGAAGCCCCTCTGTGCCTGACACTGCAGTGTGTCCTGGGAAAGCAAGCAACGATGAGAAAGCGGTGCCATGCCCCTGCTGTGGAGACACTGGAAGCAACAGCTGGTGTGTAAGGATAGAAGAACGAATAAGTCTTTGCTCTTTGGAGTGGAGTCAGGAGAAGGGGCAGGGTGCAGCCTTCCCAGGGGAGGTCACTTTTGACCAGAGCTTTGTTGCCTATGGCAATGCTCAAGTCTTTCTCTTTGATTCTAAACATTAAGACTTTTTGGTTTATTAAAGGTAAATCCCGTTCATTTCAGCATCTTGGTTAATCAAGATAACCATCCTAAAAATAAATATTATCATCATCCCTGGTGACCAACGACCAAGGAGAGGTTCAAACGGAATAGCAAGGTGGCCCAGGTCATTCACATAGTGAGTAGAAAAATTGCAACTTGGTCTCAGTTGTCTCAGACCCCAGAGTTCAAATGCTTAATACGACATCCTTCTGTGTTCAAATCCATGTACGCTGTCAAGTATGGCAAAGATGATGTCTCCTGAAAAATCACCCCTACCCTGGCCCCTGGAGTGTGTCGCTGTTAGTTAGGCATATAAGTGTCCAGGCTTCCTCTCTTGTTGCATCTCCACCAATGAGAAGCTGCCAAGTGTGAGGAGTCAAAACGTGTACTCTGGAGCCAGCTAGCTGCGTGTCACTGAGCAAGATACTGTATCTTTTGGGGCCTGATTTTTCTTCTGTAAAATGATGGTGATAACAACGGTACCTAATTCATAGAGTTGCTATGGAGATTACATAAGTTCGGAAGCACTTAGAATAGTGCCTGGAATATACTAAGTGCTCAATAAATATGTCATTATTATGTACCTTTTGACACAAAAATGGAATGTACTATGTATGTGGCTTGGTGTCTCGTTTTTCCCTGTAGGGGAGGATTTTGTCAGTTGGAGAAGGGCAGTCTGAGTGCAAAAGCGTGTAGGTGGGAAAAATAAGTGATGTGCGTTTGGGGGAGCTCAGAGAGGACTGATGCAGCTGGAGGTGTACACCAGGCCTGGGGCACTAGGGCCTAGAAGGCCCCCTTGACTTGGCAGGACTGGGAAGAAAGCTTTGTGGTTGTAGAAAGCAGTTCTCAGTCCTTACCTCCTCTGGCAGCATCCCCACTGGGGAACTAGGCCAGGGACAGGCCCTCCCCAGGGACCAGGGTCTATACTGTTCAGGCAGCTGTCCACCCAGGTCCCAGGTTCCAAGCTGCTTCCTCTTCAGGCATCTGAGGCATTTTCTCCTTCTCAAGGAAGAGAGACGGGGAGGGGCTGCAAGGCAGGGTACTCTCAGCATCTGGAGGTACCACCTTGGGGTGAGCTCGCCTCTGAAAGCCCAGGGTGGGGATGGCAGGGTGATGGGGCCAGGGCAGCCTGCCAAGGTGGGCTCCCCTTCTCAGGCGAGGTCTAATGGAAGATGACAAGAGCAGCTGTGGGCCTTTGATCTGCCCTTCAGGTATGTGTCCCAGCTCAGGATGGTGAAGCTGGAATGAGGAATGTTGATGGGGGTGGAGATAAGAGGGGATCAGTCCAACCAGGCAGAAAGGGCCTGTGCCACCAGGCCAGTGTTCAGAGAAAGAAAGAGAAAAACTAAGCTAGAAAAAGGCCTGTATAGCCCCCAAGCAAATGGCTACCCAGCCCCTTCATTCACCACTTGGAGGTGGGCAGGGAGGAGCCCTAAAAGCTAGAGAGGCCCCTCTGGACTCTGAGCTTGGCCAGGCCCCACTTGCATGGGTGGGTTCACATTGCCATGTGGTCTTCATTTAGGGTCTGCACTCCACCCTGAAGCACCTGGCCAGACATGAGGCGGGGCTGGGCTGGAACTAGAGTCCATGTCAGCAGGTGAATTGGGGCGGGGGCCTTCTGGAGCTGCAAGCCCTAAGATCAGAGGCCCAGCCTGGGCTCGGCGTCTATTTTTCCAGTTGGCCCCAGCCCAGGAGACACCTGTTTGGCAGGGCCCAGACAGATCCACGGGTCTTTCGATTGCAGGTTCTCAGGCCTCCATGACTCCCTCAACAGCACTTTCCCAAGTGGTCAACCAGGGTTTTCTCACCAGCTCTTTAGGCAGCTTACGAACATGCTTTGTCACGGGCAGCACCCCAGCCCCATCCTGGGCTTACACTGTCTACCTTGACTTCTGCCTCTTTAAATGAAATCCACAGACACACCCAGAGGAAATCAGGGTCTAAGCCCCACAAAAGACTGGTGAAAGGACTGATGAGGAGCCCAAGTGAGCTCTCTCGAGGCTTCATGCAGACCGTCGGTGATGGGAACCCAGGTCTCCTGGACGTGGTAGCGTAGATTATGGCAATGAGAAAATGGAAGGGCAGGAACATGAGTGGTTTCCCTGGCCTTTAGCTCTTTGCAGCCCGGAAGACTGCTGTTATTCTTGGTCCATTTCTTGACTATCTCCCTTGAGCATCAGAGTCTTCAGGCTGGCAGCCTTGAAGGCCATCAGATCTTATCGTCACCTACTGCCCTGCCAAGGACTTCTCTTTGCACCCTTGAGCCCCAGCACCTTTTCCTTCTTAAAAACTGATTCCCTATTCAGAGTCTGAATTCATCTCACACCTTCCCCCTTGGGCCTATTCTGCTTGATAAACTCTCATAGATGGGCAGGTGACTCAAGGTGAAAAAACCATTGTGATCTATGCTCCAGCCTCGGGTTTCCTCCAGCTTCTGGGTAGTCCTTTCCCCTGAAGGTGCAGAGATTATTTTTGTAAATGTTATGTCTCATGACAGCTTTTCGAATTTCTGAAGATGGAGACTATGCCACCCACTCTGCTCTATGGTTTTCCCTTTTCCAGAATCAATAACTCCAGTTCTTTCAAATTATCCTCCTAGCTAGGATAGGACCTCCTGTCCTCTTTCCAGTCAGCTAACTTTCTTCAGTGTGGAGGGAGGGCCGGAAACCCAGAACAACCTTCCTCAGATACTCAGAACTGTCTGCTAAGAGGAAGGGGTAGGAAGTCCACTGTTGGATTCTCATTTTCTCTATCTCTGCCCTGTCTTCCCTTGTACCTTGCAGGTGCCCAATGGCTCCTACTCCCGATGCCCCAAGCAGCAGGACCCCAAGCAGCCACCTGACACCTTTACCAAGTCTTAGTGTCTTCCTGACTCCTTCTCAGCCCTCTTGCCATGGCCTAAACTTTGCAGCCTGGCAAGGAGCTCCCCAGAAAGCAAGCCCAACCTCAGGGCATAGATCTTGTTCCCTTTTCTAAAGAGCCCAGCTACATGGACAAGGCAGCCTTGATACCTTCCATTTGCTTGGCTTGGCTTTACGGTCGTCCTTCCTTCTGGAGCCCCCTCAGCTTCTTCAGAGACCAGGCCTAGAGATTTCTGACAGTTGCTGGTTTGGGGCCACTATAGCATCGGAGGTGGGGCTGGACTCTGTAGTGATACTGGGCCAAAGCCTGAGGCCTGGCCCAGATCCTCAGAACCCTGGGACCCTGGCAAGCCCACTAGGAGATGACAGCATCAGACCAGCCTTTCCCCCTCGGTGGCCCCCTTTCCCCTCCCCTTCAGGCATCAAGGAGCTGGAATGTTGGCCTCTCTCCCTGGGGTGCTCACCTGCTTCCTTTCCACCTGAGCCCTGGGCTGTTGAGGTGGAGGAGGGTGAAGACGGGCCTGGGGAGCACAAGCTAAACTTGCCCTAGAAGAATGTGTAGAACAGGCAGGGGACAGGGCCCCCTTCCTAGCCAAGGGTCCAGTGATAAGGAAAGGGGAGGGGGCAGCTGGAGGCCGTCAGTGGGAGGGAGGCCAGGAGGGAGCAGAGAATGTGCTGTGTCAGCCCTGTGCTCAGCCCTGAACTAACAACTCCTGTCCCGCCCCTCCTGCTCCCCTCCCCCTCCTCCCTCCCCTCCTTCTTTTCTTTTTTTCTTCCTTCCCATTCTGGGTCCCCATCGCCCTTTCTTTCTCTTTGTTTCTTTCTCTCTTTGTCTCTATTCTTTCCGCCTGCCTCTGTTTAACTTCTGTCTCACTCTCTTTGTCCACCTCTCTCGCCCAGCCCTGTGCTCATTCATGTCTGTTGCCCGCTCTTTACTTTACTTCTCTGCCCGTGCCTTTCTCTCTCTTGGTTTGCCATTCTCCCAACCTGTCCTTTCTCTAAGGTCCGTCCACTTTTTTGTGTCCCTGAGTGTATCTTACTCTATCTCATCTCTCTCTCTCTCTCTCTCTCTCTCTCTCTCTCTCTCTCTCTCTCTCTCTCTCTCTCTCTCTCTCTCCCTCTCTCCCCCTTCTCTCTGTCTCTTTCTGCCTGGCTCTTTGTAACTCTCTCAGTCTCCATTCTGCCTCCTCCCCTGCCATCTCTCCCTTTCTCTGGTGAGCCAGGCACACTACCAAGCGTTTTCACAAAGCCCTTCCATTATCCTGCGATGGAAAAATTATTTTATCCCCACTTTTCAGATAAGTACACTTAGTCTCAGAGAGGGAAGTGACCTGTCTAAGATTACACAGTTGTGTCAGTGGCAGAGCTGCTGGGATTTGTACTCAGGACTTCCTCCTTCCATTGCCTATGGGAAGGGGGCCTGCTCTTTGGCTGTCCTGAGGCCACCCTCTCCAAGCCCTTGCCTGTATCCACCGTATAGTCCTCTTTTTCTGGGACAATGTATTCTCCTTGAACACCTACTGGAAAGAAGGGCTGTGAGGTTTGAGGTATCACAGTGAAGCTACCCTGAGCTGGCCCCCAGCAGAAGACCATTCAGGGCCTTCTGGGGACACTTGGCTGAGAAGATGGCATTTGTTGGATAACACAATGTGAGCTGGAGCGACTTTGTCTTTGTCTTTGTCTTAGCCTAGCCCCTCTCATTGCACACATGGGAACACTGAGGCCCAGAGAGAAGGAGTAGGCCCAGGGCACATCAAGACATGCCCTCAGGGGAATAGGGACAACGTTTGAAAAAGGAAGTGATCAGGGGCTAGCTGAGTTTGTATAAATAACATGGAAATTCTGTGCAAGCCAACCCACCCATACCAAGCCATTCACAGACCAGCTGTGGGCCAAGCACTCAGAGAAAAGGCCAGGGCCAATTCTGTGCCAGGCCTTTCTCATCTGTGGGGCTCACCAGCAGTGGAGTCGGAATCTCCCTAGAGTCTTGTGGTCTGTGGCCTTAAGCTTGCCCGCTTCTTTCCTTGTGGGGGGGCAGCTAGTGCAGGCCCAGTCTGGCAACGTAGCTGAGAAGGAAAAGCACTCTTCTGAGACAGAGATCAAGGAAGACAGAGAGATTGGAAACTGAGAAAAAGGAATGGCCAAGAAAGACAGACAGAGTCAGAGAAGGAAGGGAAGAAAGCGTAGGCAGGTTAGCTGGGCCATGGGATGGCGTTAAGCCTGGACAGATCAGCAAAAGACTTCAACTATCTTCTGTCCTTCTTGTCAGGTCACAGTAGCACCCATCCTGTCCAAGTGCACTACCTCTGCCACTCTCCAAAGAGCTATTTACACATGATCTCTCTCATTTTGCTCCTCACAACAGGCCTGTGATTGTTGCCCATTTGCCAGAAGAGAAAACTGAGGCCTAGCAAAGACATTTCTCCAAAGTCCACTGCAGCAAGTGAGCAGCTCAGAGGCCTTGAGCAAGCTTCTAGGGGCTTTTTCCTCTTTGTCCTTGGTCCACTCTGGGAGACAGTGGCACAGAGTTGGAGTTGCCGTGAAGAATTCTCAAGTGAAGAACAGGCAAAATAGAGAAGCAGAGAGCCAGATTTGCTGGAAGGCATTTAGAAGGAAACAGAGAAAATGATTAAGGAAGAGGAGGGATTGGCTGAGAGGGGAGGATGAAAAGAGCCAGCAGACAGGGCTTGGCTCAGGGATGAGTCAGGCCAACGGCCTCCTTGGGAGATAGTAATCTACAAATATCTGTGAGGTGTCAACAGCCAAGTAGGCTTCAAGGAGGAGGAGGAGCAGTAACACAGCTGGAGCAGGAAAAAGAGGGGAGGGGTGGGAAATGGAGTGGCTTGGCCAGTCACTGGAGGGACACCCACGTTGGAAACGATGCTGGGAGAAGCAGGCTGGGCCTGGGTAGGGCCCCGGAGAGCTGGAGGGGACCTTAGTCAGGGCCTCCTCCTGAGGGGGTGCTAACATCCCACCCTAGCCCCTCCCATGGAGTGGACAGGAAACCGCTCATTTTCTGCTCCTCACCTCAGAGTGGGCCCTGTACCAATGTGGGTCTCTTCCATCTCTAATAGGACTGGCTCAAGGAGCTCATGCTGCATATTCCTAGTCCTGGCATGATCGTCCATCTGTAGACATTGCCTTGGGGCTGCTAGGTGGCCTAGGTGGGAGTTGTGGGGAGCAGGGATCCACCTTTCCAGGCCCATCCCCTCCTGAGACCCAGGTGCTTGGAGGCCTGGGCTGCCTGGCAAGGTCTAGTCCCCTTTCCTCATCGCAGGGAAGAAAGAGGCCATACAGAGATGCCACCCACTTTTCTTGAGTGGTTGGAAGTATTGTTCCAGCCCTCCAGCAGCCCATGGGAATGCAAACCTCTCTTATACACTCACACAGATACAGGCAGTTCTGCCATGCTTCCCCAGAGTACAACGGGGGAACCAGGACAGGGCCCAGAGGGGACCAGAAAGGCTCGTACTTTTCTTTCACTACAGTCACAGTTCTGCAAGGTAGAGCCCATGAGTGCATTTCACAGATGAGAAGACTGAGGCTTAGTGCAATGAAGTGACTCACTGACACCCTCAGGTCTAGAAAGGAGTAGAGAGGGGCCTCGGATCAGGTGCACCTGTGTGCAGAGCCTCCTTCATAGGTAAGGATTCTGCAGCTTCTTCTCTCCCTGTCTGCTTTGCTTCCATATTCAGTCTCTCAGGAAGTTAACCTCTGGGGCTCCTCTAAAGCCCCACCTTCTGGGGAAATGAAGCCAGGCCAGGTGCACAGGCAATGGGGAGGTGCCCCATTTCTACTGTTCTTGCAGGTGATAGAGCAGCACCTCCTTCTGCATCTCTCGGCTCTCTGCTGGGACATGGGGATGGGGGCAGCTGGGCATTTTCTTCAAAGAAGCCATGCTGGGTCCTTCCCACTTGCAGCCCGGGATCCCCATACTGGAGACGCCCTGGAACAGCCCACATTAAATCACAAGTGGCCATGAGGCCCTGGAGAGAAAACAGAAGGATGGGGGTGGGCAGTGGGAGTTGCTCACCTGTTACAGTTAATAACTCCTGTGTGCACAGCCCTTCTCAGTCTTCAAAGTGATTCCAGAGACCTGCCACGCAGACCTCACATCTGGGAACGAGGGAGAGAGGGAGGGATTACATCCCTGTTCTCCACATGAGGAAAAGGAGGACCGGAGAGGGGAAGTGATCTGTTCAAGGCCACATAGTCTTTAAAACAGTGCTTCGAGGGTTATTTTTTTGCAATCCATAGTAAAACAAATTTATACACACACACACATATGTGTGTGTGTGTGTGTGTGTGTGTGTGTAAAAGGTCTGTATAAAATGGAAATAAGTTTTGTGAAACAGTACTGATCTTTATTACGTGGGATGTACTCTATGTTTTTAATTGTCGTCATGATTTACTGAACTGATAACAGGCCTTGCTAATGCATTGCAATCCGCAGTTTGCAAGACTGCTCTGATCAGACTCAGTTCTGCCTCCTCTGGAGTCAGACAGGGCTGTTGCAGTGTGCACTGCTGCCTTGTTTTGGAAGAGAGAAGAGGGGATGAGATGGGTTTTGTCAAGCAAGGCTATAGCATGACACTGGAAGTTTGGACTGGGGTGCTGTGCCCTACAAGGCCAGACAGAGACCTCCTGGTAAGGGGTCCATGCTCCTCTGTGCAAAGCTGAGACCTAGAGACACATCAAAATGCCGACCCTTGGAGGTACAGAGAGGCAGAATGCCAACACCAAGTCCTGATGGGGTACAGCCGTGACAGAAGAGAGGGGACCTGATAGAAAGGAGATGGGATCATCCTGTGAGAGGTGCGGATTCTCACACATGTGCACATGTATATGTGCCCACACGTGCACCAGAAGTCTTGCACTGTGGCCCTTTCCTTGCAGTGGAGCTTGGGGGTGGGCCTTTCCTCTCCTGCTGCAGGCCGCAGGCCCCTGCTTATAGAAGGGGAATGGCTGCCCCACCCTTGGCGGCCTTTGGTGACCCTGGGCCTCTCGGTGGGCAGAGGGAGGGCTGAGGCCAGGGGCTTCTCTGGACCTAATCCCGGCCCACAGGAAGGAGCTGGCTAGGGACAGGAAGAGACTGGGGGCCCTAGGAGGAAGTGAGTGGTCTTCTCGGGGCTGGGCTGGCGCATGGACCCTGGGCACCATGAGCACAGACTTCAGAGAAGCCAGGGAAGAGATCGTGCGTGGAGGGTTGGGGAAGATGATCTCATAGCCCACCACCCTCAAAAGAATCATGGCTCAAAAGAGGAAGTATGTGAGCTCCAGAATATTAGACTCAGATAATAGAACTGCTTCTAGTCCCACAAAACGGAGGAGGTATTAGAACTATAAGAACTACAAAAAGGTTTTCCAAAGAAGCTCATAAACAGAAAGGTCATACACCAAGGCTCTAGTGCGGGGCAGAGAACCAAGCTCTGGGAGAGTGATGTCATGGGGGTGGTGAGGCCAGCAGACAGGCCGGGGCAGCGGGCGGCATCTCAGAGCTCTACTTGGAGGCAGGAGATCCAAAGGGAGGGCGGGGAGAACACCCACAGCCTGGCTCCCAGAAGAAGCTGTGGACCAGGGGGGCGAACAAACAGCAGCAAGAGGGCACTGAAGCTCAAAAGAGGCTAAGAGATGAAGATCTGGATGTACTAGTTAAGAATGTGGGTTTTGGAGTCAGATAGCCTTGGCTCAAAGGCCTGGCTTGGAAACATGCTTGTTGTGTGGCCCTTACCAGGTTATTTGATATTGCTGAGCCTCTGTTAGCTCATGTGTAAAATGAAGGTGCACATCATACCTACCTCATAGCAGGCATTGTGATTCCACAATAATGTATATAAATACAATATAATGTATATATAATACAATCTCTGCACATAATAAGTGCTTAATAAACAGCAGCTACTATGATTATCACTCACTATGCACGCTATATACCTCACGCAAGGTCTCCACCTCTGTGCTTATACATGAGCTCTTCCACCGGCCTAAGAAGTCTTTCACCTCTTCACCACACATCTAAATCCTGCCCATGCTTTAAGGGCCAGCTCCAATGTGACCTTTTCTATGAAGCCCTCCCTGATTACCTCTCAGGTGTTCGTCAGCTCTTTTCCCCAAAACCTGTCAACATTGTATCTGTCCCCTTTTTCTGTAACTTGCCATTTTCTGCCTTTTATAGGACGATCTGACTTCTCGGACCAGAGTGGCCAGCCCATGGATGTTGGATGCATTCTCATCAATTTAATTGACCTCATCTCCAAGTCCAGAGTACTGAAGGCAATTGCAGGTAGGATGTCAGAACCATCACCATATCTCTAAAACCTCATGGAGACTGGAAGATGAACAAGTATAGCATTGATGTTCAAAATGGGGGAAAGGTAGATGCTGGTGATATCCCAACCACTTAGCTCAGTCTGGAACCTTGACAAAATTCCGAAGAAAATCATCAAGTTGCTAGTTGGTAAAAAAAAAAAAAAAAGAAAGAAAGAAACACCTCCAAATGAAGCTGGGTATGAGGAAACAGTGATTTACTAAGAACATGCCAGAGCCAGTTAAGCTCACTTTATGTTGAGACTGTGCTGGTCCCTGGAGTTCATCAAAGCTCTGATAAGGAACCTGACACTGTCCTTGTGAACAAAATAGAGAACTGTGGGCTGGAGAAGGTCAGACGAACAATGGAACTTAAAGAGCCTTGATTGCTGTCAACCAGAAAGGAATTCTGTAGCGCACTGCCATGATGCCTCCTTCATCCTATCCTGAGCCTCAAGGTTACCACAATCTGGAGGAGGATACAGAGGGTCTGGATACCACCAGACTGCCCAAGGCTCTGAGGCACAGCTAATATGCCGAATTGAAAAAACAAAAACAACAAAATTTTCCACTTGCTAGAATCAGGGGCGAAACCAACGAGATAAAATGGAACAAGGGCAAATTTAAAATCTTGCCTTGAGATTCAAGGCCCAACTGCACAAATACAGGCTGGGGAGACAGAGCTTAATGGCCGCATGTGTGAAAAAGAGCAAGGGCTTTGAGTTGACCACAAGCTTCGCAGAAGCCAACAGTGTGACGTGGTGGCTAAAAAAGCTAATGAAATCGTGGGCTGTGTGAATAGAAATACAGTTCCCAGATGCAGGGAGGTAATAGGTCTACTGTACTCTGCCTGTCCAGACCATCTGGAATATGGGGCCCGATCGCAGGCCTTGCATTTGCCAAGGCACATTGATAAACAGACAAGGTAGTTCACCCGGGCAGAGGAACTGCAACGTGTGAGAAATAGTCAGAGTAACTGGGGCTGTGTACCCCGTCCAAGGGGGCTCCTGAACCTTGGCCTAAAATAGCAACATTCTATAGAGGCTCAGTCACATGAAGCGCTCCCTTGGTGCCAGGCACTGTGCAGAGGAATTCCGGACAGGGGAGCCCCACAATGACCCTGAAGGAGTCACCCTGCTCTGACTCAGAGAGGTGGGGTCATTTCCAGGAGGTTGCATATCTAGGAAGCAATAGAGCCCTGGCTCCAAAGATCATGGTTTTGTCCAAAAAGCTGAAGGCTGACATGGGAGAGAGGGAACGAGAATGGTCTACACGGTCTGAGAAAGCATATCTGGCATGTGTGGGTGGAAACTCCTGGAAAGTATGGTTTCAGCTCAATACATATACGGTGTTTTCAGGGCTTTGTTTTGTTGTGTTCTGTTTTGCTTTAACTTTTGGTTATGGAAAATCTCAGATAGATATCAAAGTAGACAGAATCGTTTTGTGAGCTCTGATGTTTGTACAAGAATGATCAACTCAGGGCCAATCTTGCTTCACCTCCATCCCCACCTACTCTCCATTCCAGGATTATTTTGAGGCAGATTCCAGACATCCCCTCAGTATGTAAACAGACAGATTTGAAGAGTCAGTCCTATCCTGGCGTAGGACTGGCCTCCAGGAAAGAAAGGGAAGGAGGTGATTATCAGCAGAAGGCCCTTCTCCGTTCATAGAAATAAAGAACAACCATAGCCAGCTCCCTTTTCTGTTGGACGTAAGTAAATGGATGGAGGCAGGTCAAGGAGCAAAGACTGGTGTTGCCATTTGGGCAAAAGAGGTTATTAAGGTGTGTTGGCTTTGCAAGGCTTTTCTCCAAGAGCATAAGCTAGGGAGCCCCTTGCCTTCTTCAGGGCGAAGCTGGCAGTGTCCTATCCTTGGTACCCAGTATTTTCTCAGAACGAAAGGGGCACGTATTTCCTTACACCCCTCTCTTAAACACATCTACACACTCACACACCCTATTAGAGTCTTTGGAAGGCATGTCCTAGGCCGTCTCTCACACCTTGCCCCAGAGCATGGCGTGAGTCACTTCTTCACCGTGGGCATGTAGGCACAGGTCTTCATGGGAGCCAGCCGTGGGAGCAAGCAAACTTCAAGGCTTTAGGGGCCGCCAACCCCCAGGCCTAGCCTACATTTCTAGCAGGTGGTCCCTCTGGGCCCTGTCCAACCCGCCCCCGCAAGGTTTTTTAAGTGTTGCCTTTCTTTACCAGCCATCCCTCAGCCTTCACTACGGCCTCCAGCCTCACTGTGCTCGGATCTATCGGAGGAATAGCGCTTGACCCAGTCAAAGCTCCAAATTCCCTCAACTGTGGCAAGGCTCTGACCTTTAACCTGAATACACCCTCCCAGCCGTGTCACTAGCATAGCAGATATACAGGTTGCTTTTGATGGATTCTGCATGTGGATGTCTATGTTAGTTTGTCAGTCTTTAACTAGAGATCATAGTTTGGGCTCCTGGTGTTCTCTCTGAATGGAGAACAATAGCAATTAACCTTTCAATAAGTAAATATATTTCCAGAGGAGATAACAGTGTGTAGAAATTATATGACTGGCGAAATTGGTAGCTGTCGGTGATGACAGTGGTAGTACAAATGTTCACGTTGAGGCAGAGGACGACAGTGATGTCAAATTGTATTAAGTCGCTGCTGATGGTGGTGGTAATGGCAATGGTGACAATGAGGGTAGAAGAAATCACAGCCTGCCTTCAGACCAGCTTCCTGGCCAGGAGCTGACCTCAACACGCAGGTTCCGAAGATTTGCCATTGTGCTACCTGTCCAGTTAGGTCTCACCAGAGGTAGAAGGGTAGACCATACATGCTACTTCTCTGGGGGCCTCTTGGTACAGAGAGCAAGTTCAGATCCAGATTAGACTCAAGCAAAAGAGATGCTCTCCAGCCTTTTCTTTTCCAATCTCATGCATCACCAGGTGTGGCCTCAGTAAGACCCATTCAGAGAGAGTACCACACCAAACTCTGGGCTTCTCTTGCATCTATAGGCCCCACTGGGGCTGGATCACCAATGAAGGGTCACCAAGAGGCCTTTTCTGTCCCTGGGAATGAGTGGCCAGCCCCACTCATTCTGCAGGAAAGTGAGAAAAGTCAGGGTTGGGAAGCCAGACAGATCTAGGTTGGAGTTCAAGCTCAACCACTTCCCCATTTTGGGCCTCTGCTCAAGTCCCTTCACTTTGCTGCACCTTATTTTCCTCATCTGGAAAATGGGCTAATAATCCATAGTGTGCAGAGGATTCTATGACGTATTTCTACACCATACCTGCCACCATTACCAGGCCATGGTGGATGTCCTATGACTAATAGCAGTCAGTCCCTTTTCCTCCTTTGAACCTCAGACCACAGCCTTCTCCAACACCTTGCCAATCTGTGCACCCAAACATTTCGAGAAGAAACTAGATGGCCAAGAGCGTCGTGTTGCCACCACTTGACCAAATTCAATGGGAAAACTCCAGATAGTACACGGTCCATAGGGAGTTCTCCCAGAATGCCAAAGGGTGATGCTCTCTTTGTGGCTAGGAGAGAGGAAAACACATCTTCTCTGATGCATTGGGCAAGTATGGCAGGGTTGGCCAAGAAGAGGATGCTGTGTGCTTTCTTGCTGCTGTGGTCCTCTGGCACTTACTCCCCAAGCCCCTCCATTTGGCGCAGAGCACGTTATCTGGTGACGTCTCTGGCACTGTTGTTAGGAAACATTGCATTATGTAACTTGGTGTGTGTATCTGTGTGTGCTGTCTTTTAAACTAGACTGCAAGGCTCCCAAGAGCAGGGGACACTCCTTTGTCCCTTCTCTCCCCTCTCAGTACAGGGATGGACACCTGGAAGACTTCAGTTCAGACTGGTTCTTGCTTGAGTAGCTCAGGATTCTTCCAGAAAGTGTGACCATTGCAATGCCTCGTAAGCTCCGGGTCTCTGAGCTGAGGAGCCCTTGTGGCTTTCCTAAGACTCTGGGAAAACTGTACAGGCCTCTGACTGGCAAGCTCTTGGTCTCTCGGATGTGTCTCTGTCTCAGTGTCTCTGGAAGTGAATGTCTCCCAGCCTCTGGGAAATGAGGGCGGGGCCAATGCAAACACCGCAGCTGAATAGAATCTTTGTGGCCTAATGATTTTGGAAGCCGATTTGCACGGCAGGCTTATTATTCCGGAGGATGGGAACCAGCTGTTCCCCTTCTCTCTGACAGCAGGATAAAGAAGGAGCAGGCGAGAAGTGCAGTTGGAGGGACTAAGGTTTCTGACCTACAGGGCCCCATGATATAAAATCTAAGGCTGTAGATTTGGGGGCAGCATCCTCTCTAGAAAGCTCTAACCATCAACTCCAGTTCTATCTAGATGAAGAGCTGTCTTTGGAATCCTGGGTGGACACAATGACCCTAAGAAGCTTGGGCAGTGAGAAGGCCCGGGATAAGCAGTGATAAGTGAGACACAGATAGGAAGCTGGAAGGAAGACGGCCTCCTTGGACAAAGAGCTCCTTCTGAGAGACTGTGGGTGGCCACAGGAGGACTAGTCCTCGCTGAAGGCCACCTGCACCAGGTGCTTTTGTATCTGTTAATGTCCTTCATCCATCAAGGGAAGCCTTTGATGCCAAGGGGTTATTGTGTGCATTTTACCTAATAAGGAGCTTGGGGCTCATTGAAAAAGTGACTTGCCCAAAGTCACACAGGATTTGAGCCTTGGTCTGGCTCCAAAGTCAGTGCTCTTTCCACTGTCCCACAGACCTTAGGGGTCATCTAGGTCATTCATTCCCCTGTCCAGACCCTCTTGGGGAATAGAGAAGGAAACCAAGGCCCAGAGAAGGGAAAAGAGCACCCCCTAGGTTATACAGTGAGCAAGAGGCCACACCTGAACCAGAGACCAGGCCTTCTGGGGGCTCTGAGGGCTCTCACTGCTCGCTGCTTTTGGTCAGACTTTTTCCAACTCTGAGGGCAGATGTTCTGGGCCCCTGAGAGCCTCATAGGGTGGCAGACTCAGCTCCTGCCAATTGTATGCAGAGCGGGTTTCTGGGAGGTTCTCCTGTAGCTAAGGGTCAGCTGAGGCAATCCATCACGGCCCAGGGGAAGGGAATCCCCATCTGCTGCTAGCCTACTGTGTGAAAAAGGCTCCCGATTGGCTTGATTTCATTCCCATCATCAACCTGCCCAGGAGGAAGGCAGCACTATTGTCCTCACTTTGCAGATGACTTAGCTGTCAGAAATGTGAAGGGACATATATGTGAATAGGTCACATAGCTAAGAAGTAATCCTCTGGACTCAGAGTCTTTGCCCTATTACCTACATGGCACTGCTGCAGATGCTCAGTGCAATGAGCTTATCTCAGCCATGCCCCAGCTCTGGCCATGTTCTTCCCCCAATCCAACCCTCTTCCAATTCACCTGGTGAGATCAGTGCCCGGGTGAGGGATCCACAGAGCAGGGTTCCTGGGAACACTTAGGTCCTGACTCAGTCACCTGTAAGTACCTGGAGGAGTTGGATGGCAGCTCTCATCACATTGCAGAACGCTGTGTGTATGTGTGTGAGGCAGTGTGTGCAAGGCTTGTCTTCGTATGGTGTGTGTGTGTGTGTGTGTGTGTGTGTGTGTGTGTGTGTGTGTAATAGCTGCGTAAAGTCTAGGTCAATTTGCAGTTGTTCATGAGGCTCTGTATAGGTGTGAGTCTGCGCAGTTGGGACTCTATTTGTCTGGGTCGAGATAAACATCGTGAGATAAACTGCGTGAGATTGTATGCCAGTGTCTGTCCACATGTGCCACTGCCCTGTGGATGTTTGTTTCTTTCTATAAGTATGTGTCCATCCCTGATAACAACTACGACTGTGTGTATGCCTGATTCTAAGCAAGTCCAGCCATCTCTGCAGTATCTTGGTGTGGGTGTGATGCCTATGCCAATACCTGTACGTGTTGACACCATGATTTGTATGGGTGTCCAGGTGTGCAGAATAACGTGTTTGATTTATACAAGTCACCGTGTCTGCAGGGGCATGACTGCCAGGGTCTCTTTGTGCAGCTGGGGAGAGTCTGCACACACGCGTCCAGGTCTGGGGCTCTGTGTGATGGCATGTATATGTTGTGCACACAAGTGAATAAGTCTGCACTTGTGCCTGAGGCTGAGAACTCCCAATGCACATGGAGCACCATATATACTCAGGCCTGATGTCAATCCCCACCAGTGAGCCTCAGCAGTCTCCAGTAGTCCCCAGCTTTTGTTACCCACTCCCCCATCCTGAGGAATCAGAACCCATTGGGCGCGAGCATCCCTACTATACCCTGCCAAGTGCACTAATCCCTCTGGGGAAGTCATTACCAACAGCCATACACAGCCGGAGTTGCTTAATCACTCTTAAGAAATTTCTTTATAATCTGAGTAAATTACTTTAATTACTTGCAACTATCAATTAGTGTTTGAAGGTTTCCCTTCTAGAGAAACAAGCCTCCCGCTCCGGACTTCCAGTCTCCTCCTTCTGCAGGGTGAGGGCTGCTCACCTGGCCACCCCTCCTGCCAGGCGCCAGGCTGCCTCCTCTTCCACCCACAGTGCCTGGCCGCAGCGGCCCAGCCCCTGGCTTGGCTTTGGGGGTGTTGGTTTCTCTCTGATGCTCCAAGAGCTCTTTCCTCACCCCCAGACTCCTGCATGAGGAGTAGGCTACAGCAAAAGCTGCCCTCGGCTCAGCCTCTCCCAGCCCACCTCCCTGGAGTTGGGCTCGGTTCTGGGCTTGTTCCAGGCTTGGGCTTAGCTGCCAATGGCCAGAACTTGTCCTCTCTGGGTCTCACTCCTCCCCAACACTGCCCATCCTGTTAGGCAGGGAAAATGGCTGCTGCTTTGAGATCTGCACAGAAGGGGTACAGTGAGTGCAGGTATCTAAGTCAGGCTGCTGCCAACTTCTCCTGAACCCTCAGAAGACGCATTGGCCTTACCCAGTTTCCACACCCAGCCCAGATGATCCCCCTGGAAACCCCCTGAGAAAAGGCAGCATGCTGTAAGAGGAGTGGAGAGCAGTGGCTTTGGTTGGGGTCCTGGCTCATTTGGCTACATAACCTTGGGCATGTCACTTCCCCACCCTGAGCCTCAGTCTCCTTGTGTGTAAAATGTGGAAGATGAGGCTGACATCATACTTGGATGTGAAGATGAAACCCCTCCCCCTATGATGCCGGCGGGACACAGAGTACATGGTCATTCTCAATATGCTAGGGGTAAGGGACATGGAGAAACGAGACCCAGTCTCATAGGAGAGATAGGACATGGGGAGAAATAACCAGAACAGAATTGCTCTAAGAAAGAAACACGAAGAAGCGCAGGAAAGGGAGGCTGTGTCACGTGGCACCAGCTCACCATCTAATTCCTCTTCGTCCCTTCGTGGCTGCATTAGACCCTAGACTAAGGGAAATCTTTCTGTGGCTGAACGCCGTCTACATGGCCACATAGGAAGTTACAAGGCACTCCCCAGGGTTGCTCCTGCTCATCTGAGTGCGTGTGTGTGTGTGTGTGTGTGTGTGTGTGTGTGTGTGTCACTTGGAGGAGGAAAAGAGCAGGTGAAGACAAGAGAAGAAAGTGCCAGGGAGCAAGGCTCCCACCCTCCTTTCCACCAGCTAGTCTCTGCCTCTTCCCAGTGCTGGGCATCAGCCCCTTCTCACAGAGCACAGGGGCCCGCCTCACTGTCCCCTTAAGGCCCCTTTCTTCCACTCAGCCTACCCTGTCTGTCCATGAGACAGCTCCCAGATACTCCTGATTTCCTCCAATCTGATCGTTATGTGGACACACAGTTCACAGAGTGTTTGCTCTCCTCAAGTCCCATCGGAGTGTTCCCATAGTCCATAGTCCTGACAACTAGGTGTTGGCAATGTCTCAGTTTTGAAGATGAGGAAACTGAGGCACAGGGAGATGACATGACTGATCCAATAGAAACTGTTTTGCAAGATAAACTCTTTAGCCCCTAGCTCCTTGGCTGCGTGGCTTAGCCTCTGGGGGGTCCCATTAGCCATTTGAGAGTGAAGCTGGAGGATCAAAAGTGAAGGCAACTACGTTGTCTGGAATCTTGGGAATGGTTGGGTCCCAGGTCCACCCACTCTCCAGCCCTCCCCATGCCTCTCCCCATGGAGATGAGGGAATCAGCAGCCTTCTGGGCTGGCAGTAGGGCTGTGGGGGTTAATTAACTGTTTCCCAAAAGGCTTTGAAGATGAAGGCTTCTCCATGAGGGATAGCTGTGCGAGCCAGCTTGCAGACAGGCAGAGCTGCCAACGAATTGTGGCACCAGGTTGTTATTAAGGCAAAATTTCCAGCTTCTCTCCTCCACTCCACCTGCCCCCTTCCAGGTGCCACCAGTGGGCTCTGCACTTTGCAAGCTTTCTGGCCTCCTGGTCCTACCATGCCTAGGTATGACTTCTGGAGGTGGGTGGCTCTGGTTGAGGGGGGCTGAGTCCTTGGTCTCTGGTGGGCAAATAGGGAGGAAAAGGAGGGACACCAAGGCTGGAGGCAATTCAGTTCCCAGGGGCCACACAGAGGGGATGGTGGAGGCATTGGCCAAACGTTCTGCCTGTGAGCCTGTCACAGCTCTATGTGGAGAGAGAGGCCACCTGCTCTGTGCCTTCAGAAGGCAAGAGCTGCTGTTTATGTTTCCCCGAGGAGAACCAGGTGGGAAATGAGCATCCTCCTACCTGCAAGTTAGAAGGTTACTACGACTGCCTCCTTGATCTCTTCCTCACTTCCTTCCCTCTCTCATAATGCTACAGTAGTACCCGCACCCTGTCCTCAGAGCTCACAGTCTAGTTCGGGGGACAGGAATATAAGAAGAGAAAACATAACGATTAAAGTCAGCATTCCTCTCCTGGATAACCATCCCACAGAAGCACTCACACATATATGGTGGCATACAGAAGATGGTAGTGCATAGGAGAAGGACAAGTAATACATAACCTAAATGCCACCAATAGGGGACTGATTTAACAGACTATGCCATACTATGGGGTCCAATGTGGCTGCTCAAAAGCAAAGGATACACCAGCGCATGCACCAGTGGAAAGCAGTTCTCTATCTCTGTGTGTTTGTGTGTGTGTGTGTGTGTGCAGATGCATAAAACAATGTCTAGGCTTTACCTCGGCCCCTGTGCTATACTGCCAGTGCTGGCCTACAGGTGAGGGCCTGACCCTTCTTCACTTGCCTTCATCTTCTTAGCCCAACATCAGCAGAACCACAGAGCAAGAAGAAGAAGTAAGCTAGCTGGTACGCACTCTGGGCCAGCCCTTTGCTAGGACTGAACACGTGTTTCTCAAGGGTGGTTAAGGTCTCCCTAGTTAGGGATGCCCGACACCTTTGGAAGTCATCCATCCGAACCCCTGATAGAAGGCTTTCTCACACAGCTCTGGTCAAGCAGGGTCTCCCCAGAGCTGAAGGTGTCTGTCCGGCCTCGGGCAAAGCATAGCAGTCAGGGGCCAGAACTGTGCAAGTGAGTGTGCAGTCTGTGTGTCATGCTAGGCCCTGAGAGGGGACCCTGGGGACCGGAAGACAAGGTGGCAGCACCCAAAGTCTGCTGGAAGTTGAAGGAGGGAGGGTTTGGAAGGCCAACACAGAAACCAAACAGGGTCGTATTGAGCAGAAAGGGAATTTGAACGAGACTCCTGGAGGAGAGCTCTCAGGACTGTGGGAGCTGCAGAAGCAGACTTGAGAGTGAGAGCCAGGTAAGCTCTGAGCAGCCAAGAAAGAACAGCACAGCCTGGCCAGGATGCCTTCACTGCCATGCAGCCAACATGGCCAATTGTCCAGTTCCATGCCAGTACCCTTGACCTCTTTTAAAGCTGCTGCCTTAGATTATCCCCCACATAAGACCACATAAAATGAAGAGAGGGGATTTCTCAAACAGAAATCAGGGTGCCATGGGGGATGGGCAGTCCCAAAATGGCAAATGACCATGACAAGGGAGGCTGGAACACGGGCCCACGAAGCTGTCTGTGCTGAGGGCATGAGTGATGGCCTCATGGGTCCCACGGGGGAGTCGCTGTAGAACACCTACTTGGTGCTGCCCCGTACTGGACTCTTCCCACATCTCATCTCCTCCAGCCTCTTGTCAGCCCCAACACACAGGCGTTATTACCCCCATATACAGATGAGGACCTTGAGGCTCAGAGGCAGGGAGTGACTTCTCCAGTGTCAAGTAGTTGAATCTGGACTGAAAACCAAGATGCTCTCCTCCCTGCCCCGCCTCCCCATGATCGGGGAGGAGCTGCCACCTTGACTGTCTGAGCAGCCCCTAGGGTCTGTCTTGAGAGCTCTGTATCAGCAGCATCCTCTCAAGCTCTCTCTTCTCCTTCCTTTCCCTTTCCTGCCTCCGGAACTCAATCCTCAGCAAATCTCTAACCTCAATTTAGAACGGGAGCATGAAACCTTTGGTGCCGGGTGGCCTTATGGGCAAAGGCAGGGTGAGCTGTGGTCATGCTCCGTGGAGGTTCTCCCAGCAGGTCCTTGCAGAGCTGACTGTGATCCTTTGGCTATTGGCAGGGTCTGGGAGGGAGGAGAGCAAAGAATCCTCCAATTCCCATTTCTCACCTGCCTTCTACCCCATCAGGCAGCACTTAGGCAAGCAGGGGGCTGCCTATAAGGCAGTGGAGTAGAAGACGGCAGCAGAAGTTACCCCAGGCTGCCCAAAGGATAAGGGAAGAACCCTTTCAGCCAAAGGCTGGGCTCCTGGGATCTCTTGTTACCCTAACCCTCCTCTGAGCTGACTATTCAATGCTCTATCAGCTACTTTGGTGGCACTCTTACTTCCCCCGTCCCCTCCTCTCCATAACTGCCAGGGCACAAATATCAAGACACCCGTTCTTTCTAGGCACTCCACTTCATCAGAGACTCTTATCCTGTCACTCAGAGTAAATGAGTCGCCCACTTAGGGAGACGAGTCTTGGGGACCCTGGGTGGGTCTTTTCAGGCCCCCAGGTAGGTGTAGCCCTCTGGCTTTAAAGGCGACACTGTCTCATTGCAGCCATGGCCCTGAGAGATTATCAGTTCTCTGCACTCAACACTTAGATTCTCGACCTGTTCCTCTTGGCCTATCAGTCATGTAGCAAAAGTGTGATTTTCAGCCTGGACGAAGTTCCTTCCCACTATTGCTTGATGGAGCCACGCGGGCGATGCGAAGAGGTGTGGTAGGTGGCCAGAATAGGCCACAGAGACCTGTTGCCTCCCAACCCTGCCCCTCTAGACTGTGTGACTTGTGGTAAGGCCCTCCTCCTCTAGCATTTTGTTGCAACCCCTACAGCACAGCTTTGCTCCAGGCTCCAATGAGTCACTGGTATAAATAGACTTTGAAAGATAATAATTTACTGCAGACTCACTAGGTACCAGGCATGATCCTAAGCACTTTACACGTGTCAATTCATTTAAGCCTCACAGCAACACTATAACCGAGGGACCTTATTGTTCTTTTGGTTTTACAGAGGGTTTGAGGGATGTCTAAGGCACAGAGACACTGAGGAACTTACCCCAAGTCACAGAGCAAAGAAGCAGCAGAACCTGGGGGCCTAGTTCCAGAACCTTCACTCTTAACCACTGTGCTATACTATAAAAAACTGCAAGGGCCTTAGTATTATTTTTTAATGGCTGCCTCTAAGGCTTCTTGCTTGTGGCTGGAGCTCTGTAGAGAGGGGACTCCAATGAAGGTTTGGAGTCGAAAACCCAAGTGCCTGCTTTCTGAAGCTGGGAGAGGTCTGCAGAGGTCAACTCTTGCCTGTCCCAACTAGGGACAGAAGTCCCCTTTTCCACCCACAGCCTTGGATTTGGGGGAGCATCAGGGTGGCTCTCATCTACTCTGGCTGTGGGGGAAAAGTGGGGGCAGGAGCAGTGGGTGAGCGGCTAATCAGAAGCAGCGGGCCTGCCCAGGCGCAGCCCCACTGCTTGGCTCACTTCTTCGCAGCAGCCAGCGACTGCTGTAAAGGCCCCGTTCCACCCTGGAGCTACTGCCAGTGGCTGATGACGGAGAGCCCAAGAAGCCCCTCCCCAGGGGCCGGCTGCCTGCCACTCTGCTTTGATAGCCCGCGTCTGAGTGGCAAGTCGGCTGTCCAGCAACTCCTCTAGCGTTGCACACATTCTTCATGGCCAAGAAGGAACGCAGCAAGTTAACTCGATCCAGATGCGGGACAGCACTGGGCTTGAACCCCAAATACCCCAAATACCAGCCAGGCCACTGGGAGTCCTGGGGTCACACGGGAGGGCTGCTGGGGACTCCTGGCCTTGGTGAAGCCAGCCTCAAGCCCTCCAGTAGTGCTCCAGGGGCCGAGCCCAGGCCTCTATTCTATTTCGATCTGTGTTTCATCCAGATGCTGAGCCTGCTGGGCAAACCAGCTGCCCCCCATGGGACTGGAGAGCCTGGTGGGTAGCTCCAGGAGGCCACCAAGAGGTCATGTGCTCCTATTCCAGTCAGAATCTCTCTCCTCTGACACTGGACAACTGAGTGTGCAGCCTGAGCTGATCCTCTTTGTCTGCAGATGCTCAGCCCAGGAGTCACAGGGCGTGAATGGCAGCTCCAGCTCCACTACATCCTAGTGTAATGACCTCAGGTGTGTCACTTCAGTTTTCTAGGGCTCATCCTTACCACTTCGATGGCAGCATGCATAGTCCTACCATGTGAGGAAACACGCACGCTCGTCCCAAAAGCTGAGCCTGGTGCTTGGCCTACTCTTCAGACAGCTCCAGTGGGTGCCATGGTCCCTCGTTCTTCCGTGTTTCCTTCACTCCCAGGGCCAGGCTGCACTAAGCAGGATGACAGGGGCTGGCCAGGTGTATCTGGGTCCCCGCAGCTGGAGCCGGAGGGCCAGGAAGTAAATGAGAGCAAGCAAGTCTGGGGGCCTCCTTGGACATGTTCCTTTAAGAGCCGGTGCCACTCAAGCCATGGCTCATCACTATGCTGTGATCTCAGACCAATGGAACTGTGAATGTGCGGCAACACAGGGTGCCGGATAAATGGTTTGTAATATAATGAGATGGATTCTTAAAAGGGTTTCCTATCCCCACCACTCTTTCCAGCCTCCAGCAAGACCAGAGAGCCTGAAATTGCACCCTGAGCACTTTACCGTAAGTGATTATTTGCCACTGACACCACAGTGTGAATTAGTTGATTAGCTGGCTGGAGGACTAGGAGTGCTGGGGGTGGGGGATCGTTTCAGAGGCACATGGTGCTGCCTGGAAGAGGAGACCTGCGCTGACTCCGGTGTAGGGGGAAGCAGTGCCAGCCTTCCCCAAGATGCTAACAGGGTAGGGAACTACATGTCCTGGAACCTTGGGTTGAGAAACAGAACAGCCAGGTTCAAGTCCTGTCATTGCCACTGACCGAGTTCTATGACCACAGTCAGTTGACACGTGGGGACAAGGCAGGTGGAATGATCTCTAGGTGCTACCTTAAGGAGAACATTCAAGGATTTTAATATCTAAATTCAGCTCTGAGTTGGGCCCAGGATAAGGTCTCCCCGTAGTCCTGAGGAAGTGGAGGAAGCAGAGGCTTCAGAAGGAGTGTGGAGTTGGGGGTTCCTGCTTTGTGGGAGACCAAAGTCCTTACCTACAGAGGCTCAGAAAGGTAGCTAAAGAAAGAGGGGAGGGAAGAAGACAGGGAGTAACACGGCTAGCCCCAGTCTATCTCCCTCACTGCATTCGCTTTTAAAATAAAACCCATTTATATATAAATGTTGGCCTGATGCCCAGTCTCTGTAGAAAAGCTTTTCTGTATTAAACGCTACAATGAATTAAATTAACCATAATGATTTCTTTGTGAATGGAAACCTCTCTCCCTCTCTCTGTCTCTCTCTCTCTTTCTCTCTCTCTCTCTCTCTCTCTCTCTCTCTCTCTCTCTCTCTCTCTCTGTTTCCCTCTCTTCTTCCCTCCCTCCTTTGTGACAAGGTTTTGACATGGTTTTGATCAGGTTTGCCCCTCCCTCCTCAACTCTGACACCCCCTGCCCCCATCCTTCCCAATCCCTACTCCCACCGGCAGCACTGCCTCCCAGCAGTGCTGGGAGCGATCGGTTCTGTCAGTATTCCCCAAAGTTAAATTCATGCCTTCTGGTGTCCAATGTGGAGCATAAATTGGTCAGCCCATGGGTGGGAATGGGGGGCTCAGGTGCACAAATGGGGCTGAAGACATGCCCCAGGAAAGCACGTGACCACCAGGACACCTCTCTGGGCCTCACTTTCTTCATCTGTAAGCTGGAATAGGTGGCATCAAGTCCAAAAGACTACTACGGGGAAACCGGAAGGTGGCACACATGGTGGGGCGAGGCTGTGCACAGGAGAGGAGCAGGTGTGAATGTGGGCACTGGCGGCACATGCCTGAGAACACCTGTGCCCACATGGCAGTCTCCAAGTGTGCGTGCCTGGACTCCTGTGCATGCTCATATGTTGAGCCATGTGTGCACATGGCAGGACGTAAGTGCTCCTAAGTCTTGACCCACAGGAACCTATCTAAGGCGCTACATGTGCAGAGAGAAATCAGACAGGGGCTCCGCCTTTGAGACACTCATGTATGCTGTGCAAAGAACAGTCAGAAGAAGAGCAATGACTGCCAGCTGGCAAGCACCAGGAAAGGCTTCTTGAGGGCGGTAACTTTTAACGTGAAGGCCAGAAGAAGGGTCCCATAACAACTACCGTTGCCATGGACACAGCTTCACGTCTCCAATGCCCTGTTATACACATCCTGTCATTTCTCCCATACATCACGCCTATAAAGGATGTGCTATTGCCCCCACTTTAGAGATGAGAAGACTGATGGTTTCAAGCCTCGGTACCAGTTTTGCTTTACAGCCACTGCCTGGCCCCGGTTCACTGTATGTTCCATCTCCACCAGGTTCAGCTGACCTCAGCACCCACGGCCAGTTCTCAAGCTGTGGCTCGTGCTGCTTCCCCTGCTTCTTCACCATGATCTCATAGGATAGAACCTGGGGGAAGGATATTCTTTCCAGAGTTCAGTGTCCTCATCTGTAGCATGAGAGGTACCCAGAACCCAAGCCACATCCTTCAAAAACACCAGGCCACTGTGAGCCTCTGAGTCTCTTCGCACACTGCTTCTTCCCCTGCCTTCTTGTCTGCCTCATGCACACCTACTGACCTTGAAAGTTCCGCAGGCACCTCCCTGTATTCTGAATAGTCTCCCAGCATGACAACCAAATAAGACATTTGATTTATCGGTGACCATGTCTGTGTCTCCCATCAGGGGTGATCTCTGATACGTTTCTGTTTCCCAGAACTCAACAAACAGCCAGAGTCTGAGATGCTTTTGGAAGGGAGGGAGAGAGGGAGGGAGAGAGATGCAAGGTAGACTGAGGCATTCATAGCCTTCATTCTATCGAACACTGTTGAGATAGATGGACATTTTATGCTAGTTGCAGGATGTATCAGCTTTGTGAGAGTGAAGTCAAGGGCAGGGGGCCACCATGGAGCACAAGCTTGGAACAGGAAAGGAGAAGAGTGGCCTATGGCTGGGGCTCGTCATGGGAAGTACATGACTCCTAGAGTCTTCCTCGCAAGACTGAAAAGCCTCTGGAAAAATCAAGTCCCAACAGCAACGGAGCACAGCAGGCAGATGTTACAGGCCCCAAAGGACCAAGCCCACAGACGAAGGTAGATATTTTTCCTACGAGTTGGAAACCTCTGAAGATTCATGGACGGGACAACACAGGCGACTGGGAAGGGAGTGACATGTTTAAGTCACACAGAATGGACACCTGCTCCTGCCCTTTTTTTTTCCACACTACCATCCCTGCCCTTAAACTAGTGGCCACTGGCCCAGTCCTGGGAGTGATAGGACTTCACCCAGCTCCTGAAAGCAGTGCCATCAAACCCCTTGGAAGCTCCTACGTCAATGGTATCAACGGGGGCCACACGGCAGGCAGTGGAGCTGGCAGTGGAGCTGGCCGAGAAGAGTTTGGCAGGGTGCCAGCAGGCCTGCCCTGGCACAGAGAAGTGAGCGGATGGCCGTTGCAACCGGTCTAATTGCTGTCTCATCGGTTCTCCCAGGGGCTTATTCTAGAGCCAAGGAAAGGGAGGTTTCTGCCGAGACACTTGAGGGAGCCAGAGGAAAGGTGGAGGGCCCGGCACTTTGAAAGGCACTGACAAAGCACAGCACGCCCAGGGCAGAGACCCAAGTTGGGGGGTGAGGAGCAGAGGAGCGCAGAGCAAAGAGCCTACCATCTCCATCATGTTTATTGGCTTCCCCTTGACACTATGTCTCCGTCTAGCGAGTACTCTGAATCTCCTTTTCCAGAATCCTCGTCAGCCACACTTCACCTGCCCTTGCCACGTCAGATCGCTGTTTTTACCCCAGCCTCCGTGATCTAATGACAGAAGTCAGTGGATGCTTTTCTGTCCTTAACTCTGTGGACTTCTCAGCTACATCTGATATTCTGACCACCTCGTGCTTCTGGAAATGCCCTGCCCCCCACTTGTGTTCTCTCTACTTAGACGTGTCCTTCTTGGTTCTCCTCGTAATTCTTTGACTACTTTCTCAGCCCCTTTCTGAGTCCCCTCATCTTCAGCATACCCATTAAATACTGGGTTCCCCAAAGGGCTGCTCTCAAGCCTCTCCTCCCCACAGGTGCTCCCCAGGCATGCTCAGCCACTCCTGTGGCTTCCAACACCTCCTCCTGGCAAATGACTGCCAAATGTCACCTCTGCCTGGACCACTTCCCTGAGCTTCAGCTAGGATAGACATGTATCTCATAGTCAGTCACATCCGCGGACACTGTAAACCCACCTGGCCCCAAACGGAACTCACTGCACTCACAGGCTGCACTTCGGCTAGTCTCATTTATCAAGGGGCAACCCCACCCAGGTTCTCCTCCCTCTCTCTCACCCCTCCAATCTAATTAATTACCATGACCTGCCAATTTTCCCTCCTTAATAGCCTGGAAACCATCCCAAGCATTCCATCCCTCCAAACACTGTCCTCATTTAGGCCTTTATCATCTCTCTCCCGCCAGAGCGCGTCTTCCTCTGACCAGCCTCCACTCTGCAGCCAGAGAGCCCTTTTCTGCAGACAAATCTGAGCATGTAATTCCCCAATTAAAAACCGCCACTGCCTCCTCATTGTCTCTGCAGTTGAGTTGGAGCTCCTCAGCCCTAGGCGGTCTGGCCCTGCTCACTTACCTCACCTCCTAGCCCTGGCATGTACCATGCTCTTCGTGTCGCACGAAACTCTCAGCCTCGTGTTCAGTTGGCAAACTCCTACTCACACAGGCAGCTTGGGAGGGTGGGTGCCTGAGACGGTGGGCTCAGGAGCCTGACTGCCGAGACAGGCGAGTTGCTTACCTTCTCTGTGCCTCGCTTTCCCTGTGCGTAAAATGAGGAGAACCTTTTTTTTTTTATCTCAGAAGACTGTATTCATCTCATAAGGGAGTAAATGAGATCATGCTTGTAAAGCACTTAGAACAGGGCCTGCCACATATTAAGTGCTGTGTAAGTGTTAGCTGTTATTAGCTATTATTCCCCCTACACGGACCAGCTCAGACATTACCATCCTTGCGAAGCCACCTCATCTTCTGAGACTAAGATAAGTGGCCCTCTTCTGGGCCCCTAGAGCCCTGGCTAACCTCCATCATGGCACTTGAGACCATCTGCCTACTGCTTGACCTTCCTTCCCCGCTACTTCCTATCAAGCACCAACGTCTATTTGCCTTTGCACCTCTATCATCACTATCTCCTAGCCCAGGACTCTCCACTTAAGCCCCCGACCAGCCTGCTGGTACTAATATCGTCTCCATTTTGCAAGTGACTAAAGGGAGGCTCAAAGAGGTAAAGGGAAATTCCCAAGATCACACAGCTAGAAATGGGCAGAACATGGAGTTAAACCCAGGTCTGCACGATTCCAAACGCCACCATCTTTCTCCTTAACCTCACTGCCTTAGGGGAGGGGGGCTCAGAACCTTGTTCTAGAAGGAAGTATTAAAGGAGCGAGTGTATGCTCTGCCTGGAGGAGCAACGACCGACTGACCGAGGGGCAAGGACAGTCCCCTCCCCCCATCTGTTTGAAGCTTACCGGTGCTGGTATGTGTGTTTCAATAGTGGTGCCAGCGCATGTGTTGGACACGTGTGCAATGAGGTCATGCCAGAATGCTAGGGATGAAAACCCGGGGGTGAGTCCCTTGGTCTCCGAGCCCCCACTTACCTCAGTACAGTCCTACTGACTTTACCAAATGCTTTCCCATCCCAAGGTGTCACCAGCCCCACACACCTGGGATGAGGTAGTCATAGCTCAGATGGGGCAGTGACTTATTCTAAGTCGCTCAGCTCAGGAGTGGCAGAGCTGGAACATCAATGTTTAATCAACATATAAAGTCTTCAACAAGTTCTACTTCTTCCTTCCAGCTGGAACTCTGAGGAGAATGGGACTGTGGCTGGAGAGGGTTCCGACCAAGGAAATGGGTATGTGACTGCTGCAATGGTTTGCGGGTGACCTGCCTAGAGGGGTGAGAGACAAGATAGAAGGTCTGTGAGCCTCAGAGTTTTCTTCTGTGAATGGGAATGACATCCACAACCTTACACAGCAGGTACAATGTTGAATGTGATAATATAGGTAAAACAATTCGACAAATGCCTGGTATACCGTAAGCATCCAACGTCTACGACATTGCCTCTGAATTCCTGGAATGTTTGCAACAGTGACAAAGGTGTTCCACAGAAGCCAGCATGTCAAGAAGCAAGCTGAGCTGGGTTTTGAAATATAACCTTTTGCCCTTTACCAATTGTAGGGCCTTGAGAAAGGCTCATAAGCCCTAGCACGTCTTTCCTGTCTCATTTGCATGATGGAGATAATCGTGTCTGTCTTCCAGAAATGTCGTACGTGCCATACCACCCGTGTTCCAAGCCCAGCTTCTTTACCAGCTGCGTAGTGCTTGCCAAGTCACTTATATTCTGTGCCTCAGTTTCTCCCTTACAGAACCGGTTGCAAAGATTATATGAGTGAGTCCATGTAAAATGCTCGGAACCGCTTCCAGCACAGACAACATGCCCTAGGCATGCTGGTGAATATTGTCATGTTCAGACAAGGGGCCAAAAGGCATGAAGTAGTGCCCCCCTTCTCCCAAGGCACCACATCCCCTCCACAAACAAAGACGTCAGTGGAGGCCAGTCAGAACAGATGAATGTGGTTGCTTTCATTCTGCTTCCTAAAGGCACAGAATGAGCTCTCCAGGCCTGGGGCCCTGCCTTTGCTGTGTGCAGGCTGTACCTTAGTCAAGGTGCCTGGCCACTCTCCTGGCTTAGGTCCAAACTGTTGAGAGCTTTGCCGGGCTTGGAGAGCTCAGAACCATGGTGTGCGTTCCTGCTCCCTCTCTGAAGGTCAGACGCGGGAATTAGGGAAAAAATCCATCTTTAGGCACCTATCTCTGGCCCCCTATGTCTGTAGCACCTACGGGGGCTTGGCTCACTAGGCCCAGTGGCAGTACCAGGCAGGGCTGGGTTGAGGGCCAGCACCTGGGGTCCAGGCCTAACTTGCTTGGGGCAGGCAGTGACCCTGAAGTTCCAGTTCTGGCCCCAGTCACAACAGGCTTTCTAGAAACAGACTGCCTTTTCCCAGGCACGCGCTCTGGGCTTTCATGGCTGCTCCCAGCCTCTCAGGCCCAGCTAGGCTTTTGGGTACCCAGAAGGAGGCAGGAGCCCAAATTCTGGTCCCGTTGGGCCAGTGCTCCAACTAGTCCTGGTCAGGGCTTTCACACGTAAAGCCAAAATCCCAAGTATGTGACCCGGCCCTTTCTCTATCCCTGCCCCTCTCTGGCCCAGCCAGCCTCCTGTGCCTCGTGGAGGGAAATCAGGAGAAGCCGAGGAATTGTTTGTAATTAGTGTGTTTTTAAAGGCTTTTCCGTGGGCCTTTAGCAGATTTCTGGGGAAGGCAGCTTGCCAGGGAGCATTGAAATGGAAATCCTGTGTTCTAGCTGGACTCTCTTATAAAGAGATTCTTCCCAGAAAAAAGACCAGAAGCCCCACCCCCTCCCCAGGTCTCTCACCCCACCCCCACCCGCCACAGCCCCACTGTGCGCTGCTGCGGTCACCAAGAGGCTCCAGCTCCAAGGGCACATCAACCCACTTCCCCACCCCCAGCATAGATAATCCAGTGCTTTCCCCACTCTTTCTAAACGGGAGATGCTGGCCCTTGGACATGGCACCTCCATGGTGACCTCCTGCAAAGTGACCCAGGGGTCATACATACAAGTAGCAATTCCAAGAACACAGCAGTCCCTCTGGTCTGAGCAGCATTCACAGTCTGCAACATCTTTGCACATGCGCGGGTCCAGTTGTTCCTCTGGCAACCGCCAGAGGAGGTTCTGTCCCTTTCTAGCACTTCACAAACGAGGCGAGGGGGGGGGGATGACTTGTCCAAGGCTCCTCAGCTAGCAAAATGGCCGTGAGGTGGAAAGCGCAGGTCTGCAGGCTGCCTTCTTCCCCTCCCCTGCCCCTCTGCCTCTCCCACATGCCGGCTGACACGCAGGCAGGACGGCTGTGGTGCAACTCTGGGCCTTGTGGTCTGGGATCATTTCCTGTGGCCTGAAGGACTTATTTGCAAGTTGTAAGGACTGCCCGGTTTCTGGAGGCCCGATGAATGCTTCCAGCTGGGAATTTAACCTTCTCAAACCCAGCTATGGGTCTTGAGCGTCCTCTTACTTCCCCCCACCCCCCGCCATTTTCCTATGACCGAAGGTAAATAAGTCGTGTATGGGCGGGGGCCAATGGAGGAGTGCTGGACTATGACCCAGAAGACCCGTGCTGGGGCTGACTCTGCCACCCACTTGCTCTGTGTCCTTGGGCAAGTTCCTTCACCTCTCTGACCTCGAATTAAGACTTAGAAAATGTGCTTCCCTGCCTGGCCTCTTGTTTGCATTGGGATATGAATGGAATGGACCTTCCCTCCCCCAGCTGCTCCACATCTCAAGGTCTTGGGAGAACCGTGGGGTTGTTGCCTCTGAGGGCTGGCTGGGTAATCCCTCAAGAACAATGGCGACAACCCCCCACCCCTCCAGCATTGTACAGACGGACAGACCTAGGTGGCAGGAGAGGGGGCCGACTTGTCCTAGGTCACCCAGGAAAGCTAGTGTTAAGATCAGGATTAAAATCCAGCTCAGTGCTGATGGTACCAATGGTGGTGTGGGAGATTTTAACCTCCTCTATGTTCTCACCAGCCCCTCCTAAACCATTCCCATTAACATTGTAATTATAAACACATATTTTCAATGCTATGTGAAGTGTGAAGACAAGTGTCTTCAGAAAACTTTTCTATTCTTAGTTATCCATAATACCCATCCTCTAAGTAAACAGTGTTTGTTGGTTTCTACAAATGTCCGACCTTCCCCTAGGTCACTGCTGCCCTCAAGGCCCTCCTGGGGAAACGCTGGTGGTGAAGCTGAAGGCCTGGGCTCCTTGCACTCTTTCCAGCAGCCTCCTATTTGCTTCTGTGCACACACAACACCCACGGATACCTCCTTTTGGTCCCCAGCCCTCCTTAACTAGGGGAGCGTCTTCAGACACAGCTCCACTCTCCTCCATTTCTGCCCCTCTGTTGCTTCTAGGAAGACAAAGAACAAGAAAGAGTCTGAGATTTACAAAAGAGCTAAGGAAGTTTTGTGGGTGTTTCAGAGGGAACTCCACACGTATTTCCATGGTGACCTCCATCTGTACAAAAGAGTTTCTGAGCTTGTGCTACGTCCAAAACTTCGAGGAACCAGAGCATGTTAGAGTTGCAATGGCCTTAGAGACCTCCAATGCAACCCTCTCAGGTTTCAAATGGAGAAACTGAGGCCCACAGGAGGAAGGGCCTTAGAAACCTGGCAGCAGGACCTGAGACCTTCTCTCTCTCTACTGCCAATGCTTTTTTTTGCACACTTCCCTATACCCTGCTGCCTCTTGCGCCCACGTGCAGGCTCACCCATGTGTATGCTAATGCAGGCTGACAGCTGCTGGGAGGGTCACACATGGAGCCACACACCGGCCCATTCACTCTGACACATACCCCAGCTGGCTGTCCCCTGACATGCACTCCTCCATCCTCACTCAGCAGCACCTACCCAACCCCCATTCCCTCCACCCCGCAGCCCCTCCACCGTCCTTGCGCAAGCATACAGCCAGTCCCTTGCTGAATCATGTGCCCTCCCTGCTGGCCACCCCTGGGTCTCTCTGTCAATATGACTGCCCGCAGCTGTGCAGAGAAGAGTGGTATCCAGGGAGAGATGGGGGGCTCGGTGCCACAGAGCTGTTTGTGTGTGTGCTATTTGTACAAGTGTAGGCTGAGTCCAGAAGGCTCCACTGGGAGGCCTGGGGCCCAGCCACACCTTAGATAAAGCAAAGCAAAGGGAGGAATCCTCAGTGTTTAGAGAAACAACAGGCGAGTATAGGAGTCAGGGCTGAATAGCTTGTGAAAGATAAACCCAGGAGTGGAGGCCCGCGGGCCTATTCTGGCAGAGGAGGGAGCCATCCTGGAAACGCAGCCAGGAAGCCACCCAGAGAGTGTGAGCTCGGGGGCCACTGGACATTAGCCTGGGCTGGGGTGGGGGAGGGATGGAAGTGGCGAGGGGCAGCCTGTGTAGAGTCAGGAAGGAAAGTTGCTGAGCTGAGCTGAGCTGAGCTGAGGAGAGGCGAGGCGTGGGCCTGTGGCCATAGAGAACTGAGAGAGATAAGTCTCAGGGTGGATGCGGTTGGGCACACGGTGAGTGCCAACACATGGTTACTAGAAGAATGAACAAGTGAACGAATAAATGGGCTCTGTCTCCCTTTATCATCGTAAAAGTACATGGGCCCCAGTGCACCTCACAGCTAAGGCTGGCTTAGTGTGGCTGGCTGCGTGACGAAAGGTTAAAGGGACTGCTGCCTCAAGAGAAAAACCTGAGCCCTTGGACACTGCTGGTGGCACCAGGGTTCTGGCGGTGATGCACAGCACAGTACATGGGGCCCCTGGCTCACTGTGTGCCTGGGCTGCAACGCTCCCCATGGCCATCTCCTCTAACCTCCTCCTCCCCGCATGTTTTTGATGGGGAAAGTGAGGTTCAGATCTGGGGCTGAATTTCCCAAGATCCTGCAGCCTGGAGCTTCCATTTCTCACCTGGTGTGGGCCACCTGCTGTTTCCCCCATCTGCCACCTGTCTTTGCTGCTTCTACAGCTGCACTCTCTGCCCCAGACTCAATGGCTTCTGGGCCTGGCAGAACCATGACGAAACCAGGAAGAGTAGAGAGAGAATAAAGAGGAGAGAGCAACTTCTCTGTGGAAGCAGAGCAGGGGCCGCCTGGCCATGAATAGGGACAGTGCAGATAGAAGAACAATGTCTACCACAGCCCCTTCTGCCCACCCTCGCACTGCTGAGCTCAAGCCAGGTGCCCCTCCCTCTCAAAGGTCCACAGGGCGAGGTATGTGCTCCGCACACACCACGGCGCACACATACACACACACGCGCGCGCATGAGCCTAGTGAATATGTCCCACTCTGTGATGGGGTGATAGTTATGAAGGCAGTCTTCATCCCCCACACACCACACAGCAGGACCTGGCATTGCAACTACAAGAGAAGCACTGGGTGGCTTAGGGGACAAAGGCCCTTGGATTCCACATACCACCAATGGATATTTTTCTTGTTAAGACACAATGCTGCTCGCATAACTGGAGCTGACTAGATGCTATTCTAAATGTTTAGGGCTTGAGAAAAAGCAGGAGGGATAAATACCCACAAAGCCACAGGGTCCCAGGGACTGCTTTCTTGAGGATATTCCTCCCCCTTCATGCACACACACACACACACACACACACACACACACACACACACACCCATGAATAGGGCTCTGGAATGGAGGCTGCAGGGTGGAACCAGCTCACAGGGCTTTCCTGTGTGGACAGAACCCGAGGTTCTCCATGGCCCCTCATCTTTCTGCCCAGCTGGCCTGGCACCCTGCTGCCCTCAGGGCATGGCTTCCCACCAAGTCCAGCATCTAGGCTGTGAGAACAGTGGTTGGAGAATTGTCAGAGCCAGAGACTAGGGGATGTCTCCACACACCATGGTTGCGTAGTGAAGCCAGTTGTTTTCATCCAACCCCGACCCTGACCCCCGCCTTAGCCCTAATTCCACTAATGATGCGATCCCCGAGACGGGAAGTAGTGGCTTATGGGCCTGGAAAACATGGCAGGCAAATGCCAAAAGAAAACCAATTTTATCAGATTATAAGGGAGAACCATTGTGGCCCAAAAGTGGCCAACTTCTTTGTCTCCTCAGCTGATAACTCAGCATTATAAAATATAGACTTATTATTTGTAAGCAGAGGACCAGGATAAACATACAAAGGAAATGTGTCAGGATGCTTAATCCATGTGTGCAAGAAGGCACCCATCTCAACGTAAGGGTAGGTGTGCAAGACAAACAAGCGACCGTCTTTTTGATAGTTACTCATTCCCTGGAGCAAATAGACTGCATAGAGAGTGGCCCCGTGACATCCGGAATTCTCAGATTTGGGGTGGAGTAGAGGGTCAGAGGCATGGAATTACCCGCTGCTCAGTTATTTTGCAGACAGCACTTCCTGTCTCTCCGTACCTTTATGCCTTTTCTGGAGGCAAAACTTCCTGAGACTTCATTTTCTTCCTGCTCACCTCTGCCCTTTTGGGAGCAGAACTCCTTAAGGAGAGCCAATTCTAGCCCCCAAGCATTCCCATTCCAATACTTGCTCTGTCTGCCCCCTGGAAAACGGGTAAGGGGGATCTGGTGACTGGCACCCCTAGGTCCCTAAATGAGAAGCATGTTTGTTTATAGCCAAATGAAATCCATCCCAACTGCCACCCCCTTTCCCTGGCCACTCCTGTGTATACGTTTCAGAAGTTCCTGCCACGGCCTCTGCACCAAGCTGGCTTCTCCCAACCTTCCCACCCCTGGATCCCGAAGAGGAGGGGCGGAGGCAGCTGCCACATTCAGCGTGGCAGAGCCCCTAGCTCAGTACAAATCAGAAACACATTGAAGGCCAGCAGGCCGGCAGGAGCAGACAGGCCGGGGCTGGGGCCCATTAAGGCCGGAGCCCAGCCACACTGCTTGCTGTCTGAGCACAGGGTTTCAGGTCTGATTGTTTGTTTGTGTCAGAGATGAGAAAGCGAGAGAAGGCAGCTGACAAGGACCATGGGGGCTGGGGGGGGGTGCAGGGGGCCACTGGCTCTCACCGGTTCTCCCCAGATTGGAACTCATGGAGTGGAGGAGAAGCGAGCTGCCGCATCTCCCTACCCCCACCCCCAAATTCCAAACAGATGTGCAGTCAGATTCTTCCTCTCCTTGGTTGCGGGAAACAAAAGAAATTAAAAATGGGCCCCTAGAGACACTATTTTCAGGAGAACCCTAATATAAAGAAGAGATGAAAGGGAGACACAGGAAGGACTTCCGGAGGTACAGGTGAGATGGGAGAGGCGGGGGAAAGCTCACCCCTTTGCCTACAGACAAGTTTGGAAACTTCTATCTGGGGTTGGCAGGAGTTGGGGGATGGGGGTGTGCTTGGAAGGATGATTGCTCTGGGAGGTCCCACTGAGTCTCAGATGTAAGGGCTCCAAAGATGTCTGCAGACATGAATAGAATCTATGTATCTCGATTCACTGAGTCCTGACTTAATCAGGGCTGGCGTTAGAGAGGCTGAAGCAGCCCCCTCGCAGAGACAGAGGCCCGGAAGGGAAGGCGCTGCTCAGGGCTGCGCAGCAGATCCCACTCTGGACTTGGTCTAAAGAGGATATAACCATTTCCCCCCCCCCAGTGCCCCTTTCGTTTCATTCTGCTCGCCTTTCTGGCGGTTCTGATTTCACAGGCAAGTACATTCCCTACCCCTCTCAGTTTTACATTGACTCAAAGCTAAGGTCTGCGCATCGTATGCCCTGTGATCTCTGTGAAGTCTGAAAGCTCTCTAGATTTCCTTGGGTACCATGGCCCCTATGAGGTGTCTATGAGTAGTGCCCCCTGCCCAGGCCAGCCTCAAACATCCACCATTGGCTGTAGGCAGTGTAGTCAAATGGTCAGCAGCTTGGCTTTCACGACAAGGCCAGTGGCCTTGTTCCTGGCAACAGAGATTCCAGCCTGCCACTAACTAGGCCTTCCTGAGGGCACCAAGAGTCCCATGTTCAGGCTGTTAAGGCCTCTGCCCAGCCCCTCCTTCCTCTCAGATCTGCCTGCCTTTTTGGCAAGTCTGCTCTGCATCTCATCTCCATCCATGCCCACCAGGGGCCAGGCTGAGGCTGTTTCTAGATGCCCTCTAGGCTCCTGGTGAGGTTTGGCTGGCAATGCTCCCCAGGGGACAGATATTTTGTGTGTGAGTGCACATACCATTTCCAGAAGCATCTGGAGATGGTTGCTCTGCTCCTTGGGCCTAGGGGCCTGGAAGCAACTGATGGAACATTGTCCATTCAAAGCCCTTGCCCTAGGGGGTGTAAAATGCCTGGCTGTGTTGGTGTCCATGCCAACACTTTCAAGAAGCTATGGTAAGAAACAGGTTTGGGGAGATGGTGGCCAAGGAGATGAGATTCTCTTTCACTGTACATATTCTCTCTCTCTCTCTCTCTCTGTCTCGCTCTCTCTCTCGCTCTCTCTCTGTCTCTGTCTATCTCTGTTTCTCTTTCTGTCTGTCTCTGTCTCTCTCTCTTCGCCTCCCACACACACACACATCCTCCTCGTTCCTCTCTCGCATACACATGCACACACACATACACACACCATCACACCATCATTTCTCTCTCTCTGTCTCACTGTGTCTCCTCTCTCTCATACACACAAACACATACATATCCTTCTCATTCCTCTCTCTCTCTCACACATCTACACATATATACACACACACCCTCATCTCTCTCCATCTGTTTGAGCGTATCCTCTTTTTCTTTCTCTCTCTTCCTCCCTCCCACTCCATTTCTCTTTTTTCTTGCAGTAAATTCCAAACAGATGGGCAAGTCTTCTCTCCCACTTCTGAAGTTGAAGGGAATATCAGCCATGGGGGAGCCAGAAATCACTCTCTTTCCTCAGACTGGATCATCCCAGCCTCACAGGTCTCCTATTCTAGCGTCTCACGCCTCGCTGGATTAAGCCAGACATTTAAAGGTATTTCCCACATCCTTTTGTTCCCGAGTTTACTATTGACACTTGTGCTTTCCTCTCTGCAGGGCCACAAACACAGTGGGTAAGAGCGAGAGGGAGGGGAGCAGCACACTCTTTCCAGGATTCAGCTACCTGCAGGGCCAGAGGCAGGCTGCCACCCCATTATCAGGAGAGAAGAGCCCCACTTCAGGGCATGACTGAGGATAGCTATCAGTGGAGTGCCGTGTCTGCCCGTGCAAGCTCTCCAAGCGGAGAGACAAGCACAGACAGAAACGGCAGCATTCACAGCAGTCAAGTGCTGCTTCTGGCTTTGCAGCCTGAGCTGGGCCTTGTTATTTGAGCTAGAGACGGAGGGCTTTATATGTCTCTGTGTGATTTTCTCTTGGAGAGCTGAGGCCCAGACTCCCTATGCGCGGCAGGGCTGGGACAAAGCCTCTCGCATCTAGGGGTGGTCCCAGAAACGGCAATGGGGACCTGAGTTGGGCCCAACTGCCTGGTTTCCTGGGCCTGCAGCCTCTGTTTCCCACCGCCGAAGCCATAAAGCCACCACTCTGGTCCCTAGGGTTGACTGCCAACCTCAGCTGAAACTTTACCAAGACTCCTGGCTTGGGGGTCAACATCATCTGCCACCAGTCTCACACCAGCTTATGTTTCTGCCTTGTACCCCAGATTCAACAGCTAGCCCCCTGCCCATCGGCCTTGGCCCATCCTAGGACTGCAGAAGGATGCCATAACAGGAGCACAGTTCCAAGTCACTTCCATGTCAAGCGATGATAATAATGAAACTAGCACCTTTGGAGTAGTTGCTATGTGCCAGGCACCGTTACAAGAGCTTTACATATATCCTTAGACTTAGGAACTCTTAGCATTACTCCCATTTTACAGATGAGGAACCTGAGGCACAGAGGAGTCAAGTAACTTCTCCAAGGTCACACAGCGAGCAAGCTGCAGAACTGGAATTTGGCCCACTCTAGAGATGAGGTCCCCAAGTATATAATCACTGCCTTCCAGGGCTGCTGTCCCCTCCCTCTCCTGCCAGTCTTCCCAGGATCACAGCCAGGCCTCTTAACTCTGTGCCCTGTGGCTCTACTTCCATGGCCTGCCTATCAGTCTCCTCAGCAGATATCCCACACCTGCCTGAGGCCCACCGAGCATCTGACCTCTGGCCTCACTGGCCTCCTTCCTGCCAGTCTGGCCCTTAGCTTGTTGCTACCTGCTGGAATTCTCCTCCACTATCTGCCCTGCCCCACCCAAGCCTCTTTTCAGAATTGACAACATGGTTACTTCTGGAGGTTTAGCACAGTGTGGCCCAATAGAAATAGAATACAAGCTACATATAGAATTTTCTAGTAGCAAAGTTCAAAAAGTACAAGAAAAAGTGAAATTAATGTTAATAATATACTTTATTTCACTCATTATATCCAGAATATAATATGATCTTTTACTTTCTTTTCCTCACACTCAGTCTTCGAAGTCCAGTGTGTGTTTTAGACTTCTGGCACATCTCAATTCCAACAGGGGCGCTGCCATATTGAACAGCCAAGGCCCAGAGGCAGGGTGTGGGCTTAGAGGAAACCCAGGGACAGAGCATAACTAAGATAAACTGGAGTGGGTGGGGGAACCTTGAGGAGAGGGGAACAGGATACTGACTTGGGGGTTCAGAGACCTGGTTCTACTCTCAGTACTGATGCAGAGTCACCTTTTCTGGGTGTTTCCTTGACAGGGCTGGCTTAAAGACCCTTCCAGCTAGAACACCCTGCTCCCACAGCAGTCCTGTCTCCCCTACATGCCGTGGTACCAATTGGAAACAAAGTCCAGAAAGTCATGAGTATCACTACAGCCCCTTTCTCCAGAACCCCAAACTGTAGCCGCTACAGCCTTTTCTGGAAATGTTTCTGGTTAAGTGGAGCTGGGCCCTTCATTCCTCGTGACCAGTGGATGCTGAGACTTGGCCTTGGACCGTTGTAGACAGACTCCCTAATCTGTGCAAATCGAGTCAGGTCATCTTTCCAACAACAGAAGCAGCTTGAGCAGAAGTGAGCCCAGTGTGTCCCAAGCCTTTAGTTCTCACCTTTTTAGAGAACGCAGCTGGCTTGGTCTTCATTAGTGGACACCCCCTGCTGTTGGTATGTATCCCATACTAACCAAACAAGTTTTGATACAAGCTTGACTTTTTGGAGCTTAAACCATGGCAGGGGGCAGGGAATAGATACATAGACTATGCTTTTACCAACTACACACACCCTTGGGAATTTTGCAGTCTATCCGCTACCCCCCACACACTCACCTCTACTTCCTGACCCACCTTGGAGTCATTGGCCTAAAGTGAAACTCTATGGCCATTAGAGAAGGGTTCTTCCTAGGGTTCTGAGCCTGAGATTTGAGGAGACAGGGCAGTTTCCAAGGGATTGAACTACTTATAAACCAAGTAGAACAAGGTTGGCCTATGAGAATGAATATAGCCTGTTTCACGTCATCATTGGAGTCAACTGACCTTCTTATCACCAAGGTCACATCTCTGTAGAATTAAAATAAGTGTTTTACTTCCAGTTTATGAAATGATGTTTCTTTGGTGATTCAAGACTGTTTATGAGGATAGAATGGGCCAACATATGGGCCTATAGGGGCAAAACCTTGCAAACAGGTACGAGAACGCAGGGAAGGAGACCATTTTCTAGGACATTACCTCTGAGAGCATTTTTTTTCAGACTTGGCCTCAGCTCCTGCTTATGGGAGCTATAGGCAAACTCCTTCCCTCTTCTGAGCCTCAACCTCCCTGTCTGTAAGGCAGGATTGAACAGAGTCTATCTGGCCTTGGCCTACTGTGGCCCAGAGCCATGGAGAGGAAGGGCCCGAAGCTGTAAGTGACAGGTGGGAATGGACTTTGTAGGTTTCCAAGTGTTGAGCACATGTGAGGGGTTATTTCTCTACCCAGAGGAGAACCAGAGTACAAACGAGGAAATTCTTGTGTCCTCTGGCCATCTCCTGCAGGTCCACTGTTAATGGAGAGGCTCGAAAAATGCTTTATCTACTTTGGTCCAGGGACGGCTGAGACATCGGGAAGGCACTAGAGCCCAGGAGGGGTGAGGGGTATCCCTGAGTTAGAGGTGAGGCAGAAAGAGGCAAAAGAGTTAAAGATCTTTTTTTTAACTTGTGAATGTTTTTATTGGGATATAAGGGGTGGGTTGGCAAATGTCACTCACTATGGGTGGTTATGCCCCACCAGGACACTGTCCAAATAGAATCTTGAACAGAATTATTGATAATAATTGTTAAACCACATAGCATATATGGCATTCTACCTTTTGAGAGAATGCTTGTGTAAATATTAATTTTCATGGCAACTCTGGAAAGTAAGAACTATCATCATCTCCATTTTACGGCTGAGTAAGCTGAGGCCCAGAGAAGGTGTCACTTATATAAAGTCACACAGTTAATAAACGGCAGAACCAGAATTTGAATCCTAGGCTGTCTAATAAGAAAGCTATTCTCTGCTTATACCATGCCGCTCCTGACCCCCAGAAGGACTGAGGCCAAGCAAATACTAATGCTCACAGAATCAAATAGTGCAGTCTGGGCACTAATCTATGTCCTTTATGTGTATTCACTCGCTTAATGCTCAGTCCAACCCATCACATAGACGCACAACGAAGTTAAGTCACTTATCGGAGGCCACATGGCTGCTAAGTGGCACAGCTGGGATATGAACCTGGCATCTGGCGCCTGGGCCTGTCACCACTTCCCCATGCCACATTTTTCACTGGGCCAGATTCCCTAAGTGTTGGTCTGAAGGAGTCACCACCTAGGAGTCCCTGGGTTAGTGGCAACGGGGCACTGTCCCGAGCCTCCTCTGCAGACCGAATCCAGTGCTCCTTCCCCAAGAGTGTCAAGCCACCTTATGAGAGAGCCCCGCCAAGTAGCAACAAGCTCTGCCTGACAGAGAGGCAAGGTGGGGTCGTGGAAAGAATGGCCTTTGGCATCAGACAAACCTCAGTTGAAATCTTGGCTTCAGAAATTACTTCGTGACCTTGAGCTACTCACAGAACTTCTGGGGATGTCAGTGTGTCGCCGCTGGGGGCTGTTGTGAGAAGTAAATGAGATGGGTCTGTGGAAACGTGAATTATATACTCGAAAGTACTCTTGAAGGGTAGTCGTAATTGTTGTTCTATGGGGCTAAGTTCTTCTGCCCAGGCTCAGCCAAAGCGGCGACTAGGAGAAGTGGGCTTTAGAAATGCTAATGCCTGGCGTGAGTGACAGGCCGCGGACAATGGAGGGGAGCGCTGTGAATGGGGCGGCCGGGCTTGGGAGCGGGGCTCCCCACGTGGGAGCCGAGTGGGGGAGGGCGCGGGAGGGGGAGGCCGTTCCCAGCCGAGGGGATCCGCGACTCGGCTAATTGGAAGGGGCCGGAGCTGCGGGAGCAGGAAGGGGGAGGGGATCACCTGCGGGCGCCGCTGCCGGGGGCGGGGCTCCCAGGAGGGGTCCGGCCAGGAGCGGGATCGGGAGCTCCAGGCGCCTTGGGCGTGGGGCCAGGGGCCGCAGACCCGCTGAGCTGGGAAAGAAGGTCCTTGGCCTGGGCTGGCTGGGGGGTTGGGGGGGGGTGGGGACACAGCAGGGGGTTCTGGGTTGGGCAACTGTAGGCCCGAGCCTCAACTGGAAGTAGGGAAGATGTAGTAACTAGTTTCTAAACCCAGCTCGAATCTTGACCTCCGTGGGTTGACCTGAGAGCCAGCCTCCCAGGTGCGTGTACGTGTGTGTGCGCGTAAGCGCGCGAGGATATGATGGGCCGGCAGACGGGAGGCAGGAGCTGGGTCAGTAACCTTCTCCTCTTCCTCCTCCCCTCAGTCTCTTCCCCTCTTCCTCTCCCCTCAGCTCTCTCCCTTTGCCCTCCCCTCCCCCTGCCCCATGAAGGCTGTTTTTGTTCCTCCTCCTGGCCTAGCCCCCGAGGTGTGCAAACCGGAAGGCCCTCTCCCCGGGCAGTGAGTAAGGAGGGAAAAATGAGGTGTTGAAAAGATGACTAGTCGCCCTGTCAGAGCTCACCTTGGCAGGGAGCGGGCGGCAGGGCCGGCGGGTGGTGGGAGGGGGTCCACCCTGGAAGCCAGCCTACATGTGCCCAGAGCCAGGCAAGCGAATCCTCAACAAGCAGGCACTGTGTGTGCGTTTGTTTGGTTTAGAAAAGCGCCCCCCGCCCCATTCCCACCATCAAAGATCTGTTCCTTTCCTTCCCAGTAGGAAGAGTAAAGGCCGCTGGGCCAGCGGTTTAGAAAGTGATTGAAAGGGGTGGGGTTATGGGAAGGGGCGAGGCAGGAGGCCCAAATCCCTCTTCTAAGCTCCAAGCGCGGCATCCTGCAGCCTCCTGGACATCCCCCTGCCTGTCTCGAAATTACTTCAAACTCGACATCCTAAGCTGAATTCATCGACGCTGCCCTCCCACCCCTGTGTTCTGTCCCTCCTACAGGGCTCCCATCTTAGTAAATGACCCCATAGTCCAATCACCCCAAAGCCAAAATCTTGGTAGTCATCCAAGACTTCCTCATATTTCCAATTGGATCAGTCTCTAATCTGGTCAATTCTCTTTCTCATGTCTCCAGTCTGGCTCTTCTCTCCCTCCCTATGGCCACCACTGTATTTTCGTTTCATTCATTCATTCATTCATTCATCCACTCATTCACTGATTTCCTAAGCACCTACCACGTGCCAGACACTGTGCTTGCTAGCCATTGAACACTCAGCTGTGAGCACATCAGACCTGGCTCGTGCTCCCATGAGGGTTTGCGTCAGACATGGCTGGACTCACTGTAGTGGAACAGGGCTTCTTCCCTCCACAGCGCGGTGATTAAGAGCAGTAATTCTGTAGCCAGTCTGCCTGGTTTGGGATTCTGGCTCTACCACTTATAGCTAGCTATGTGGCCTTGGGCAAATCCCTTCATCTTTCTGTGCTTCAGTTTTCTCACAGGGAAAGTAGGGGTGATCATAGCACCTACTCCATAGGGCTGCTGTAAGGATTGGATGTGTCTGAGATTTTAAAGTGAAAGCGCACAGTGTTCTATTAGGATCATCCATTTTATTGTTTAAGTATGGAGTGAGGAAAGGCCTGATGATAGACTACGTTGTAGGAGCACAGGGGGAGGCCTGTCCGGGAGGCGATGGATTACATTGCAAGAATATGGCAGAAAGTGCTTGCAATGGTCTGCTCAAGAATTCAGCATGGGAATTCTGACAAGAGTCCTGATTAGCTAGCAGATCCTGTCATCGGAAATCCAGGCAGAGAATCCAGACATGCGAAGGGTACGAAGCAAAGGGTGGCAGACTAGTTACTGTCAGGAAAGCTGGGGTACCAGGCCCAGCTCTGCCACTGCTTAGCTGTGTGACCTTGAACAGGTAATGCCCCCTGCTGAGCCTGGGTTTTCTTAAGGATAGCAGTTAACTAGTATCGAGAGCTTAACAGGCATCATCAGATCAGCACTTCAACTGCTCCCCTCACAGGGAGCAGTTTAACTATTGTTTAACTCTCATTTCACAGAGAAGAAAACTGAGGCACAAAGAGGTTAAAGCACTTGCTCAAAGTCACAGAGCAAGTGAATGCAGAGCTGGGACGTGACAACAAGTATCTTTGAGACTAGTGATCAAAGCACCTTCCTTGTAGAGTTATTGTGAAAACAGCACAATATACTTCCACAAGTGTTTGGTAGCAGGCTGCCCGGCTGCCCAGAGAGGACTGTCTCCAGGCTGGGGGTTCCAGCTACAGATGTTGGGCCAGCAAGGGAAAGCCTGGGCCTCAGGCATCCAAAGTGGACCTGAGCAGTGCCAGACTCTCGGGGATAGGTCAGAATCCCGTCAAAAATAGGGCTCAAGTTTAAGCCTCTCTAGAGGCCAAGAGGTCTCAAACCCCTGAGCCTGCATGAGATCAGAGACCATTTTTGTCACTTCTGGATTCCCCAGTGAGCACAAACGGAAGCACTTAATAAATATAGGAAGGAAATGCCACTTCTAGAGTGTCTCCTATATACTGCCACTGCACTGGTCTCTCAGATCCTCACACCAGTCCCCACAAGGTTATCATTCTCAGCTTACTGATGAGAAAACTGAGGCTCAGAGAGGCAAAGTGACCCATTCAAGGCCCAGAGCTAATAGTCAAGGGGGTCTTTGAATAGAGAGGGGGAAAAAAAAGTAAAGCGCCCTCCCATCCATGGCTGGGGAGGAAGGGGCATTTTAAAGCTACAAGTTATACACTTCTCTGTTGATGGAGGGCCTTATAACCTCTACCTCAGGCTGAGCACCTGCAGCCAATGGACCAGCTCCACCTCTGCGGAACACCCACTGATCCCGGATTTGGGATCCATGAGATCTGGATGTCTATGTTCTAGGCTTTGGCTGACAAACTTGGGGACTGCGGCCACGGAAGCCCCCACCCTTCACTGGCCTAAACCAGGCACTCTGGGACAAAGATTAGCAGGAAACTTCCAATCCCCACAGACCCAGCAGAGCTCCTGGGGGGCCACCGTCTAAGCTGGGGTGACTCTGGGCAAGCCTTGGGCTTTTCTTTCACTAGTGCCCAGCCCCTGAGGGAGGAGTCAATGAGGCAGCCATGTCGAATCAGGAGGGGCCCCATGACACAGAAGCTCCTTCATCTAGGCCTGGGGAGGGGTCAGGCCAGGGCTCAGGGAGGGGCTAGGGCAGACACAGAGCCCATCCAGCTGGGACAGCCCACATTCCTCGGTGAGCCTGGAGGGGGTGGGCATGCTCCACAGGAAGCCAAGCCCTTCACCAAGAGGGGCTCAGCCGCCATCTGTGCACACAGACAGCGGTGAGCAAAGCACCTCGGCCGGCCGGCAGAGTCCATTGCACAGAAGAAAATAGCAAACATTTTGCTTCCTCCTCCCCTGCTCTTGCCACACTCCGTTTCCAAAGGGAATGTTGGACACCCTGCGAAGTATTTTTCTCCAGACTGGGCCAGGCATCCAGAGTCGGCCTTGCTAAGTTGCTGAAGGGAAAGAAGTGTGTGTTTGGGTGGGAGGAGGGGGAAGTCTTCCCATCAGGAACTAGTTGCTTTGCTTCTGAGCCCTGTACTCCTACTGCTCAGCCCAGAAAGAAAAGAGCCAGGAGAAATGGGAACACCCCAAATCCAGCATCCCCTGTCACTTATAGAGTGGATTTTGTCCATCCGTTATTTCGTTTGCTCGTTCCAACCACCCTGGGACATGGGGGTTCTTTTATCCCACTTTATAAATAAGCAAACCGAGGCTGGAAAGAGGGTATGCCCCTTGCTCACCACTCAAAGTTAATTGGCATGAAAATTGTTTCGGTGGCAGGTCTTTCCGCCAGCCCACACTGACTAGGACCAGGGTGGCTGACAGAGCCCGCCTGGCTTCCCTCAGCAGCAGCTGGCCTTGAGAGGCTTGAGTCAGTGTTCCAGAAACTTTTTCTCTCGGACCACGTGCTCGTTGAAGAGAATTTGAGAAATGCCCTCAAAAGGAAAATTGAAATGACCTATAATCCCCCGCTGAGAGAGAACCACTGCTGGCTAAAAGGATAGGTTTCTTGACGTTCTCTGTTTTGCATATATATGATCTGGAAGTCTCTAGTACATCCCTCAGATGGTACTGGACCTGCTCTGGGTCCTGAGGCACCCTCTAGCCCCCACCTATGGCCTCATGAGGCCAGCTGGATGGTGTTTCCTCTTCTTCCAAGCAGGCCTACTTGATTGCCACTTCCAGAGTGTCTTCTACATATGGCAGTTTCTGGTTCCCAGGGGTCAGTTCACGCATCCCATACTATTCCCTTCACGTCACCCCCATGTTCGTTCATCGAGTCCCTTTTGCCTGAGATCTCTGGCCTCCTGCCTCCTTTCCTCCCTCCTGTCTGTCTGTCTCTGTCTCTCTATCGGCCATGTATATACATGATTAAAAAATCAAATCAACAAAAACTTTAAAGGGACAAAGGGCATACATACAGTTAAAAGTGAGGCTCCTTCCCACCCCTGACCACAGCACCTGTTTGTTGTGTATCTTGCCAGGGACACTACACTCTAAGTACTTGTGGCATGGATGCGCATGTGTCTTTTATGAACATGCATGGTGACTTTCTGTGCCCACACTTTCTGTGCCACGCTCTTGTAACTTCTCATGGACACTCTTGCACTGCTGATAGCTGTGGAGCTGCCTCATCTGTCCTAAAGGCTGTGTAGTGAAGCATCATTTCTGTAACCAGGCCCTAGTGATGGACATTGAAATGCTTTCCAGTCTCTTGCTACTACAAACAACGTGACACTCAATATCCTTATACAAACAACCTTGTCCTTTTGCTCAGGTAGGAGAAATTTTACTGGAATTGCTGGCTCAGACAGTGTGTGGATTTTAACTGTTAATGCATTTTCCTAAAGGGGCCCCCCTCCCCAGGATGTCTCCAATGCCCAGCTCCCTTCCCAGCACAGCCACCAGTGATCTTTACTCTCAGGTCGCCATGTGTTTGCCTCTACAGAGAGGACAGAGGGTGAGAGGAGGGGAGGAAGAGGGACGTCAGGGCCTGCAGAGCCTGGCGGTGGCAGTGGGGCTTAGGCTGGGTCTTAGGCACCTGATCGTGCCAGGCCTCCATGACCCGTGCTGGTTCTCCAAACACAACCTTTGCCCTGCACCCACCTTCAGGGACACACTCGTCATGTGGTCACCAAGTGTTGCCAAACAGTTGAGCCAAGCACTGGGTGTAAGGACTGTAGAAGTGACTCAGACATAGATAGCCCCCTGGTCCCCTGAACAGAGCTCTTTAAAGGATGGGTAGAATTGACAGGGCTGGAAAGGACATTCAGGTCAGAGGTGCAGGCACAACATAGAAGGATCTAGCTGAAACAGAAGGCTAAGAGAAGGTAATGCCTTAAAGCCAGAAAGATCCTTGCGATGGTTTGGTTGTCATACCAGCTGGGGGACCACCTCAGGAAGTCGGGGTGCTCTCTCATGGTTTATGCTACAAATGAGTGAGTGACCCAAATGTGGGGCTGCTTATTCCACGGTCAGGAATCAAGTCCAGTAACTAAGAAGTATAGTGTGGTGGGTGGCACCTTCGATGAATAGGGCAAGCAGCCTACTCTGAAAAATGACTGCTTCAAGTGCAGCAGCCCCCAGGGCCTGCTGGTCTAGAGCCCTGGCTCCAGGCATCAGCCACATTCTGCACAGGAGCTTTTGGCCAGTGGCACTGTCAGCTTGGACCACACTGCTGCCGCCGCCACCACTGTCATCACCACAGCAGCACAGGAGCAAACACTTTGCGACCAGGCTCCTCTGACCTCCTCCCTGCACACTGGACGGGATTATCTGATGCTCTTAGCTGAGGTCCCAGGCCCAAGTCCGGGCTGCTCCGGGCCTGGGGCCCACATGTCGTTTCTTGTGGGTGTCCCTAGTCCTGACAGCCTCACCTCCAGCAGGGACAAGCTCCTCCAATACCAGCAGAGGGCTGCGGGGGACAGGGAGGGGTTCAGTTCTGAGGATTTACTAATTCTGACTCAAAGGGAAATTAGGGCTACTGCTATGCAATGTTGCGGGGAAGAAGATGACCAGGACCCGTGGGTGCTCCTCACCTCCCTCTCATGTGGTACCAGACAGGGCACAGCAAAGGTTAATATCAGGCTAAGCACCTCAACCCCGCCCAACATGTGCCCTCCAAGGTCGTCAACTTCCGAGTGTCCATGACAGCTGAGGCGCTGGCAGAAGGCTAAGTGGGGGACACAGAATGGCTGTGGGGGACGAAGAAAAGGACCGTGGCTTCTACCCATGTTTCCATACTTGTAGCGAGACAATAATAATTATCTTTCTTTTTTAAATTGGAAAATTTTTAATTTTACTTATTATGTTCACATTCATGGAAATACACTGACACTAAAAAAATCAAGTAAATCAACGGTCCCCTTTCTTACTCCTTTTGCCCAACCCCCTGTCCCTTCCCAGAGGTTATCATTGCCATCAGTTAGGTATGTAGCCTTCCAGACTCATATATGCATTTTCATATATAGTTCGGTTTACAAGGTTTTATTTGACATGAAGACTGTGCATATCGCCCTACAATATACTTTAAAAAAAAAACTTAACATTATGTCTTCGAGATCCTTCCATGTCAGCACATACAGGTTTTAACTGCTGTATCGTATGGATCCCAGACTGCCCAAGTACCAAAGTTGGGCCGAAGGATGTGCCCCTATTTACATTTTGAGAGATAGCTTCCCAACTGCTCCCCGTAAAGGCTGCTGAGGTTTACATTCACACCACCAGCAGGAGTGTTCCCATCTCTTCTCTTCCTAGCCCAAACTAGATATTATCACAAAGAAAAATGATTGCTTTCTGATGGACACAATATGTTTCATGGTTGTATTAATTTTCATGTCGCTGATTGCCAGCGAGGTTGAACATCAACAATATCCAGGCTGCCGGAGACGAAGACAGCTCTCCGAAGCGGTTCGGAGGAGCATCAATGAGTATACTTTAGAAAGCAGTTTGGCAATATCTAGTTTGTATGAAGACGCTTAAATCCTAAGACCTTAAAATTTGGCCTCCAACCCTAAGACCCAGAAATTTCATCTCCATATACTTACCCCTAGAGAAACCCACATATGTGCACAGACACATCTGCCAAGTGTGTTCATTGCCATAAAGCACTGGGAAGAACCTAAATGTCCACCAAGAGGGGAATGGATAAGATTGTGGTGATTTGTACGATTGAATATTTAGTGTACAGCAGTTAAAATGTATGAGCTAAATCCAAATGACTCAAAATGGCTCAATCTCAAAAGCAATGTTGAGTGAAAGAATCAAGTTGCAAGACAATACATACGATCTATCAATTATGTCTACTTAAACAACAGGGACATTCTACATCAGTTACAGATACACACACATATAAATATGTATGCACACATATACAAACACACATATATGTCTAAAAACATAGATGAGAAGTAAACACAGCATTTCCTGGGCACTGCTTACCTCCGTGGAGGAGTGGAGGTAAATATGATGGGTGAAGAACTTCTCTTGTGTATAAAAATGTCTCTTTATTAGAGAGAGAGAGAGAGAGAGAGAGAGAGAGAGAGAGAGAGAGAGAGAGAGAGAGAGAGAGAGAGAGAGATCTGAAGCAAATATGGCCAAAGCTAAGGCCTGTTCACTCTGTATAGGTGAGTGTCTCCACATTTTTCTATGCCTTTTGGGTCACCGTGTTAAGGCATACAATCCACACACCGCTTCATATTTACCCATCCCCCCTGAAGGTTTTCTAAAAGGGGACTTTAACTCCTTCACCCCTCCACAGAGCTTGGATTTACATCTACCGTTGTCCTTTATTTTTACTGCGCTTTCTTCTTTCTTTCCTCCCCATAGACCGGGGCAGGGTATTCTCTCTTCCACCTTTGCCCCCTAGTAGTTGAGAATCATATGCTTTATTTCTGCTTTTGGAAATCACCACCCTGAATTTTGTGCTGTTGTGAGAGTCAGCATTTCCAGTGAACTTAAAAGTTTTCTACGACTGAGAAAACCACACCAAAACACAAACAAAAACTATTTCTGATGCAAATGGAAGGGGTCCATTAAAAAGTCACTTAGTACTACTGTTTTAGACAAAACCAGACAATGCCACTCTACCATGTAAAATCAAAAGAATTTTAATTAGCTTTTACGGCACTGCAATTACAGGAACATTAACCCATAACATGCAACGAAGTGGTGATGCCTTTTGGACATAATCAACAGATAAACTTGACATTACAATTAACAGCAACATAGTCTACTGAAGAAAACAAATGCATGATTTCAATGTTCAGGTTAGAAAATGGATCATCTTACTGTAATCTCAAGTAGCATTTCAAATTTTAGTTTTCCCTTTCTAACCCCTACAAGACAGCATGATTTTTTTAATGCGATCGTACACAATCATTTTCACATTGGAGATGATCACGAGAAATCAACGGGTGTAATCGATTAATTGATTGGTTTCATTTCAATTGTTAACTCTGAGAGGGCTCCTGCAGTATTGTGGATTTCGGATGAGGAAAATCAGACCAGGAGTAAAGAGCCTTGGTCTTACAGTGGGGGAGGGAACATGCAGCGGCACACAGGGCAGGTGCCCGATTTCTGAAGCCAGATGGACACGCAGGGCTTGTGGAAATAGTGGTGGCACGGCAGCTCGGTTGCCACCTCGCCCTTCACGTATTCGCTGCAACAGATGGGACAGCACATTTCTTGCCCTACCGCGCTGTGGTCTTCAGTGACCAGGATCTCGGGGAGAGCAGTGATGCTCTCCTTGCTTGCCGGTGGGTTGGCCACTTCCACATCCACCGCCAGAGACTCCAAGTGCGCAAGAGCCGTCTCCATTGCTTGGGCCAGGCGTTCTTCAAGGGCCATGTAGGTGAGGAACTGAGGATCCACGTAGGAAATGGCTTCGGCCACCCCCAACCCATCCGCAAAGCCATCGAAGAGGCTCCAATCCACTTCTAGGTCTTCGCTCACACTAGAGTCATCTTCAAGGTTGTTGTTGCCATCCAGCAAGAAGATCCCAGACTGTAGAAACTCTCGGCCGGAATCATTATCTCCTTCGCTGCCGCTCTCTTGTTCATTGTACTGGAGCCAAGAGACTTCTCCTTCTTCCAGACACAGCCGCTCCCCTTCCTGAAGAAGTGGTCCTCGGACTTCTTCAAGATCATGGCTGCCGGCACTGGCGCCAGCAGCGGGGCTGGCTTTGGCACTGCCATTTGCTCTGGCTAGCTCAGCTTCGCGCTCTTCTTTCCCTGGCAGGGTGTCCCAGCTTTCGCTGCTGGATGACAGGTTTTGCTCCCGACTTCGATACTTCCGACGCAAAGCGGCAGTCCATTCTTTGTCACTATCGGAATCTTCATCACAGTATCTGTAATAATCATCGCTGTACGTCCAGAAGTCAGGGTCGGCCATGGTTCGTCGCCGCCTGGGCACCTTTTCAGGCTTCAGTTGGTCTTTCCTGGCTTCCCTCTTATCTTCGGGGTACCTCGGCTCAGACATGGCATTTGAACTCTCACCCCTGCTTCTCCTTGCCAGGCCATCTGAGTGGCCTTCATCAGTGCCTGCAGTATCCCTCCACCTGGAAGTACTGTGTGGCACATCGTCATCATCATCCGTATCAAAAAAGATTTTTGGTTTCACGCAGTTGGGACTGGCCGGGTTTCGGACTTTGGGCCTCACCACCGGTTCCTCTCCACCCTTTGGGGTGTTTTCCCCACTAGCACAGATACTCGCAGGAGCCCTGCTGAGACGTGCAGGTAAATTCTGCTCCCGTCTCGCCCTCTCCAGGCTCTCAACTCTTGCAGCCACAATGCCTCTTGTAGCAGAGGTTTGAGAAGCCATGCTACTTTGCTGCAGGAACTCAGCTCTGCTAGCAGCACCTCTGGCAACAGGGGCCGGCCCTAGCCTGCCAAACTCCTCTCTCACATCACAGTTAAAACCAGATGACTGGGGGGGCACCCCAACCAAAGGCCGTGCCCCTTTCTCTAGGTCATACAGCTTATCATCTTTAAACTTGCCACCTTTCCCTCTCCGTGACGCTAGCGCCACACGCCCAGCCCCCTCCTCATACTCCTCTTCCCGGAGAGAGTCAATAGGGCCATAAGCCATTCCTCTTCTGCTACCCAGAGCCCTGGACTCTCTCAGCGGGTACCTGGAGTAGTCCTCATTATCAACATGCAGGCTGCTTCCTGAGTTCTCACTGTCATCCCAACGGCGACGAACAGTAGATAATGGCAATCGGTTCCTCCTGGCAGTTTGACTGGGGGCTGATCTGTGCATTGGGACTTCAGATGTCGTCTTTCTCTTCGCTGAGAATCCTTGCCTGCTGGCTCGTGGATGGCCTGAAACGGACAGAAACATGCCTTTTTTCATACTTCCTGCCTGTTATGGCACTGCTAACCCGCACCGGCTTGCAGCATACAGCCTTGCTAGATTCCTGACCCACTGCTCTGACTTACAGGGTTTCCAAGACAGCTGGGGCTCGAGTGTGAGGGTCCCCACTCTCTGCACAGACTTTGGAGAGGAGAAGGTCAAAGATCAAATCAGTTCCGATAAAGGAGCAGGTAGATGTAGTATCACTACTTCAGCAGGCAGGTCACAAAAAGAGTAAGGGGCCTTTAAGATTACTTTTACTTCCTTCTAAGGCCTGGAGGAGCATTCCAGGAACTCGTCAGGTGTAGAACTAAAAGACATTGTTAATGTTGGCGAAATGATTACAAAAGTGGGTTGGTAGGAAAGCCGGACTTAGGGAGAATCTGACTGAAGATGGGGGTGACTGGACACTTGAAAAGTGGGTGAAGTACTGTGGAATTGTGCTGGCATGAGAAGAGGCAGGACTGCTGTGGGCTTTTTTTTTCCCCATGGGGTGTCTGCGTTTTTCTGAGCTCTGCAGAAATACAGGAGTATTGCAAATTGGAACAGGATGGAAAATACAGATCCCGTGTGTGCACTGAGTGCTTACGCATCTGTTAGGAGTTGAGGAGCAGGTGGATGGGGAGCCAGCAATCATGCAATGGAGAGATGCCTGTGTTTGTAGGGGGAGGGGCAGGTGACAGTGGCATTGGGAAAAGGTGTGAGTGTGAACAGAATGGGACCCATTTTGGATGTGGTTACAAAAATGACAGGTGTCAGTGGGGTGGCTCCAGAGGAGAGGGACGTGTGTAAGTATGAAAGAGAATGTGTGTTGGCTAAAAGTCTGTGGAGGGATGTGTGGGTTTACGTGTCTCTAGCAGGTAAGGAAGTGGTTTGGTAGCCCTGGGCTAGCCATGAGTTTGTTTGTGTTGGTCAAAATGGCAGGCAACAATGGGGAAATGTCATTGTGAGCAAGGAGGACAGCCTTGGGGACGGGTGGCTGGTGGGTGGGTGGAATGGGCCAGCAATCAAAGAACGTCTGTATGCAAAAATGTGGCTAGCAGGGAGGGGGTGGTGTCCCTGGAGAAGGGTTTCTGCGAGTGTGAATGTGTGCAGGGACCAGCAAAGGGGAGCTGTGTAAGCACAGATGCAGCAGACAGGAGAGAGGACTGCTGGGGAGGGGGTGTGTGAGTCTGTCTGTCAGCAGCATTTGTATGGAAGGGGCATGTGAAAGAGGAACCAGCAGTCCAAGGATATCCTTAAAAGTACATGTGGCAAGTGGGGGTCAGGTGGTCCTGCAGGCTCAGGGGGTGTGTGTGCGTGTGCGTGTGTGTGTGTGTGCATCTGTGTAGGTATGTATCTGGGGAAAAGCACCGAAGGGTGTGACAGTCTGTGCGTGCATGTCTATGAATGCATGGGGGAGGGCACGTGCAGGAACCTCGCAGGAGCAAGGAAGGGGCTTCAATGGAAGGTTTCCGTGTGTGTGCGTGTGCGCGTGCGCGTGTATGTGCCTGCATGCGTGCGTGTGTGTATCCCCACACACGCGCCTGTGAGACCTGAGGAGGAGTGACAGCAGAAGGGAGAGGGAGAGCCATGGGGTCGGGGCCAGCAGTGCCATAGTACGAGACAAAAAATGGTTATCAGCTCAAGTGGCGGATCCAAAGCAATGTGGAAGCGGATAAAGAAAAGGGGATGGAGCGGTATATTTTCTCCTTGGGAATAATGTGTTTTATTCGGAAGCAATTCTTTTCCTGGGAACAATATATTTACCTAAAAATCTGAACAATTTACCATTCAGCAAACTAACTGCAAAATGGGGGCGTAAAGGCCTCGGTGCGCTCCGCACAGGGGCTGAGAAGGGAGGAAGGAGAAGGGAAGCACCGGCAGGGAAAGGTGGGAGCGTGCCTCCACCACCACTCCCTCTCAGGCAGTGATTGCAGCCGTTCGAGCGCGGGGGACCGCGACCCGCGAAAGGGCCTGGGGGACAGGGTATGGAGCCCCCCAACAGGCCAAGAGAGGACACAGGCCTCCCTCTGCAGTCAGGTCCCACGTCCGCCCCACCCCTTCCCGAGGGGCGAAACGGAAAATCTGTTCGCTAGAGCTCCCCCAAATCCTAGTCCAGTGCCCTCGCGCCACCGCCACGTTTGGATGAATGGAGGAAATCAGTAGGCTTTCACTCACCGGTCCGGACACCCGCGCACTCTCGGGAGGAGCAGAGCTCACGGACCTCCAACCGCCACAACCGTCAGAGGCACTGCTCTGGATCCCGCTCCTCCCCCGCCAGACAGCAGCGGGCGGGCAGCGACTGCGGCGGCGGAAGTGACGGAAGCGTCAGCTGGAGCCGCCCCCTAGATGTGGCGGGGGTGGCAGCTGCTCTAGACAAATCGGGGTGGGCCCCAAAGCTTTATTTCATTGTAAATGCTGAAATCGTCAAGGCTACAGAAAAGGACAGTGAGAAATGTAACCAACAGCCAGCTTTCACAAATGTTAACCATTTAGCCATATCCCCTTCTGTTCTGGATGGGAGTGTATGTGTACGTGTGTTTTTAATAAAATGAAACCTGCAAATTCTTTCTGATTAATTCCAATGTGAAAGTAATTGTGTGAATATATCACATCCTATGTTCTATGGTATGGTTTGTCCTGGAAAGATTAAGAATGTGGAACTACATTTAGGGTTGCAGGAAACTTAATTTTTAACCTGGGAGATGAAGCAAACTGGATTGTTTACAGAAGAATTTGTTGCCGTTAATCGCAAAACCAAGCTTCTCTAGCCAAGAGAAGTCATAAATCGTCACGCACAACACAGCTTTACATTCCGGTAATTGCATCACAGTTCAAAAATATCATAGCTACTCCTTTTGGATTTACACAATTTTACTGAACTCTGAACTTTTTTTTAAATCGCACTTTACAATCGATCTCTAATATTTGCCAGGAATGGACACCTCCTATCTTGACAACAATAGCAACATTTTGTTCTTACTGGAAATAAAACTCAGAAAAACAAGATATTTTAGGGGTAACGACAGAATAGAATTAAGATGTGCATAACTTTCCAACGATTAAAGAAGTAATACGTAGAGCAAAGAAAAAAATGCAGTCGAACAAAGGGCAGAAGTGGGGTGAGAGGCATTAAAAATGGGGTGAAAGGATTTAAAAAAACCCAAGATGGCAAAGGGCAAGAATAAATCCAAATACATCACTATGTATTATGGCTTAACATCTCTCATAAAAAAGCAAACTCTCATTTTGAGTATTTCGTTTTTAGAAATCCAGTTATATGCTGTTTATGTAAATTTTACCTAAAGTGAAAAGAGAAATAGAAAATATATACTAGTTAAATACTGGCAGAAGGGAAGGAGGTAAGCAAGGCAAAAAGGGAGGGAAGGCAGGAGGGAAGAGAAGGAAGGAATTTTAAAAGGAAAGAAAGAGGAAAAAAGGAAAAAAGGGAGGAAATAGACGTAGTGATGTTAATATCAAACAAGAAATCAAGAACTCAAAGTAAAAATCATTAAAGAGAACAAAATAGGTTTTTTCATTCACTGAGAAAATATAGTTGCTAAAATGTATCTGCCAAAGACTATAATTTCAAAATATATTATGCAAATATGGTTAGAAATATAAAGAAAGATCAGAAAGTCTGCGATTATAGCAGGACACTTAACCATACTTGTTATGGTATAGATAGATCAAATAGACTAATTAAATTAAGATATAGAGAGATTGAACAACACACCTGATACACCTGATCTAATGTATATGTATTTTTGTACTCAAGATGCGTTTTTTTATTAAAATATATTTCAAATATGTCAAACATACAGAAAAGTACAGAGTATAAAATATACATTTGCATGTACCAGTCACACAGATTGAGCAAACTTTACTTTTTTCAGATCTTCCAATCCTTCCATTTTTGAAACAAGATATTATAGTCAAAATCCTCAGTTTATCCTATCTATCTTACTTCTTTCCCCCAAAGAAGCACCATTTAGAAGTTTTCTTCTTGTCTATATTTCCTTCTCCTTTTCTACATATGTATATATCTGTAACCAATCCACGCTACTGTTTTATGTATTTTGAACCCTGTAAATGGTATCATAAATATATCCCTTCGCAGGTTAAATTTTCACTTATATTTTGTAAATGTAGTAATTTTGTATATTCAGATCTCGGTAATGCATTTTAACTGCTGAATACTATTGTATCATTTTTTCTCATAGGATATTACCACATGTTATTGTGTGGACTTCTGTTGCATAAATTATCCAATTTCTTTATCTCTTTCCCTGCTGATGGACTTGGATTGTTTCTGTTTTGTGCAATTATAAGTGATGATTTAATAGCCATCCTAGTGCGTGGTTCTTTGTGGCCATATGGAAGAGTTTCTCTGGGGCAGAGCTTCCCAACTGGGTAATGAGTGTTCTGATATATTGATCCTTTTAGCCTCCCAGGAAGATGGACCTGGCTTCACCCAGATGCTGCCCCAGAGACTATTGCCTCGGGCTGAGAGAAGGCTGTTCATCTCACAGAGCTGGTGTACATATCAGCATTTTCAGCATATGCTCTCATGTGATTGGGAACAAACTGCTCTAGCGTATGTACGCTGAAGTGGAATTTCTGGGTCAAAGGGTATGTAGTAGTCACGATTGCTGTGTAACAAGTTGCCCCAAATCATTACAAACTCCCTGAGGGCAGGGGCCTTGCTTATCTTTTTCATAGCTCTACCTCTCGTTTCCAGAAATATCAACAGATATTTCTTGAAAAAAAATTCCTAGCAGTTACCATGACATATCACAGACCTACCGGAGGCCAGGCACAAACATATAGGGTCGCACGTGGCATTTGCTTCATGCTCTCTTCTATTTTCTTAGGCAAGGAGATGGAGGGGCAGAGAGGTGATGGGTTTTATCGTGCCCAAAGATTTCATCCTGGACTAGTTGGCCAGGCTGGGCAGAGATGGGCCTGGCAAGCAGGTCGGCCTGCTTTACACCTCCTTTTTCGCCTGCCACTGCTCTTCGCTCTTTGGAGAGGAGCAGCAGCTGTGGCCTCTCTTCGTGTTCCCATAGCAACCAGCACTTACCTCCGGCTCACACTGGTTCCTAATTGCCTGATTGCGCATCTTCTCCCCCGCCAGCTCAGGAGCTTCTTGAGAGCGGGGTCCATGGCGGGCTTTGCTCACAATTGTGTGCTCCAGGCTCAGTGAATATTAGTTAAATGAATAAAAAGGAATGCATGACCATCCATGCACATGGGTTTTTAAAAGCTTTCATCACAAACAAGGCACCTGGCAGCCTGTAGTGGCTGGGGGGAGGGTGACTGGAGGACCAATGCTCCTCGCTCACCTCTGCTGAGTGGAATGGGTGGCTAGCCCCCCTTCTCCACTCTCCCCTGCTGCTTGGGGAAGCTCTTTTGAAAACAGGCCAGGCAGCCTGGCATGTGCGTGGCTATTGGCAGGAGGGGGATGCTGGAGCCGGTGTGACACCCGCCCCTATGCACACGCATATACACGTGCTCCCTCACCACCTCCTTCTGAGGGAAGCTATCTCATGTGGCCAGCTTTGGCTGTGAGAATTACAAGAAGCAATTGCGTTTCATATGCACTTCTAGTGCCCCGTTCACGATCTCATCATTCGGCCCCTTCTCCTTTTCATTCCCGCTGCAACCATCGCCTTCTACCTGAGCTGTTACAACAGCCACCTCCCTGCCCCCGCTCCTGCCTGCTTTTCTTCCTCCTTCCTCCCCGTCTCCCACAGCACAGGCAGAATGAGGGTCCCCAAAAGAAGCCTACCCGTGTTATTCCCAGCCGGCCTCACAAGAGAGGGAGGTGCTGGCATCATTTTTGTGGCCTGATGAGAGCCTATCCAAGCCACTGAAACTACTAGTAAGGGTGTGGGGTGTGGGTGTGTGTAAGGCAGAGCTACCAATCCATTAATTTACTCCTTAAATGTTTGTCACCTTCGTTGTTTGACTCTGAACCAGGCACAGAAGTAGTGAGTCCTGAGATTACAAGGATGAGAACCAATATGAGTTCTTACGCTAGTGGAAGGAATGAAAAAAAAACACCTAGTTTGAGCTGCACTTTGTAGATAGTGTTATGGAAATGCAAGGAGCAGCATGCTTGCACAGAACCAGGGGTCTGGGTCGGTCTCTCTCTCTCTCTCTCTCTCTCTCTCTCTCTCTCTCTCTCTCTCTCTCTCTCTCTCTCTCTCTCTCTCTCTCTCTCTCTCTCTCTCTCTCTCTCTCTCTCTCTCTCCCTGTCTCTTGAAAAAGAAGGGGCATTTAAACTTAGCTTTCTATTCAAAATTTTTGGTTGTAAGCAACATAAACCATCTCTGGCTAACCGAAAAGAAAAGGGAATTTCTGAGGTCATGGGCAGGCTATAGGGAGCTTACAGAATCAAGGAAAAAGGCTAGAGAACCAAGTTGGAAAATAGCTGGAAACAATGGCAGCATTGGGGAAGGTGTGCAGAAGGCATAGGAAGCAGGAATGGTTTGATCAGGATGCTGCCACTGAAATGGTGGAAGCCTGTTTCCTCTATTCTTATACTCCTTGCTCCAGATTTGAGGTTCAAAGACAGTGTCCAGTGACCAAGCTTAGTCCCATGCCATTATGTCCCTTTGGCTTCCGTGGTAGGAGGTTGACACTTGAATTTACTGCTTCACCAACCTTACTCACAATTCACTTAAAAAAATAACAGAGGTCTAAGGAATGGAGAGGAATGAATGTTCCAGAGTCACAAGACAATGAATGTCCACTCCTTGTCCGATGACAAGAAAAGAGGGAGAGGAGGGTCCAGCTAAAAGGAAGCAAATGGACAAGAACAGGGAAAAGATGGACCTCAGGATGCTCTTTGGAGTGGGCCATGGGGAGCCAGCGCCTGCAGGGGGAGGGGGAAGCTGACTAGATGGCATTTTAGAACCTTTACAATGGAAAGCAAAGGTCCTTGTGACTTTGATTACATTTAGTTTTAACTTCTAGCTCTAGAAATCACACTCTTTTTTTTTGTCCTTGGAGACCCAGCCTATCTCTGGGACAATCAGCAAGCCCTGAGGCATCGCAAGACAGTAGCTGGGACCTGAGTAATGGTCACAGGGTAGGGACCTCTGGCAGGCTACAGATAAGATCTCAAATAAGTTATGTTCCAGCTCCTGAGCCCTAAGGTGGAATGAGCCTCTGGCTACTTTCCCATGAGACCAGACAGACGCCAGAGCAGACCTCAGAACTGTCTTCAGACCTGAAGAAGTGATCCATTATCCTCACCTCACCTGCGGCCAATCAGCTCCCAGAGTGACCCCGAACCCCTTACTATGGTGACATGTGATTCCGCCCCAAGGAGTCTACACACCATCAGAGTTTGGGCATTTTGATCATTAGCTTCCCATTCTCCTGGGTGGTGCCGTTTATCAGTAAAATAGCCAGTGTTTCTTCACTGCAATTATCTGTGTTTAGTATTTGGCTCTGCTAGCAGCGGGTGGACAAATTCTTTCTGTTCGGTAACATTCTAGAGGTGTCAAGAATAGATAAGAGATAGCAATACTGGAGATGGAACACCAGTAAGGGACTCTTCCAGGCAAGAGATGGCGAGGCCTGAGTTCCAGCATTGGTCATGGACAGAGAGGAGGGAACAGATTCAAAAGAAATTCAGGATCTAGAATTCATACAAACGTGAGAGGTGAGGGAGGGTGAGAAGAAGAGATGGCTGGGGAAAGGTTCAGGAGGAGGAAGAAGATTGGAAGAAGGAGTTTGTATTTTCGTATGAGCTTTAGGATATCCAACTAATTCTCTCAACACCTGTTCATTCAATAGTTAATGTCAGCCTAGCCTTATTTGCATGTGCCAGGCACTGTGGGGAGAAGACAGAGATAGAGAGACAGAGCCTCTTAATGAACTCTCCCATTTTCTGATGGTGGGAGCATAAATTGATATAATTGCTGTAGAGAACAATCTGGAAATATGTTCCACTTTGAAATATGTATAACTTGCTATGTTGACGTCCAGGAATTTCTCCTGAAGATATCATTTAACAAGCGTGTGGAGATACACAAATGTACAAGGATGTCACAACATTGTTTAGAAGAAAAAAATACTGGAAACAACCTCAACAACCATCAGTAGGGAATCAGTTAAATAAACGGTGGCTGCAGCCAGCAGGGAGGGATAAGAATGAACACCCCTGTCCCCTATGGCAGCCTTGCTTCAGGGCCTGACAAGTCTAGTGTGGAAGAGGGGGAAAACTTTAACTTGGAGTGAAGTTTAGGACACTGGACTGAACAAGTTAATTCCTGAAAGCAATTGGAAGAGGAGTGTGTCAAGTCTGTGAAAATGGCTGAAAAAATGATGGATCTTCAGGAGCTTTCATCCAAGATGTTGAGGAGAAATAGGTCATGGAAAGTTTAGGGAGAAAATTCTGTTGTGTTCTGCTCGCGATGTTCTACTTGTTTACTAGAAGTTCTAATAACAACCGGTTACCTCTGAGGAGGGAGGTTGGAGAGAGGATTTTACTGGCTATTTTAAACACTCCAGCATTGTTGGAATGTTTTACAATGTATGCAGATCACAGACGTAAAAAAGTCAGTAGAAACAATGAACAATAAGGACACTTGCATTTCTCATGTGGGGGTGGCAGTGGCTGACAAGCTGCTCGGCCCAGGGCACTTCAGCGCTTCCAGCATGTTGAGCCTCCTACCTCTGTGCTGCCAGGCCTGTCCTCTGCCCTGAAGGACATTTAGCAGCATCCCTGGCTTCTACCTATTAGGTGCCAGTAGCAATCCCCCACCTCAAAATCGTGGTGACCCAAATGTGTCTCCAGGCATTGTCAAATGTCCCATTGCGGGGGAAAAGGGCCCCCTGCATGAGAACCAGCACTCTGGAGGGATTTGCAGAATACACAGGTATCTTCGAAGACCCTGGGCCTGGTTGCTTCATGAATTTCATCTCCTGTAGGGCCCTTCGCCAGCACCTCTCCGTGGCTCCATTGATCTGAGAGTCAGGACGTATCGGATCAACCACTTCCTAGCTACGTGCCCATGAGCCTTCCCGACGCTCGCTTTGCTCAACGGTGAAATGGAGTTAATAATAATAACATGGCGCCCAGGACTGTAGTGAGGGTGAGATGTCTGTGAAGCAGCAAGCACAGGCCGCGGGTGTGGAAGGCACCAGTCAACCTCAGGACCCAGTGGCCAACTGGGAGAGAGGGACAGGGCTCCCAGCCACTCCCTCCACAGAACCCACGTCAGGCATCTGCATGGGCCTGTTGCTTGTAGGCTCCAGGAAGCCACAAGAGCTTCTGGGGCAAAGGCCGAAGCCAGTTACCTCCTGTTATAGCCGAGAAACTTCCTCTTATTGAAGACCAGACTTTCATTTGTACTTTGGGTTTCCTGCCATTCTGCCTCCCTTGGAGAATCTGACCCCATCTTTTCAGCTGAATCGTTCTTTCCTAGTTACTTTTAAAGTACTCAGGTCTCCTCCACTGAAGCGAACAAAGCACCTTCCTTGACCAACATTCCTTCTGCAGATACTTCACTGTCTTGTCCCTGACCTCTCATATCTCATGCTCTGAAGGTATGTCACACTCACCCTGTTCCAAACTGATCACGTCATTTTCCTCCCTGAACCTACTGGTTTCTGCTTCCCTTATCTTACATAGCAAAGGCCTTCCCTCATACCCAGTTACACAGATGCAACCCCTCACCCTAAGAGTCATTCCCCAAATCTCCCGCATTACCAACCCCATAGCCAGCCCTGATAGTTTTACTTTCTGTGTCACTTGGGCTCTTAAAATTATGTATGTCTAAATAGGTAGTACATTCAAAAATTAAAATAAAACAAGAAGGAATGGCATGACAAGCGTCACTTCAATTTAATTCCATCACTGTCAACACCTACACCATAGGCACACACAGTCGAAGCACCTTTATTATTGGGAGGTAATATTTCCCTGCGCCTTTATGGAAAAATGAATAAAGTGCATGGCTCTTAGCTCTCCCTTTCTTCTGCAAATATACAATGTACCTGGCATTTTTCTCTTACCTGTGTATCTTGTCAGTCTTCCTGTTCCATACTTAGAAACTTTCTTCACTCTATTTACGGGGACTATTCTCCTGGGTGGATCTACCATCATTTCTTTTCCCAGCCATTTATTTGTGAGCGCCAGCTCTACGTGATCTTTTGCTATTGTAAGCAATACCTAAACATGTTTTTTAAATCCATCCACTTGCTTCCGTCTTTTTTGTCCCCACTCTAATACAGCTACTACTATCTGGACTCAGACAAATTGCTTCCTAGTTGTCCAGACCAAATCATCTCTTGCCCTTTCTTCACATGAGAGCCAGAGAGGAATTTCCAAAACATAACTTTGAGCATGGAATTCCCTGGCTTAAATCCCTTCCATGGCTGTCCCATGAATTTAGAGTAAAGTCAAAATACCCTTCACGATGGCCTGTGAAGACTTATCCAACGTCCCCTTCCCAGCCTCCATCCTCACCTTGACCCTCTCCTCCATTCTTCCCCTGCTGGCCACCATCTACTTCTTTTCTTTGCACATGTCGGTCCCTCTGCTTAAAATGCTCTCCCCATCTCTGTTCACCTGGTTCACTTCTCTTTGTCCTTCTGGTCTCAGCTTACCTGCTCCTCAGGGAAGTCTGCTGTGACCTCCCTGCAGGTCAGAGCCCAGTATGACAGGATCTCATTAGCACCTATGTGTCTCCATAACCATGGGCCAGTTGTTATTTCACATTTATTTGTCTGACACTTTGATTCATGTCTGGCTCCTATTCCTCACGCACCGCCCCCGCCCCCGCCCCCAGGGACTTTGAGATCCCTAAGGGCAGGGGTTTTGCCTGTCTTTGCTTCTCATGAAGCTCCTGCAGCTAGGAAGATTGTTGACTAAACTAATGAAAGAATGAGGCCGAGAGGGTGCCAAGCAGAGGACCTGACACGGAGTAGGTGCCCAGTAAACACTGCTGTCCTCCTCCTTGCTTGCACTGTGTCCTCTTTCCTCTGGGCCTCATAACAGGTCACCTTTCATGCGCACTAGTCAATGACATTGCTCTCCAACCATGAAACCTCAGCCCTTGCCTGGGTCTCTGTCCCATGCACTGGACTCATTTGATGGTTGCTCGTCCCTTCCTCCTGGAAATGTGCTCTCTCGCCTTGGCTCGAAGCCCAGGAGCCCCATCCCCCTGACAGCTTCCTCACTACCATCTCTTCCTTCAGTCATGTCTGACATGATTGGGTTTCTCAGGTTCTACCCAGAACCCCTTTGCTTTTCACTCTATACGCTCTCTCTTCAGCCATCTCATCCACGCTCATAGCTTCCAGCACCCTATGAGTGCCAGATGGGGTTCTCCTGCCCAGGTTTCTGTGAGATGCCTCAGACCACTGCATTAATGCCACCTCTGTCCTAAGAAGGTCAGTGGAGCCGGAATGCGGAGACTGCGTCTGTGTTTGCTTACTATGATGCCCCCAGCCCCTAAAGCAGTGCTTAGCACACAGTGGTCACCTAACGAATATGGTCAAGTGTATGAAAGGAGGGGTCCCAGGATGGATACAGCTGTTTCCTTCAGAGGGAGCCTCTTTCTTAGCAGGGAAGAGTGACAGAGATAGGTGCCAGGTCTTGGCCTTCCTATGTGAGGACCAAGCAGATGCCTTGTACTTAGAAGAAGGTGGAAGACAGAACTCCAGGCAGGACTTGCTCCCAGGAGCTAGTGGTGTCTGAACAAGATACCTGTGTTGTGGGGCTGTTTCACCCCATTCGCAAACCACAAGGCATCTTTTGGACAGAGAGGGTTGCTCATGAGAGCATGTACTCACATCATGTCCAGCCGTATTGCCTTTAAGATGAGCACATGACCAGCCATGGCCCATGGTATTATTGTCTAAAGGAAGGAGGACACAGGCTGAAGCCGTGCAAGCCAGGACAGAAAGCTGAGGTAGAATACTCACACTCTTGGATGAAGGATCAGACCACCCTGCTCTCAAGCCCAAGGCCTTAGCAATGAAGGTCAGGGCTGGGGGAGGCCAGGTTGAGAATCGGAGGAATTCTGCTTATAGCCTTGATAATGCTGGTGGCACAGCCTCCTATAACAGTCTGAGCGAAGGCCAGGGCCCCGCACTGTGCGCCATGAGAACTACACAAAAGCACAGAATGTTCTAGGTCAGAGCTGAGGAGGCCCTTTGAGACCACCCATTCCACCCACCTCATTGTTCTGATAGAAAAACTAAGGCTGAGATTAAGGCAGAGACTGTCCTGTGGTTATTAACTAGCAGGCGGGGGTATCTGGCTTATCTCTTGGCCTTGGGCCTGCTCGGCCCTACAGAGTTGACAGTCTCTTCCTGCTTACATTCTGGAGGGGAGAGGCAGACTGAAACTTTAACAAAGAATACAAAAGAATAAATAAGTTAAATATGTAGCATGAAAGAGGGCGATAAGTGTTACGGAGGAAAGAAAAGCAGTGAAAGGGGACTGGGAAGGCAGCGAGGGGTTGCCATTTTAGATGCAGTGGTCAGGGCAGGCCTTCTAGAAAAGGAGAAATTAGAGGCAGACCCACAGAAGGGGAGTGTCTGGGGTAGGACTGCATGTGGGGACTCCATGGAAAAGGTGGACTTCATCTCCACTGGAATATGAGCTCCGTGAAGGTACAGCCCTTGTCTGTTTGGCCCACTGTCCTATCACCAGTGCCTGGCACATAATAGCTGCTCCATACATACTGGAATAAATGAGTGCATAAAAGAATGAATGAATAGTTCACTCTCAGTTATCCAAGGCCAGCCCAAATGGTCAGGCAATCTGGACTTCTTGCTCCATAAGAATGTGATGTGAGGAAAGGCATGGCAGAATAAGAAGCAAGGGAGACAGTGCTGGGCCTGGGGCACAGCCCCGAGTTAAGGATTAGGAAGGTGATGGGAAAGGATGCACACTGGTCACCAGTTGTGAGCAACATGCTAAGCGCTTGTCATACAACAGTGCCCTCAACTTACATGGATTGGCAAAGCAGGTCAGTTGCTTGGTGTGGTCCCTGGCGGGGGAGTAGGTAGAAGCTCCCTCCCCTTTGTTATCTACCCTCCCTCATCCCAGTCTCCCAAGCCCCTTTGCTCTGCAGCTATCCCCAAACATCACCTGGGGGCCTCTTCAGTCTCCCTGAGAAATAGAGTCTCTGGCTACCTATCCCAGAATCCAGGGCAAGGCCAGGGCCCTGAATGAAAGACTAGACTGGGAGTGAGACATATCTAGGTGTAAGTCCTAGTTCCTCTACTTCTCAAGGAGGTAGACCTTCTACCGCTCTGAGCCCGTTTCTTCCTCTGTGAACTGGAGATAATATCACCTGTCCCATAGGCTGTGAGGATTCACTGAAATGACTTAGGGGAAGACACTGAATTCCAGCCAAGCTAGAAACAGAGAGAGATGGTCCTAATACATAATGGGACAACTCCATTCATTTCTATGGTTCTTTTCATTTGCACGACCATCCTCTTGGGATGCGCTATTATCCCCATTTTGTAAATGGGTAGGAAATTTGCCCAATCAAAGGTGTGCCATCTGGAAGTCACAATGCAGGGATTCAAAGCTGGGTGCATATGACTCCCAGGTGGGTGGGACTCCCTCTACATTTCACGTGGCCAGCCCTCCTTCGCCCTCATGTGTCAGGTCTGGGGGAGACGGTGGTGGTCTTAGAAAGGGTTGGTTTATCCTGGTCACCTCCTCAAAAGCAAGGCTCAGTGTACTGGGTGGCTCTCTTTGAGGCCACAGCCTGAGGAGAACCCTCCTCTCGGGCCCCCTCAGTCCTTGGTCATAGCAGTGACTGGAGAGGGAGTAGCAAGTCAGCAGAATGCTGAGTAGCTACAGCGGAAAGCTATTACAACTATCTTGGCCCATCATGAGAGGCGGCCTACTGGAGAAGCCTCAACAACGCCATGTCCCATCGTGGCATCACAGCAGCCATCCACCTTGCATGGCTCTGCCTCATGCCCACTGCTGTGCAGCAAGGTAGGTGGGCTCGGTCCTGTGGACAGAGCCAGTCCTTTTTCTGCTGTTGCCTGTAAGTTCTCTTCTTTTCAACGGGCTGCTAATTTTCTACAAATGTCCAGGTAGAGATTGATTTGTATTTATTCTGCTCAGTCCTTGGAGAGAGGGTCTTTTCACCATGAGAATAAACACCTTTCAATTCTGGGAACTTCTCAGCTACTATCTATCAAGTATTGCCTTTTCCTCATCTGTCCCCCGTTTTCTGTGTGGGTCCTTCCATTACGCTTGAGCTGGAGCCTCTTGGTGCCACATTCAGAACTCTTACCTGCTCTTTCAAAGTCTGCGTCCCTCTGCTGGTGTGAACCCCTCAGCCCTAGCCCCTCCTCCTCACTAATTCTTTCCATGACTGGGTCCAGGCTATAGCTCTCTTATTCATTGACATTTCCTTTTTTATTTCAATGACCATATTTTTATTTCAAAGATTTTGAATGGATTTTCTTTTTCACATCTCTCTTCCTGCTTTTATTGAATCACATCTCATCCTTTTAAGGAATCTCATGCCTTAATTTATCTCTGTGAGCATCCTAGACATGCTTATTTTCAAAATCTGTCAGCCCACTCTCCGAAACTTCATCTGGAGTAAATTTATCTGCTGATGGTAGATTTTGTTGGCTCCCTCTGAGTGTTAGATTTCTTTATGTGTTTGAGAATTTTGGGTTGCAGCCTCATTTGGAGAGGGAGAGTTAGTGTTGTCTTCCCTGTGTTTACATTTCATTGTCTGTCTCTCTCCCTCACTGCTACCCCTCCCCCCGTCCAGTGGTTTTTGCGGTGGCCTCCATTGGCCACGTAGACTACCCCCGCAACTCAATCCAGAATCAGGTCTTATAATGTCAGCTCAGGGTTCAGTCCTAGGGGATTCCAGAGGTCTCCTGCTGCAAACTGGAGCCCTCGGGGTTCGGTTCACTTCCTGATCACGAGGCTGGGTCTGGCCCCTCCCAACTTCCCAAGGCCTGGCGCAGACAGCCTTGTAGGCAGAAGTCCCAGCAGCAGCTGGCATTTCTAGCTCTTACTGGGAGAGCTCTCTCCCTCCTCCCGCTGGCTGCCGTCGTGAGCCTGGCTCAGGCCTCCCACCCCACAGTGCGCTTGTAGCTAGCGCCCCAGGAGCTGAGTTCTGGGCACCCCCACCACCTGTGCTGGCAGGCTGCAGCAGTGCTCACTGCTGTGTGCCTCTGTGCATGCTGGGGATGTTAGTTTTTGAGCTGGACTGTTTTGGGGTTTTCTGATCACCTCTCTTTCTGGGTTTGGTACAAAGAGACCCTTACCACCTTCACGGGAAGTATACTGTAATTCTAGTGTGTGTACTGTGTGTGTCATAATCATAAATTATTCAACCCGTTCCCTAGTGTTGGACTTGAAGGTTCTTTTCCATTTGGGGCTAATACAAACAAAGAGTCCATAAACATCCTTCATGTACTTGTCTAATTCCTAATGCAAAGCTGCTGGATCAAAGGGTACAGCCATGTTTCAATTAGATACGTGTTTCAGTTCATAGGTAGCACCGCGAACATCACCACTGCAGCCAGCAATATGCTGTCAGCAGCGTCTGGCTTGTTGAACAGAACGAAAAAGACCATGGAAATAAATGAGATTGTGCTTTTGCAAACTCTAATTTGGTGTATGTGGTCGAGGCATCCTCAGACCACTTCTTTCCTGTTCCCAGTTCCTCTGGCACCCCAGCTCCTTTCTAGATTATTTCAGTTCATCTTCAAGACATCAGAACAGGCTGGGGCAACATTATCTTTATTTTGTGGAAGAGAAAACTGAAGCTCTGAGAGGACCACTTAAGCTGCCACTGGTAGGAAGGAGTCTACGTGAAGCTGAGGAGAAGCGTGAGTGCTCCCAGTGCATTGAGCTGCAGAGGGAGGCCTTCTCTAAGGCAGGCATTTAAAAGTTTGGCTTTCACCATAGAGCCATGGCATGCAGGGATCGTGGGCAGTGCCTAGATGTCTGGGTGTAAACACTTCCAGGGCAGCTTTCACTCTTGGGAGTGCAGGAGGTGCTGGCTTTGCCATTAAGGCTGGGCACATCACTAGTTAAGCAGCCATGGGCTCCTCCTCTTCCTCTAATTTCTCAATAGGAGGAAACAGGTACACTGGAGAGCACACGGGCTCTGGGTTCAGACAGACCTGAATTTAAAGACCGGCTCTGCCACTGTCCAGCTGCTTCAGTTTGGGCAAGCCACTTCTCTCTGGGCCTTGATTTCTATATCTGTCAAGTGGGGATCATAAGGCCTCTCTTGGAGAGGCGTCATTAAGATGAAAGGAAGTCTTGTGTTCCTCAGTCACGTGTTTCATTGTCCTTTGTCTCACTATGGTTCTTCCTGCCTACCTTGCAAATAGGTCTCCACTGTCCTTTGTCTTCTGGAGAGCCTGCATTTGCATTGCCTCTGGGAGAGGATTAGGGCTTGGGCCTACTTTGGGGATTTGTGAGGGTACCCAAAGCACTTCAAAGTCACAGGTTCCATCTCTTCTGCCCTGGAGAGAGGGACCACTCCACAGATGGGAATCTGAGGAGGCCAGCCTCAGGCTCACAGTGGCCTAGGATGAAAGCCCTGACTGAGTGGGGGTCTTCCTTTGCTCAGTGCCATGACACATGGAGATGTTTGATCATGGACTCAAAGTGGTGGAATGGGGTGTCAGTAAGCAGAGGTGACACAGGGACACCTGAAGCCCCAAATGCCCACAGCTATCACAGCTTAAAACGTGGATCTCAAGACAGATAGAAAGACTGTCACTACAACCTAGCAAGACCAGAAGTGAAGACACAGCCCTCCCAACCTGGGTCACTGGCACACTCCCAACAGTCTCTGACCAGTGTCTGAAGGTCTCTCTATTCGTTCCTGACAAATCAGTGCTCTTTGAGCTATGCCAGGTGCACTGCTCTTCCTACCCTTCAGTCACTGCCTCCCGAACCTCACCTACTTCTCTATGCTCATCATACTGACAAGAGCCAAGGTTAACTGAGTGCCTAGTCTGTGCCAGGCACTGTTCTAAGCATTGCACGTGTGTTAGTTCATTCAATTTTTACAGCAACCCGATGAAGTTGGCATTACTACGATCTCATGTGCAGACCAAGGCACTGAGGTTTGGAAACTTGCCAGATGTGTCCCAGCTAGTAAGGAGTTGATGGCTCCTGAAGCAATCGCTTTATAGCTGGTTTTTGTCTTTATCTCCTTTCTTCCTACTGCCCATGGCATACCCTTCCTACAGTGTTCCACAGCTCCTCCAAACCACCGTGAACAAAATGCACTGGCATTCCCCCTGCACTCATACCCAGCCTCAGACCTCCTTCTCCCAGAGTCTTGTCTCCCCTGATGGCTGTCCCTTCCACTAGAACCTTGGGCGGTGTCTCATATTCCCTCTCTTACTGCCTGTAACACCATTCTAACCATCCAAATTTCTTAAATCTTCCTCCTCTTTTTCTCCCTTCCCTCTTTCAGGTCTTCTTTTATCTCGTGCTTCTGGTCTCATCTTCTCCTCTCCAATCCATGTTCCATGCTACCACTAGGAGAATCCATAGCCCTTCCTCATTTGAAATCTTCCCATGGCTCCCCATAGCCACATTCCTACCCTATCCAACCACAGTTGGAGCTCAAACTATCTGTTGGGTTTTGTCCTTTGCTCTCCCATCCACAATCTCTGGCAAGTCTGGCCTCCTGACTGTCCATCCAATGTACTTTTCTATGCCTCGACCCCTGTCTTTCATATACACAAACCCATCCACCACACTCTTGGAATATTCCCCTCCTTCCCATCCATCTATCCCAAATGTTCACCCTTAAGCCCTAGTCTGAATGCCACCAGCCCTCCTGGCTGCTCCTGCTGGATGTGTTCTCTGCTATTTCTAGCAATGTGATATGGGGATCAAGAGAGACCATGGGATTTGGAGACAAAATGGGCAGACTCTCAACCTTGGGCTATTAGACATCGAGGAAATCCCTTTGACTGCATTATGCTTCAGTTTCATTGTGTAGAAAAATGCATCCAAGAAGATCTCTCCTTTGGGTTGTGAGGGCTGAATGAGAGATGATGGACAGAGTGAACAGGCCATGTGAGAGCCCTCCTTTTCCTAGTGGCACTCCTGACCACAGCATACTGCCCAAGATGGTTCAACCACCACCCTCCCCCAGGAGGCTTTCTATTTCCTCTTTTTCCTCCCAGCCCAGCATCCAGAGATCCTAAGAGTTCTCAAGGCAGGAAAGCCTGGCAGGGAACCCTCTTGCCAGACAGTCTCACTTTGGGGCTTCATGTACAGGTTTTCCTCAGGCCTGTGCTATTGCATTGTGCAGGTGATGCTGGTGATTTCAGGCTCTGCTGGGCACCAGAGCCTCCAGGAGTCCCTATAGACTGGACTGGGAGGTGGAAATCAGGCCTCCAGCCTTCGATGTTCTTCCAAGAATGGGAGCTTTGCCTGAGCTTCATTGCCTCTGGGAACAAGGTGTGACCTCTGGACCCAGAAAACATGTTTTTAAAAGAAGCCTACACACTTTGTCCCTGGGTTTATTAATCATCAGTCTTCTTGGCTTTGTCCTCTGAACCATGGTCCAAGGACAGAGGGGACATTTTTGAGTTTAAACACACAATCTGTTCTTCTGTACTCTGTTCTCTCTCAGCCTGATCAAAGACTGCCCCAGGACCTCACTCCCTGTTCCTTGAACACTGGGTTCAGGGCAGTGGTTAGGGGTTGGAGTTCTTAGACCACTCAACCAAGCCCAAAAGGACAGAGGATAAATGACCCCTAGATGTAGATGGGTCATCATCTGTTACAAATCACATTTCATGATTCGGAGACTCACAGTACAGCAATGCCATAAGAGTTGTATCTACCTCCGTCGCCTTGCATTGCAACTGGGCAGACTGAGGTCCAGAGAGGGCAAGGGACTCACTTGAGATCATGCAGCAAGATAGTTGCAGAGCCCAAGTCTCCAGACTCCCAGTCCAGGGCCCTTTCTCGCACACCTGCTACTTTACATGAAGAATTCACTGGTGGTGATAACGTGGGGGCAGGGGCTACAGGAGGCAGGGACTCAAGGGGAAGAATGTGGAAATGGAAAGTTGCTGGGAAGCAAAGCCCCCAGCCCTAAGTGGCAGCCCACCCTGGAGACATCAGCCTAGCTATCAAGCTGCTTCCATTGCTGAGGATTAGCACAAACATCCCCCAGCTGGGGGCCTCCCTGCTGGCCAGCTGCACAGGCTTTGGGTGGCATGCCCCAGATGCGGGAGGCTCCAGGCTGGAGGCTGGACTTTCTCTCTAGTGACGTTGTGTGCTCTCCCAGCATGCAGAGGGCATGGGCCAGCCTCTGGCTCATCTCTGCTGTCAGGCTGAGTGAAGGACAGTCAACACTCCTGGCTGATCAAAGGCACTCCCACCCTCCAGCCCCAGGAGTGCTGGGAGTGAAGGGGAGTGGGGAGAGCCCAGATGCCATCCTACCATGCTTTGAAGTCCCAGTGAATTCCAGGAGGGGACTGCTTTGGAGTGAGACCTATAGAACACAAACACAACCAAAATCCTGACATGTGTTATGATGGACGTAGGAGGGCCAAGTCCCAACACCTTTGGCCAGTCCTTTCACCTCTCTGGGCCTTGGCTGCTCCAACTGGGCCTGTTGGACTCTGCAGAGGAAGGGTCAGACCAGCTCTGCCCTCCCATAACTCTCTAATCTTCTCTTCCTCCTCTCTGAGGTCAGGTAGGCAGGGAGGCCTAAGGCAGGCTGATGGTCAGGGGTAGATGTAGTCTGGCACCAAGGAGACAATGGGTGAGATAGCTGGGAATGAAGACAATTTGCTTATTGATTCATCCATCATTGAACACCTACTGTGTTCAAGGGCTTGGAAATAAGGTACCCTAGTGTGTTGATCCACTCCCCAAGGGCCCTAGATTCTGAATGGGCGCAATTCCTCATTGTGCATTGAGTCTGTTCTACAGCCGGGACAGGGATGCTGGCAGGGGCAATATCTAGCAGGGATTTTGGTTGAATCGAGCTTAGCTAAGGTAAACTGAAAAGGGATCTATGGGAAGACTTTGGGATGGCTTGCAGTCGATTGAGAAATGTGAACAACCTTGGAGGAAGGACAGGTACACCCAGGGAGGCAGGGAAGAATGTTACAAATCCAAAGGTCAGTCCAGTCAGTATACTGCATTGTCACTGTGTCTCCTCCATCCCTACCCCTCCCCTCCAGTTAACACTGAAATTGGGAAACATTTCCTAAATGTCCCTGCTCCTTTACATGGGGGGCAACTGATTGGGTGTTGGGAGTTAGGAGAGGGAACTCTTTGAGCTTCTGGCCTTCTTCGCCCCGATGGACTTTCATTCCTGTCTGCCCCTTCTCCGAGTGCTACAGCCCAAGCCCATGCTGAATTTGTTTTCTAACTGACCAACCCCTTGGGCTTCTCTCAATACCTCTAGAACCCTCAGGCTTTCTGACTCACCAAGTCTCTAAACAATGTCCTTTAGGGGCACATCTGGAGTGGCCAACATGGCCATCTTCCTCACTAATCCTAACCACCTTGAGCCTGGCCTTAGTTTAATTCAAAGCCCTGTGCTCTGGCATGTGACATCACTGCAGGGTGATGGCAGGGTGGAGTGCCAAAACCCCTGCCATGCATGAGGAGGGTACCTGCTGGCAGAACAGTACGGTCCAGACCCATGACAGTTCCCAGGAGAGTCAGGAGGGAGGGAGCTGGTTTGTTCAAGGTTCCAGAGATGCTGAACCCCTCTCCTAGCTATTGTACAAACCCTCCCGACAGATACAAAGGAGATCTCCTGTCCTCCATGTGGCCTGCTGAGATGGCAATGTCCTACTAAGGTGGGGGCTGTGGGGGCTGTGGGAGAAGAGCAAAGCTGGCCTCTGGACATTAGGGACATTATGTGACTTGCCGAAGGTTATGTAGATGATAATGAGCAGAGTTGAAACTCTCAGGTCCCCAATGGGACAACAAAATGCTCTAGTGAGGATCAGATTGTACCAACTCCCCAGATAGCTCTCAGGACCCCCTCCTCCCTTGGGCCTCCTGCCTCAGGCCTTAACTCACTCACTCAGAACCACAGTGTGTCAGAGCTTGAGGACACCTTAACGTTTAGCAGTCCAACCCTCTCTCTCTCTCTACACACACACACACACACACACACACACACACACACACACACACACAGAACACAGATGGGAAACTGAGGCTTGAGGAAGGAAGGGAGAATGCCAAGGATTGGTAAGCCACTAAATGGGTTTAGTAGGCGGATCTCTGGGCTTTTCTAGCAGCTTTTGTTCTTTGTCTAGGCCCCGGAGCATTGCTGTCCTTGTCACCTTGTAACTCAGCCACAGTAACTTACTACCTGCTCCCCTCTTTATCTTGTCCTCAGGCTTGGAATTCAGGGACCAGCCTTCTACTGGAGAAGTCCTCTACCCACTGCCTGAACACTAGCATCAGTGTCCCCAAACTACTCCTGCCGGAATAGCCACCCCACTTCTGGCCCACTTCTGTCTCTTTCGATAGCATGAGTAAAGAAGCTATCAAAAGAGAGGTAGGCCTGGGCAAAGCAGCCTTGGGATGCTAACAGAAAAGGCAGCTTCTACCCCTTCTATCAAAGCCTTGGAATCGAGCACTGTGAAGGCCCCAGGGAGGAAGTAAAAGGAAGCCAAGTCACCAAGTGGTCTGTCCACATCTCTGCTGCAGATGTCTGGCTGCCTGACAAGGAGAGAGGCCGGCAGAGGACTGACACTATTTCTTGTATCTAGAAAGCCCTGTCAGACACCGCTAACCCTGGCTTCCCACCCCTCCTCTTGTCTCAGTCACACAAGAGGACAGTTATCCCCACTGGCCTCATAGAGGGAGGCTCAGAGAAGGCAAGAAGCCTGCCTAAGGTTTCCCATCACGTCAGTGGTAGTGTTTGGTGCCATTCTACCTCCCAAGATTCCATGTTCCATGCACAGTTCCTTAGCTTTCTTCCTGGCCTCTGGGCCCAGGCCCAGGGCTTCCGGATCTCTGAACCGGCCAAGGGGCAAAGGGGGAACATGCAGGTTGGAAGGGACTGTAAGAGGACAAGGCAGAGATGGGAGTGGGTGCTGGAGGCCCACATGACAAACAGGAACTATGTTTAATATTTCCCAGAGAGCAGATCTGCTGGCGACAATTCTCTTAGCTTTTCTTCGTCTGATAAAGTTTTTATTTCCACTTCATTCTTGAAGGATATCATCACTGGACATTGAATTCTGGGTTGACAGTTCTTTTCTTCTGGGATTTTGGACATATTATGGTTCCTCCTTGTAGCCTCTGTGGTCGCGGGTGAAGACAACATTGTGCATACCCAGGTCTCTTCTGACTCCAAGGGTCTGCTCAAAAGGAGGCAGGGTATGAGGGACAACTCTGGGCACCGGTAGTTGAACCACAGCTCCACCATTTGTGAGCTAAGTGACACTGGACGAGTCTCTTCACTGCTCCGAGGCTCAGCTTTGACATTGTTGCCATTAGCACATGGGACCGGATGGTCACACTAAGGGATTATCTTGTGGCCCTGACATTCACTGGGTCTCTGAGAATTATCAGACTCCCTAGGATGGCTAGTTCCTGATGAAGAGGACAGACAGACCCTCACAGAGATATCCTCTGGCCCCGCCTGGCCTTGGGGGCAGTGACTCAGGTCCTGCGCCTCTTGCTCCCTCGACTTCTGCCTGCCCTGGTCCAGTCTGGCCCACTGAGGCAGGGAGGGTTCTTAGAATGTTTCTGGCCCAGCTCCTAAATCCCAACCAACTTGGGAAAGCCCCTCATCCCCTGTCATCTGGGCCATTGCAAAGTCTCCTGTCAGTGGGCATGCAACAACTCCAAGATACCCCATGTCTCCTCCTGCCAACAATATACCCCAGCTGCTGGTTTCCCCCAGATATTTACATGCTCTTTCATGCTTCCACCTGGATTTCTCTGTCTGGAAAATCCTTCTACTCTGTCCACTTGGCAAGGTCTTGCAGAAGCAATACCAGCTCTTATTTTATCTCTCTATGCCTCAGTTTTCTCACCTGTAAGTTGGGGATGATAGTAACAATGCTTACCTCATAAAGCTGTTGTGAGGACTAAAAGAACTACTTCCTGTGAAATGCCCTGAATCATCTTCGGCCCACTGTAAGTATTCTATCAACATGAACTCACTACTATAATGATCATCAACACTATTATATTATAGTGATTAAGTGCGCAGACCCTTGAACCAGAGTGCCTGTGTTTAAAATCTCAGCTCCCACACTAGCTGTGGCACCTCAATCAAGTCACTTAATATCTGTGTGCTTCAGTTTTCTTGACCTTAAAAGGAGGATAATTATAACCCCATCTCTTATGGCTGTCATGAGGACCAAGTGGCACAACACATATGAACACTTAGCACAGAGCCTGGTACGTTTTAAACTCTCAGTAAATCTTAGCTATTATCTGGATGATGATTATCATCACTTGAGCTTCTGTCCTCCTCAGAAAGAGAGACAGCAGGTGCCCCTAGGGGGCGGTCTCTACCGGAACTGATGCTATGGAGGGACACCCATGTGTCCATGCAACTCAAACCATACTGATGGAGACGCTTATGTGAGACTTCCCACCTCTGCTATCTCGTGGGCCTGTTCTCTATGCCTAAATGGCCCTGGCCCAGTTCCTGCATGTCAACTGAATCCCAGAGGCAGTCCAGGGTACTGCAACTTTCCATCTGAGGCTCCAGCAGCACTTCTGGGCCTGCCAGCAATAGACTTTGTTCTGCACTGGAACCTCAGATTCTAGTCTCGGCTCTGTCTCCTGACGTTCCGTGTGACATTGGGTGAGTCCCTTTTTCTTTCTGGGCCTCATTTGTCCACCAAAACATAAGAAGTGTGGCCCAGACGGTCTGTAAGTCATCTCCCAGATGGAGAAGTCCTGATGGTACTCCCTGTAGTCATCCCAGAGCTGAGCCAGCCCACTGCCTGACATTAATATGTGATGATTCCAATCAGGCTGAAGTAGACTGGTTACAGACACACAGACAAATGCCCTAACCCAGTCCCTCCCATGCCACCTGCCTGTCTGCCCAGCCTTTAGCCATCGCTGGTTGTCCAGCTGCACAACCTCTGTAACTTACGGGTTGGGGGAAGAGGCTGGAGGCTGGAGCACTGGAGCCCAGGCTGGAATGTTCCTGGGTTTATTTCAGTCCTTTACATTGGAAGGCTGGAGGCTCCAATTGAACTCTCCCTGCCTGGAGCTGGAGCCCAGGATGGTATGGCCTACCTCAGCTGCCAAGCAGGAGACCCACACCAGACCACAGCCCAACCTCATAGCTGCCTGTGGCCAGCCCTGCATAGCAGCATCCCAAACAACAAAGGCCCCTTAACCCTACCCCTCTAATGGAGACCATAGTGGTGGCTGCTGATGCTTTGTGATTCAGCAAGATGGGGCCCAAAACAGGGCATGGGGTGGCTTTCAGAATACTAGAAGGGCAGAGAGGGTCCCTGTGTCCACACTGGGCAATGTTTCTCTTAAAGTCTTGGTGAGGCTACGTGGACTTTCCACTCTGAGTGAGGCCAGACTGACATAGAGTGTGCCCAATGGAAACTAAGGCTTAGGGCATAGAGGACCATAGGGCTTCGAGGAAAGGGCCAGCTATTCTCAATCTTTATTGAGAACTGAGGGAGAGGAAACAGGTGGGAAAAACAGTGAGAAGGACTGAGGGTTCAAAAGACTAGCCTCCAATCCTAGGCCACTGTAGAGAGGTGACTAGACCACTGGCCGCCCCCTTCAACCCGCCCTCCATACCACCATGAGAGGCATCTTGCCAGCAAAGAGTTGATTGGAGTCTTTTTTAAATTAAAACATTTTAATGGCTCCCTATGTGCTGGGGTATATCCAGCCCTCCATTGAAGTTAAGGCCCTTCACAACCTATCTACACTATTCCCCAGCCACCTTAAAAATGGCCAACCTGGCTGCTGGGTTTCCCCAGACTCTCCCATGCTCTTTCATGTCTCCATTTTGTTCCTTCTCGTCTACGTGGTGAACACTTCTTTCTTGCTGAAACTCCAGCTCACATGCTCCTGATTCTGATACAAAGTGAACTGTTCCTTCTTTTGTGCTTCCACAGCATTACCATCAGACCTTTATTACTTCAACCACCATTTATTAAGCACCTACTGTATGTCAAACCTTGTTCCGGGCACCAGAGTACAACGGTAGAAACAATGTCACAGATCCTGCCCTCCCGGAGCTTAAATGGAAGGAGGGGGGAACACATAACAACTAAGTAGACAAACAAGTGCATAAGGCAATTTCAGATAGTGAGGTGCACAGGTGTGGTGATAACTGTTGAGCAACCAGCTCTAGAAAAGTTTGTTCTGCAGCATCTGTTGATTGCCGTGGTGTAATCTTCCCAGGATGGCGAGTCCCAGTTACTGATGCAAAGTTCCTGAGCACTGAGTTGGGAAGTGACAGTGAGAGGCAGTTCTAGCACACGGCTGATACCTGCAAAAAAAAAAAAGTCAATAGAAGAGAGAGTAACTGGGGCACAGGGATGGGAAGTCACTAGATTAGATTCGATGAGGGCCAGGGAATACCTCTCAGAAAAGGGGACATTTAGAGTGTGGCCTGAATGACTAGGAGCCAGCCAGGCAAAGACATCAGGGATGCCGTTGGCACAGGGGCTTTTTCAAATACTTTTGCTATGGAGGTGTAACTTATATCCAGGTAAGTGTAGCAGCTCCATGAATTTGTACGTAGCTATCAACCTATGGGGCCACCACCTACATGAAGGTGTAGGACGTTGCTAGCACTCCAGAGGCTCTCTCTGGCCTTTCCCCATTAGCAATCCCCCTCATGCTCCAAGGGTAACTACCATTTTGACTTCTATCACCCCAGATGGGTTCTACCAGTTTTTGAATTGTTTTTACATGGAATAAAGAGGGGTATGCTTTCGTATGCTCTCATTTGAATTAGACTTCTTTCACCCAACATAACGTCCGGGAGATTCATCCAGTACCTTGTTGTTTTTTTCCCCTATTACTGTGCAGGGCTCTGATCTGGGCCCTGGAGGGACCGTGATAAGTGAGGCAGAGATTCCTGCCTCTACGGAGCTTCCACTACAGGGGGAATCAGTGAATGAGTAAGGCAACCCAAAATATCTCCACATAAAGACAGATGATGATGATACTGGGGCCTGGACTCTGTCTAGTCCAGTGTCATTCACTCCATAAATTGACACTGCTGACATTTTTGAAGGGATGCCTGCGTAAGGTCCGGGGCAGAGGAGGGGGCAGGGATTGCCCAAGGTCATACAGAGAATCAGAGGCCGAGCGCAAAACAGACCCCCAGGTTTCAGGACTGTCAGTGTGGGGTACTGACCACCACAGACACACAGTGGCTAAATGGGCATGGTGCCAGTAGACCTGCACAATACAACGACAACTTTGAGATTGGGAGCTCTGGGCCTGACACATTTATTTGTGGCCAACAAAGTCACTCCCACCTCATCCTCATTCTTAATTTATCTATTTCCAATGCAGACTGCCTATGGAGGACCTTCACGCCATAACCCTCTCACCCCATAGGCAGCTGTTCTTCTTCTAGCCTGCTGGGTGGGCTCTGGACCTTCCTGGGGCCTCACTCCCTGAGAAGGTCCAGCTGGCAGGCCCAGCTGGGGGTTTGAGGGAGGATAAGGTCCATCTGGAAGGGGCTTGAAGTGAGCCAGAGGGGCCAGCAGGGAAGGAGGGTCCCTTGGGAACAGAGCCTGGGCTGGGAGAACACTCAGAATGGCTCAAAGGGGAGAAGGAAAGGCCGGGTATCTGGGCTGGCAGTCATGAGAGGCCTGAAAAAACAGACTGGTCACCTCTGCTCTTCCCGCCTCCATCTAGGATGCACTTCAACTGGTTTTGAATCTGTATGAATCTCTCAGTTTCCAAAGGCTCTTGGCTGGTAACGACCACTCTCCCCGCCCATCTCTGTGGCACTATTCTCTTTCTTGTCTGGTGGCTATTGTGACCCAGGCCCTGGGTGATGTCTGGGAACATGGAGGACTAAACCCATCATTGAAGAAGTCTCCTGTCTTCTTGGAAGGCCTCGGGCTCATGAGGGAGACAAACTCTAAGTGTTTGGTGTATTGGAAACTCTGAGGAGAGAGAGTCTGCACTGGGGCTGGGAGAGTCTTTACAGGTGTCACTAAGTTAAGGATTTTGAGATGAGGGGATTATCCTGGATCATCTGGGTGGATCCTAAATTCCATCACAGTATGAGAGGGATGTATCCTTACAAGAGGGAGGTTAAGGGAGATTTAACAGAGACAGAAAAAGAGGACAGCCTTTTTGATCATGGAGGCAGATTGGAGTGATGCAGCCACATGCCAAGGAATGCCAGCAACCACCAGAAGCTGGAAAGACAAGAAATAGTCTCCTGTAGAGCTTCCAGAGGGAGCAGGGTCCCGCTGACACCATGATTTCAGCCTAATAATACTGATTTCAGATTTCTGGCCTCCAGAGCTGTGTGAGAATTCCCTTGTATTGCTTTAGTCCACTAAGTTTGTGGTACTTGGCTACAGCGTCCTCAGGAAAGTAATGCAGGCACTAAGAGAGACAGCGGGCAGTGAGGGGCCCAGGCCAAGACCAGAAAAGGCCAGAAAACTGGTAGCTACAAGTCTCAGGCAAGGCTTCCAGAAGAGGTAGGTCTGGAGTTAGGGCCAATAAGAGTTGGAAGAGATGGTTAGAGGGAGAGACAGGGCTCTCTGGGCTGTAGAAATGGGCATATCAGCCCTGGGGTGACCAGAGAACACTGTGACTACAGAAGGAAAGGGGGTCGGTGTGTGTGTGTAAAGGCCACTTCGGCCACCTCTTGGCAACTTGCCATTTCACCTTTTTCCCAAGGAGAGATGAGCACCACTCGCCATCACCAGGCAGATGGCCCTTTGCCATGCTGGAGAAATCCTAGGAGTAGGGTCCAACAGAGCTGCTTTCAGGCACAGCACCCCGACATTCCAGGGCCTGCTGCCTCCCTGAGCCTCAGTCTCCTGGTCAGTCAATGGATGTGTTCATATTGGCATCATTTCCGAGGATATTTTCTCATTTTCCAGCTCCTCTTTGTTGCCTTGATTCTTTTCTCCTACCTGATGTTCATGGGCAGAAACGGGCTGCTTCGTTTACACCGAGTTTCGAGGGGCTTAGGTTTGCTAAGAATCCCCGTCTTGGGATGTGGTACAGGTTGGGCAAGATAATAGGCTGCTTCTGTGCTTCATGAAGGCCAATGCTCTCCCCTCCAGAGCAGTCGGAGCAGATGCCTCTCATCCCCAAAGGGCCTGGTGTACCTCCACGGCCCCTTTCTCCTTAACCGTGCCAGCCCAGTTCCCAGGCAGCCACAAAAAGGCTCGGAGGAGAGCTGAGCGTGGCTATTTATAACATGGGATGTGATAAACACTTCGAAGAGCTATTTCCCGATAGACCAAATTGATGGAGATTATATAAGCAATTAGATCTTCTGAGCGCTCTGCTATCTTCTTGCACCGAGGCCTCCAAAAACATGTGCGAGCAAGTCTTTCTTTATAGCAGACATTTATACTTCACAAGGACGTAATTGAAAGGTTTCAGGTGGGCAAGCCAAGCCTTCCTCCCCACCCTAGAGCTACCGGCTCCCTCCAGCTGCTATGGGAGGTAGAGGGGTCCTCGGGGCCTCTTTTTTGCAGCCAGCTATGTGATCTTCAGCAAGCTCTGCAAGTCTCTCCTTTTCTCTGCACCTTGATTTCCCCTTTGATACAATGGGGACGCTAACAACCGGCCCACAGGCTGGCATGAGAATTCCGTGAGAAACTAAAAGCTCTCAGACTGGCCTCTGGTGAGCATTCAAGACGTTTGGAATCCCAGGGTCCCTTTCTCCTCTATGGGTAAGGAATTTGGCTCCCAGTTCCTCTAGCCTCCCCTCACTCACTCCACCTCCCTCCCACACCACACTCTTCCCCCTAAGTGCTAATGCTTGCTTTTTAATTTATTAGGCTGCCAAGGGTGAAAGCTATCAGCTCTTCACAAGGCTCATGCCCCTCCCTTCTTCCTGGCCCAAGTGCCAAGGCACATTGATCCCCAGGGCGAGCGCTTCCCACCACGGCGGAATCCTTTGTCTGTAAAAATGCCCAGGACCAACTCCCAAAGCCTGAGAGCTGGCAAACCCCGGAGCCCAGCCCTTCCTCCTCTGGCTGTCATAACCCGGCACACATGAGCCCAGCAGGCCTGCCTGCCCACTTTGTCCAAGGGAACCAGGCAGAACGGATGGATGTTAGAGCCTGAGGTAGGAGCTGAGAGGCAGCTCAGCCCTAATTGCAGCCCCCATAGTTCGACTGCTCTCTTCATATACCCTAAGCTCCTGTCACACCCAGCCACTCACTCTGCTCTTCCCACCTCCAGGTCTTGACCTGTGCTGTCCCCCTACCCTCTGCTTCATCTCCATGTCATAGATCCATACTCATCATTCATATCCCAGTCCAAGTATGTCCCCCTCAGTGAAAGAAACACTCGCCAAGGCCACACTCCTACGGACTTGTGTGACAGCCTCTCCCGGCATCAAAGTGAGCAGTCGGTCTGAGCTCTCTCTGGTCCCCAGTGGTCAGCTGGGAGCTTCACCCAGAGAAGATACCCTGGGACATTTTGCGCAGTGAATGCATTCGAACAGAAACACACATCAGGGTGGTCAGTAGAGAGGACACTGAGACTGATGGGGTCTCCTCCCCCAAGACCAAGCAGAAACCAACCAGGGAAGGGGGGCTCCTGTCCATGGAGGACACACAGGCAGCAGGGAGCATGGAGAAGTTCACAGTCAGAGGACACTTGGAGAAGAGGCAGCTATAGGCAACTCTGAAGGTATTCAGCAAGCAGTTAAAGAGGCTTATCAAGAGCCCCAGGGATATTTCTGCTGTGTATGTGGTAAGCGGTCTATTCTAACATGGGGGACAGAAGACAGTCCCTGGGATCAGAAAACCAATGCACAACCAGCTATGTGATCTTGGTCAAGTCAACTGGCCTCTCTGAGCCTCAATTTGTTCATCTGAACAATGGGGATAGGAATGTTGCCTCACAGGGCTGCTGCAAGAAGTGAACGGTATGACAAGAAGCTAGGCGGGAGCACCTGCGTATAAATGCTTGGTGTTCCTTAAGTATCCAAATAAACTACCATTTCCTTTCCCCACCGTCCTCCCCAGGAAATTAGAGTCTGTTTGTTGGGGGGTCGTTATCCAGCAGAACCCAAATAGTAGAAGTGTCGAGGGCCTCGGAGTTCAGTAATGAGTTCTTTAAAGGACATCTTACGAGAAGAACCGAACACAAGGACACCAGGTTCCATGAGTGCTGCAAAGCTATGGGTTAGATATCAGAAAGCATCCCCAGATGATAAGAACCTAGAAACAAGAAAGCTGTCGAGAAGAAGCGCCCTCTTAAAGACGTGACATTTGAGTGGACACGTGGATGACATGGAGGAATCAGCCATGACAAGAACTGGGGCAAGAGTGTTGCAGACAGGAGAAACAGTAAGTGCAAAGGCTCTGATGCAGGAACCAGCTTCCTGGGGTTAAGCTATGGAAGAAATGAGTACAATTGGAACAGAGTAAGAGGGAAGAGATCCCAGTTGAAGCCAGAGGAGAGAGCATGTGCAAACTATGGAGAGCTTCGTAGGCTATGGGTAAAGACTTCACATTTTACTTTGAGTGACGTGGGAAACCCAGAGAGGGCTTTGAGCAGGAAAGCGATGTGGTTGACTTAGGACTGTAGCAGATCACTCAACTTTTGCATGAATGACAGTGGGTAGGGGACAAAAATAGATGCAGGGGGGCTGTGAGGAGGCTTCTGCAGTGATCCAGGCAAGAGGTGATAGTAGCCCGGGGGGTGAGGGAGGTGATGGAGATGCGGAAGAGTGGTCAGATCTGGGCTTTATTGAAGGATGAAGATGGCAGGACTTGGTAGTGAATTGGAATAAGAAAGAACACTTACTTGGCATCTATTCTATGGGGATAGGAATCCCTCCTTGAGTCCTCCTAACTGCCCATTAGACTGAGGAGAGAACTCAGGATTACAGAGGCAAGTGGCTGGCTCAGAGTCACACACCAAGGAACTGGCAGACTGACACCATCACCCTGGCCTTGAACCCTACTCTGCCTGTCTCGTTCTCCCTCACACCTGAGACCAACATCTTCTGCAGCTGAAGAAGCAGGAACAGCCCATTGCCTCTATGGTGGCACGAAGACAAAATGAGACACTAGATGAGGTGGCTGAAGCTCCCTGCTCAGTGCCCATCATGACTCTCCCCCTTCCCTTTTAGCTGCTGGCTCTGCCTTTGTTTAAGATGCCCATCAGGCTGCCCTGGACTCCCCAGCACTTCCTTCCCCATCGCAGCCCCCACTGAGAGCAGCCCCCAAGGCAGAATGCAGTCAGGCTCCGTCTCTCCTGTTCTTCCCTTCCCTTCCTCAGAGCCCGGGCAGATGGGATGCGTCCTATCATGCCAAAAGGATGCAGAAGAAGGAAAAGCTCATTTCCTCTAGCGTGCTGCTTTTTATCCCCACTGCAAACAAACATAAGTGACACCCACTCTGTGGGGGCCCCAAGCCCCTCTGGGGAGACAGCGGGATTAGAACATCATTCCCGTACCCCCCCCCCCAATCCAAGCGTCCAGGTCTCCTCCCACGAGACTCAGGAATGCTCCTTACTGAAAGGAACCATGGGATGGCTCTGACACAGCGCTCTCATGGCCTGCCTGGAGAAACTGAAGTGTAGACAGAAGGAAATTGTCCACGGGCACATGGCTAGTTAATCACAGGACCAGTCCAGAAATGAAGTCAAGTCTACGTTTCAGAAGTTGCTTTTGCCTCCAGAGCACACACCCAGCATGTGAGCGATGGTCCCCACTAGCATCCATTATGCTACGCAAGGGCCCGGGCAAGGGGGTTTGGGGCTGTCTTTGCTCCCAATCTCTCATAAGCCCCTGTCCCAAGAACAGGAGTTTCCATCCTGGGTCACCCCAGAGAAGGGGCTCGCTCCCCAAGCTGGGTGGGCCCAGGGCCCAGAAATGCACACCTGCTGCCATGCTGTTGCATTGGCCACCCACCTCCCTCTCTGGGGACTGGTCTCTCACCAGGTTACCCTGCACACCCATTCTCGCCCTTTCCTGCCAGCCCCATCACTGACCCCAACTGAGGCTCCGTCCCACTCCAGCCAGGAAGAGCGGGAGGGCACAGAGGCCATGAGGAAACTCGTGCTGAGCCGGCCCTTAGGGACCTCACATTGGTGAGCAAGAAAGGGCCCATGGCCTCTGGGGGCGAGGGAACCAGTGTGGGATTATGGGCTCCTCGCTCGGAAATGATTGGTCGTGACAAGCTCACTGCAGGAACAAAGCCATGTGAAATTGACCTCATCACCAGCGATCAGATCAGATTGTTTAGTGTGAGGGGAATGTTCAGCTGGGTGATGACCTAGTTAGGCCTTAAAGAGGCAGAGCAGTGGCCCCACTCTGGGGAGCAGGAGGCCCCCGCTGAGCTGCAGGTGGATGAAGGCCCATTCCCAGCATCCCTAGAAGGCGTCTGAGCACCATAGAGCCGGTCCCAGCCTCAGGGGACCCAGGGACAGTGGCCGAGAGGGCCAGGTCAGGAGCCAGGCTCAGTTCCCACACCTGTCCGAGGAGAAGAGGAGGCAGAGCGGAACCCGAGGAGACCCTGAGGCTGGGAGCCCCACAGGCCCTAGGGGACAGGGGCAGAATTTATGTAATGATGTGTTTGGTCATTTATTCTAGCTCAGGCACTATTCTGAACACTTTACATCTATTACCTTGAGTCATCTTCATAACCCCCGTGTGAGGTGGATACTATTAGAATACCCATGCTACAGATAAGGAAATGGAGAGTCATGGGAGTCGCCCAAGGTTACAAAACTGCTATGCAGCTGTCTGGTAATGAAGTCTGTGCTGTTAACTGCTACATTCTGCTACTTCTCTCCTGCTCACAGGGTGGACCAAATATGGCAGGCCCAATAAAGATGCAACTAGGAGGAGGTGGACTGTGCCTCTGAGGCCTTTCTTTCCCATCAGGCCCTGGGGGTCCCAGGGGGCCCAGGGGCTGGGGCAGGGAAGACTGGGCCTGTCAGGAACTTCAGGAACAGGTGCCTGCTTTCTCCTTGGATCCTGTTTCCTGCCACTTGCATGAGGAACAGAGAGGGGAGGGGGGAGGAAGGGACATGTGGCTGGCCAGCAAAGCAGGTCCCTTTCTGCCAAGCTTCGCCTTAGGGAATACAACTCCTGCTGCCTGAGGGGTACAGGGGGGATGCCAGAAGAGGGGCAGGGCTTCTAGTGGGCACATAGCATTAACCCTTTGACTGGTAATATGCAGGCAAAGAGCTTCACACAGGGCCTTGGGAAGGAGGAGTAAGGCACCCGCTGAGGCACCGCAAACAGGAAAAGCCACTAAGGGTGGCCCGAGCAGCAGCTGCATCACAAAGGCTACTGAAGGCTGGAGCCATAAAGGGCACCCCTGTCACCCCAAGGGTTTAGGAAGTACCTGATGCCAGTGCCTGAGTGGCATCTTTTACAAGAGGCTGCAGAGGTGCCAGCAGCTAAGTGGTGGGCATGGCACTGGTCAGCCAGTCCAGGCCCCGGCCTAGTTCCTACAGGCTGAGGAGTCTAGGCTGCAGGACCTTGAGTCCTCAGCTACTCTCTTGTGGGATGTCACTTGAAAGAGCTCCTGCTGCCCTTAGTCCCAGGCACTGAGGGCTCTGTGCCCGTCTTCCTCTAGGGCGACCAGTCCTGAGTATGCCCCGCGGCTGGTCTCTGCTCTCTGGCTCTCCTCTGCCCAGCTCCACAGGGACCCGACTGTCTTGTCAAGGGTTGTGGACTTCAGGCAGGGATAGGCCAGTCTGCCTGCTGCCCCAGCCTGCTTTCCAGCTTCCTCCCTGTCTTCCCTTCGTCCTCAAGCTGGACTCGTTTCTACCCCCTTATCTCAGGCTGAATTTCTCAGACGTGACCTGGTGGGGCTTCGTTTGTGACTACTGGCCCCTCTCTGGGATATTTCTGATGCTCCTACCAACTACTTCCTCAGTCTGGTTTGGGTGAAGGTGTCCCTCCCAGCATGCAGTGCAACTACTCTGGGCTAAAAGGGCTCTAGTTTTTTTCTGAGAACCTGCAGTGAAAGTATACAGGCCATAAAGGGCCTTCCTTCTTTGGGGAGACATGTGAAAGACTGTCAAAAGGGCAGAGGGAGACTGAGGACCACAGTTAGGACCCATGGGTGGCAGCCACAGGGATAGAGATTTCAGTCCACTCTCTTTCTGTCAGGTTGAGCTGATCTATGAGGGACTAGTGAGACTCCCCATCCCAGAAATGTGTAAATAGAAGCTGGATGTATCTTATGATCCAATCATGAGAGATCCTGTACAGTAGGGGTCCACAACCTCTGGGCCACGGACCATGGCCTGTTAGGAACTGGGCCACACAGCAGGAGGGGAGCGGCCGGCTAGTGAGAGAAGCGTCATCTGTATTTGCAGCCGCTTCCCAGCGCCTCGGCTCCACCTCAAATCACTGGACATTAGATTCTCGTAGGAGTGCTGGTCCCTGGTGCCAGAAAGGTTAGGAACTGCTACTCTAGACTGTCAGTGGAAGCAGGGTGGGACTGTTTAACCCTTTGTACCTCTGTGTTTATTTTGATTGCTGTTGCAATAAAGGCAGCCCCACAGGATGTCTGCTCTCTGGTCAGCTCTCCTTACCAGAGTATCTGTGCGAGTTCTTGAAGTTAATGACAGAAAGAAAAAGGCTAAGAGCAAACCCAAGAATGGTGAACAGTGTCAAGAGAGGAGGAAAGAGAGAGATAGGGAGAAAAGAAAAATGAGAGTGAGGGTGGAGGGCATGAGAGACAGAAATTGGCAAATAAACAGAAAAAGGGACAGAGAAAGAGAAAGGAGAAACAAGGACAAGAGAAAGGGGGTGTACAGAAAAAAACAAGGCCTCAAGCAGGGGTGGAGGGAGTTGGAGACAGAGAGCTAGAGGAGCCTTATTTCCGAGCTAACCTGGAAACCCTACAGCTTCCTCAAAGGCGTGGGAGTGGCCCCCAAGGGCAGCTGTGCCAGCTGCATTGCATGGAGCCTTGGAACATGTGTGAGGCCAGAGGGGCCTTAGGTGAGCCCTGGCCCAGGCCACCAGGCCTCTTCCCTGTGCTCCTTCGAGCAGAGAGAGGCTTCCAGTGGGGCCTCAGCAGCTCTGGGACTCAGAAAGCCAGGTGAAGACTGGGGGAGGTGGGCTCTTTTTCACACCTCTGCCTCAGGGCAGAGGGAACAACTGGGGTTCTGGTCACCCCAGGGAAGAGAGCTGGGCCCCATGAGTAGAAGCCATATGGAGGCAGCATTAAGGTCAATTGTGGCTCTGTGAGGCTCTTCACAGAGGGTCGGGGCCCCCCAAGACCTAGCGAGGCCCTTGCACAGACATGTGCAAGAGAGGCTGGCTGGCCACAGCTGCTGCTGGTGCACAGAGGTGTGAGCCTTGGTGGGAGGGAGGCCAGAGAGCTTCAAAGTCTGAGAGACAGTGGCTGTTCCTGTGATCCCATGTCCTCACCAGGGGACACATCTTTCCAGCCCAAAGGGAAGAATCCTGCTGTGTTACTTTAAAGAGCCACATGTTCTAACAAGGCTTTTATTCACACTTTCACATAAGGGTTTCCATGTTTCTATCTTAAACATTTTTGTGTAGCTATCTAGTAAGGTCCATAGCTATGTAACTATAGATCTATAATATCACCATGTTTATGTATCTCTGCATCTATTCATCTATGCATCTCCATGCTTCTGTATCTAAGCAACTATATATGTAGGTATTCGTATACCTCTTGGCCATATATCTATACAGCTCTGTACCTGTGTCTCTCTCCATTTGTGAGAGTGGCCAGTGGAGATCCCAGGGTGTTTAGAACACGCTGCTTCCCGAGCCACCTCTCCATGGCCACTGCCTGCCTTCCTGCCAGTTGCATGAGGTCTGCCCTCACACCTCTCCTTCCCACTGGATGATGGCTGTCCTGTGCTTGGGCCTGGGCCAAGGGGTTACTGTGAGGAAACTGGCCAAAGTCCAAAAGGCCACTGTCACAAGCCAGGAGCAGCTGCTTTGCACAAGACACGAGACACGAGAGCAGGAAGAGAGTTGTGCAATGGGAGGGGGCACCTGGGGAATGTGGAGCAGTCACATTAATAACGAAAGGAGAACATCATACGACTGCGCAGCACAGCCCTTCCCGTGCTGTGTGCCCATCTTCTACACCAGGCGCGACTTTAAAAGCCCTTCCCGAGCTAATGCTTCTAACAGAGCAGCAGTCACTACACTTGAAAATCATGCTTTCCTATCGCGTGAGAATTTTGAGCACATCAGCCCAATATATCCACAGCTTTTTATTTATACAGAACGTCGTGGTTACAAAACATCAGACTCTGGGCCTAGATGGTGAATGTGCATCCTGGCTCTTCCACTGGGCAAGTGACTTGCATCCTCTGGACCTGAGTTGCCCCTGTGGAAAGTGCAGATAGGATACTAGTCAATGCCATCAAGGGGTCCTGCTCTTACTACACATGTATTACTTTACTAAATGATGATGTAGGCCACAAACTGCACGTCGAACACTCAAATTATTAAAAGATGAGGGAAGGAGCAAGAAAACACTCCTTATATTGTAATATCTTCTTCTCACTCCGTAGTGGCTCGCTTACCATCCTTTGCATTGTGACTGTTCTGGAGTTTTCTTCTGCCACAGAGAGAGCAAAGCAAGCCCGGGGCTCACAGTTGGTACCTAGTCACTACTTACTGGATGGAGAATAGTGAGAGCTCACCCTTCCTGGGCACTTGTGTACTTACTTGCTCAAGCACTTAACCTGCACCGTCATCTCTTTGAATCTTCCCAAGGACTCTATGGGGCAGACTCTGTTACCCCAACCTGCCCACGCTGCACTGCTGACCGGCGAGGGAGCAGGGAAACAGACAGCCTGCAGCCTCTCTGGCCTCGTGATGGAGCACGAACAAGTAAGGGAATGCTTTCTCTGGCCCCCTTCAGGCTCTCCCAAGGCACCTGCTGGCCCCTTCCTGAATTCTGAGCTTGCTCTGACCCCCAGTCTAGAGAGAACTACCCCCAGCTCCCCCACTCTTTATCGTTCCGTGTCCAGCTCAGCGGGTCTGCGGCCCCTGGCCCCACGCCCAAGGCGCCTGGAGCCCCCGATCCCGCTCCTGGCCGGACCCCTCCTGGGAGCCCCGCCCCCGGCAGCGGCGCCCGCAGGTGATCCCCTCCCCCTTCCTGCTCCCGCAGCTCCGGCCCCTTCCAATTAGCCGAGTCGCGGATCCCCTCGGCTGGGAACGGCCTCCCCCTCCCGCGCCCTCCCCCACTCGGCTCCCACGTGGGGAGCCCCGCTCCCAAGCCCGGCCGCCCCATTCACAGCGCTCCCCTCCATTGTCCGCGGCCTGTCACTCACGCCAGGCATTAGCATTTCTAAAGCCCACTTCTCCTAGTCGCCGCTTTGGCCTCGGCGAAAGGGGATCACTTTGAAACACACATTTGGGGAGAGGGTGCTTCATAGGTGGCTAAAATAGCTTACCTTTAGGGCCTTGACTCTCTGGGCCTCAGTCTGTTTGCCTAGGAAATGGGGAGAAATGTTCTCCCTCGTTCGAAGGCTTAGGACACCTGGAATTTGTCAGCTCCGAGAAGCCGTTGAGAAATGGGATGATCCTGAGACCCCAGTGTCACCGCCTGTTCCCTCCCCCTGGGTTTCTTGGGCCTTGCCAGTCTAGAGTCTAGACACTCCATTCCCCACCCACGTGCCAGGGGAGATACCGAATTTTGTCAGAACCGATTCTCTTGCCCTAACGCAAGCGGCCTTTGTTAAGGCCCTGGCAGGATGAGGCATGAATGGGGGTGACTTCTTTGCCCTGGCATCTGAAAGCTGTCTCAATAACTTGGGTGGAGAGACAGCGCCACCCAGTGGCTACCTCAGCTGTATGCCAATCTTCCCGGGGGAGTGGGTCCTCGCGTATCTGGCGTCAGGGCCCCCAACCGGGTGTCTCAGTAGAGAAACCCTTTTTACTTGTGGAAATTCTTCTGCACCGGTTTAGCTGCTTCAGTTCTAAGGCTAAATAGAGGGCCGGCGGTTAGAGTCCCAACTGGCTCTGCTCACCGTTGGCCCCGCCCCCATCGTTCCATTGGGCTGGCGTGAGCTCCTGCTCCAGGTTCTGTTGTCAATGGCCAGAATTTCCCCTGCCTGGGCCTCAGTTTTCTCCATCTGGAAAATGGCAGAATATTCCCCCTGGCCACCTTTGGCTTTTCCTGGTGGACTTGGGGACGGGTGTGGGTCTGAGGGGCCAGTCTTCCAAGTCGCTCCACCACCAGGACCCAGAGAATAGGCTCCGCCCCATCCGTACCTCCCAGATCCAACCTCTAGCCTTCCACTCCCGCCTGGAGACCTGGCAGCTGCTGACCAGGACCTGGATACAGGAGAATGAGACCCACCCTCCATGCTCCTGCTCCTTTTGGTTTCAGTGCCTGCCACTCCAGTCTTCCTTCTTCCTACCCTGTCCCCTGCATCACCCCTCCGTCTGCTGTGAGCCACAGGACAATGGCGTTCCTCTTTAAGTGTGGTTGGTAGTGATCAAAATGAGTGCAGTAGCCCCTGTCTCTGATGATGGTCCCCCCACCCCACTCCCCTCTGGAGCTCCTTCTGAACCTGCTCTGGCTGAAGCTGGCAATGAGAGGGAGGAGGGAAAGGAACCACGAGTCAGCCCTAGAAAATTCAGGTTGTCTGTCTCCATCCCCCTTCTGGCCTCCTCTTGCAGGTCCTCCCATGGGCAATGGGACAGAGGGGAGGCACATTGGGACCCATGCCTCTTGTGTCTGGAGTCTGCTTAGCCTTGGGGAAACTGGACTGATGCAGAGTGGGGGGAGGAGTGAGCTTGGGAGGGGAAGAGCAGGCAGAGGTGTCCAGCTCTGGGATATACGGTAAGGTCTCTGAGCAGGGTCAAGCTGGACTTTTTCCCAGTCAGGACGTAGAGAGAATGAGCCAGAGCAGTCTCAGCAACGTGGGCCCACGGCACCCAGGGCATGGCCCTGCTGGCCTCCACCTCTCCAGCTCTGCTCTGAGAGCTCTAGATCCACTGGGTATGAGGTGTGGGGCAGGGGTGGGGGTGATGAATTCAAGGGACATCTGCCTCCAAACTGTTTTACTTTGTCTGTTGTTTCTATTACAGTTACAGATAAGATTTTTGTCCAGGAAAAAGTATTCTGCCACCAAAAAAGTAAATTTAAAAGGCTCTGATCTAACCCATCCCTACAATTTACAAAAGGGGAAACTGAGGCCCAGAAAGGTATCCCTGGCACCTAGCATAGTACCCTACATCACAAAGTCCTCAGTAAACATTTGTAGAAAGAACAATTGAATACCATGAGATTCTCTAATAATTTTACAGCATAACCAAATTCACTTTCATTTTATCTACAGCCATGCTACAAGACTTCCCACCTTTTTAAGTTAGCTGAGAGGGTTTCGCACAAACAACAGCAAAGACATTTGGGAACTTGCTCAAATGTTAGGGATTACCTAAGATCATTGTGAACTCTCTTAATCGAGCATAAACAAAGAGGCAATTCATAAAATTGGCTAATTGTCTTGACCTCTGTCCAAGCGAAGATGTGCAGTATTCTTGTGTACATTTTGATTCATTTCCACCATGGGTTTAACATTACCTCGCTGATGTTCGACATGAACAAGAAGTAAAAAATGAGAAGCCTCCTCCTGCTTTGAAGTTGAAATGTGAAAGGTGTACTCATGAACACCAAGGTACAGTCACACCTCAAAAGGATGCCTTTGTCCAATTGGGCTCCACATTGTCCCCAGCTACCACTTGAGTACTCTCAGCCCTCTCTTAGCCTCTGTGGACCATTACGCACCACAGAGCGAAGACTGTGGTTGTGCAATAACATGGATTCTTGATCATTCTCTGTAGACTACCCCCAGGCAAGAGTTAAACCCCATAGCACTTTCTCTCTCCAGTCCCAAATTGGCTATAAGGAAATGAATCTAATGTTAGAAGCTGTTTAAACAGGACAGAATGGTCAAGAGAAGCAATCTACCAAAGATGAGAGCATGTCTTCCAGAGGCAAATAGAAATCATTGTTAAGTTAGGCCCAGGCTTAAATTATCCACACGCCTGCTTCGCCCCGCCCTCCCAGCTCACCTCCTGATGCACCCTGTGTAGATAAGTAGAACACTACTGACTCTCATTGAATGTGACTTCATGCACACACCTTTCCCCTCTGAGCCCTCAGTCTCTCTAACTATAAAAATGAGGTTAATAGTGAACCACATATCAAGAAACTTAAAAGACTACCCATAGAATGGGAGAAAATATTTGCTCTTATATATCTGATTAAAGTCTAGCATCCAGACTGTATAAAGAACTCTTACAACTCAAGAATAAGAAGACGGATAGCCCAATTAAAAATGGGCAAGAGGAATTGGGAGAAATAGGCATTTCTCTAAAGAAGATATAAACTTGTCAATAGCACACGGAGAGATACTCAATGGCACAGTCACTGATGAACCCCGAATCAAAACCACAATGAGATATCACACCATACCCTCTCAGTGGCTAGAATAAAAAAAAATTGAAAATAACAAGTGTTGATGAGGATGCAGAGAAATTGGAATGCTTGTTCATCGCTGGTGAGGATGTAAAATGGCGTAGCTGCTGTGGAATAGTCTGGCAGTTCCTCAAAAAGTTAAACATAGAACGATCGTTTGACTCACAATTCCACCCCCAGGTATATACCCAAGAGAAATGAAAGCACACAACAACGCCAAAATTATAGCCAAAAAGATAGAAACATCCCCAGAGTATATCAAATGGTGAATGGACAAAATGCTATAGATCCAGATAATGGAATAAAATGTATCAACGGAAAGGAATGAAGCACTGACACACGCTACGACATGGATGAACCTGAAAATCATGCTAAGTGAAAGAACCAGACACAAAAAAGCACCTATTCTACGATCCCATTACATGAAGTTGTCCGAAAGAGGCAAATCCGGAGACAGAAGATGGATTAGTCATTGATAGGGGCTAAGGGTAAACGAGGATGTGAAATGACCTCCAATGGGTCTGAGGATTCCTTCTGGAATGATGAAAGAACGCTCAGGAATTAGAGAGTGGGAATGGTTGAACATACTAAACACCATAAAACTGCGCATTTTACAAGGTGAATTTTACGGTATGAGAATTACATATCATTCATTTAAAGACTTAACTATAGCAGTAGTTTACAAAGTTGGCTAAATCACAGCTATTCTGGAAGTATCCCGCTTCCTGGTGATTCCAGACCCGAAAGTCTATTTTTAACACGCCCTGAGGGGGTTTAGATGCAGCCAGAGTTGGGAACCACTGGACCAGCTCTATCTAGTATTCTAGATCTCTGCCTGCATTTATAATGCGAGGTACCTGTAAACAGTTGCACGCAGTCCCTTTCTCTGTGGGAGCGGGCCCTTCTTGGGCTTTGCATGCCCTGAAACAACCAGACTTCACACCCCAAGAGGGACCTGTTGCATTAGTCACAAAAACAGACCCTTCTTGTGCTTCAGGGGCTGCAAAGGGTTTCTGACCCCTGACGCAGGTTTGCCTGTGTTGGCCTTCCCAGGTGTGTGTGTGTGTGTGTGGGGGGCTCCTGCCCCTCCCTGCCTTTTCCTCCAGGGCCTCCTTCAGCAGAGCCTGAGAGCCGTTGCTCTGCTCTGCTGGCACCACCACCAGGTGCCTAGCAGGCCATGCCTCAGATCACACTGGGGGATTTGGCAGGGGAGGGTGCTGCAAGGTGCCTAGAAGACCACATGCCTGGGGCACTTTGGCTCTAGTGCCTGGACCAGACTCTGAGGAGGGGGCTCTGAAAGAGTGAGTGCAGGCCTAGCCTCCAGCATGAGGTACGAGCAGATGAGTGGTCCTGGTCCCCTTGGGTGTGAGTGACGACATGCGTGTGTGCACAGGACTAGTGAGGCCCCAGACTCAGCTGTGAGCTGAGATGCCAAGGCCTTGTGTGTGGTTTCTTCTCGCCTGCCTTACGTCTGGCAAGGCCCACATCAGACTCTCTCCTCACTGTAGTTAACAATAATGACATCCCTCCCACCCCACGGCTGACTATGTGCTAGGCCTAGTGCAAAAGGTGTTCAGATACTTCATTTCATCCTCACAACAAACTTGTACACTAGGAAATACTCTTCTCACTTTATGTGAGGAATGAGGACTTCACAGTTCACTTTTTCACTTAACTCATATTTATCGAGCACTTATTATGTGCCAGGCACTATGGTAGGGCCCTGGATCGTACTCTGTCTCCAAGCAGGGAAGAAGATTTCGAGAAAGAGGCAAAGCTGAGATAACAAGTCAGGTCCACATGAGTCCACAAGTCCTCCGGCGTCAGGCTGCCCACCTTGGCCACACATGCAGATTCCATCCAGCTGCCAGTGAGCCTGCCTGGGGCGGTCTGGTGGCTGTGTCTTTCCAAGACTGTGCGCAGAAAGAGCACAAGCTTCCCCAGCATCACTTTAACACGTGCCACCATCATTACTTTTACCATAGTCTCATCACACGTCTTTCACTATTTAGGTGGTATTTCTTTTTAAACAGATTCATTTCTGAAAAAACAAACTGTAACACTTTTCTTGGTGTCATACTAAGCAACGCTATCTGTGAAATCATGTATGTGCTGGTTGCATTTTCTTCTAATAAACTTGAAGATGAATATATTGCTATTGGCATATACAACTTGGTTTAGGTGCCACGTGAAATCCTCTTGATACCAGCAATACGAGCACCATGCTTTGTGGAAACACTGGGAGAGAAAGAAAATATGACTCCCTTAGCTTCTTGGAGGTCAACTTATGTGGAGACCATCTTTGTTGGGAAGCCACCTTGGGAACACTGCTTTGGGTGAGACCCTGAGACTCCAGGGCCCAGAAATGGACCGAGATGAAGGCCTGCTATTCAATAAGGAAGAAAGGAGGAAGTGCAGTTGGCAAGATGGTGGAAGTTTCCACTCACTACCAGTTGACTCCTCATGACCGCCACCATCTCCCATCTCCAGCCAAGTCATGCCCCTCACAGAAGGCTTGAGGCAAAGAAGGGGAGCGGTCTGGGTCTTGGGGCTGACTGAAGAAGGCAGAATCTAGGCAGCAAGAATCCTGGGGAGGCCTATGGATTTTCTCAACTTTCAGGATCACAATGACTGCATAACCCCAGGCAGGTAGTTTCATTGCATCTCAGTTTCCTCATTCTACAAATGGGAAAACAAGGCTTTCATTGTAAAGTGGCTGAGGATTAACTGAGGCAAGAAGTATGAATGGACTTTAGTAAAGGCCCATCCAAATATTATCATTTTATGATCATGACTATTCGACAGAGATTCTATAAACATGCTTTGGCCACTTTGGTGTACAGAGGCATCATTCCAGGCTCTTAAGTGGGGGGAAGGGAAGCGACAGGCATGGAGTGGTGTGCGGAAGTGAATACAATGCACTCTTTACGGCCTAGAAGCAGAAACAGACAAGCAATGTGGGTTGGACCCTGTGAAATTTTTGGCCCACAACCCAGAACTACTCCTGACGTCAGGCAAAGTGAAGTAATACAAAATACAAATGGAGGAGAGAATGATTTTCACTGCTTGGCAAAATCAGGGAAGGTTTCACTGAGGAAGCAACTTTCGACAGAGTCTTAAAGAATGTGTTGGACTGCACTCGGCTGCAAACCCAGAAGGAAGGCCTTGTGGGACAGGAGTGGGGAAGAGTGTCAACAAAGGCACGGGGTTGAGTCAGGAGGAGCCTGTCTGGGGGTTGAGGATGGCCAGTGTGCCCAGCCAGCCGAATGCATTGCAGAGGAGCCTGGGGTGCTCAGGGAGATGCTTATGGAGGGTCTTAGGAACATGCTTTGCCTTCCCTGGGGACTTGGTGGCTGCCCATCAGCAAACAGGGGACACTATCATTCTTCTGCTTAGTGGGGCAGGTGGCCCAAAGTGGCCCAAGCAGCCTTCCCACTAAAGGGTGAATGGCAGCAGGAGAAATTGTGATCCGCGAAAAGAAAGAGCTTTGAATGTGAGCTGTGAGGCCTGTTCTAGAACAGCCAAGGAAGGCGGAGGAGTCTCTTCCCCTGGAGACCTTGAAAAATAAGGGAGATTCTCATCTGTCTGGTTCTGGAAAAACTCTGCCCAGAGGCAGGGGGCTGGACCAGATAACCCATTTGGGTTCTTTCCAGTCTGCAGCCTCGATGATCTCATTGTTTCCTCTTTCTCAAGTTGGCGCTGCCTCGCCCCAGCTCAGACTCATTGGGATTATTAAGTGTCGTGAAGGATCTCCCAGGACCCAGAGCCACAGCTCTTCCGGTTGGTGACTCACAACCTTGTCAGCAAGATCATCGCAATGTCTAGCCTCCATCCTCCTTGCTGTAGCCTTGAGTAAGCTCAGCATTTCCCTTTCTAGCTTCCCTGGATGGTGACAAAACGCTACGTTATTAGCTTTATATAGCCAAGACCTCTCTTGTTCAACCTTACCACCACTGATGAAGACAGTGAGGACCTCACAGAATAGCTTTTAGAGTTGAAGGGCCTGGGTTTGAGTTTTGACTAGTTGTAGGACCTTGGACAAGTCATCTAAGGGCAGGGATTATTAAGTAAACTAACATTTCTGAGGCACTTCATATGTGATTCCTACATACTCCTTATTAGATGAATCAAATGTGGGTGTCGTCCGCCTTTCATGGGCAGGGAAATGGAGACCCCAAGATGTTAAGTTTCCCAGCTAGTAAGAGCTAGAACTTGAACTGAAACCTCACAGATTCCATAGGTTGAGCTGTCCCCACCTTATCATGTTACTTCTTGCTGCATTGCTCAACCTCAGTTTCTGTCATCTGTAAGATGGGGCTAATCCTCTCTGCCCCAGAGTTACCGGGGGCATTAAACACAAACATACTGTATGTAGAGTGACGTGTAAGTCCATAAGTACTGGGCAGATGCTACATAATTATAACTCTCAAGCCTTGCTTGGTTCTCTAAGAAGCTGTTTCTGAGGGAAGCACACAGACTTGACCTCTCCCTGCCTCCTCACACACCTCCTTTCTGCCACAGCTTTTATCACACTACGTTGCAGTTCCTTCTTTAGCACATTTGCCTCCCTAATTCAACTGTGAGCATTTCCAGGACTCAGTGCTTGGCACATAGTAGCACTCAACGAGGGTGTCTTGAACGCATCAATAAGTGAAAGATGCAGCCTTACTCTCTTCGAGACCTTCTTGGCCACTCTACTGCCCTCATGCTGCCAGGGCACCAAGCAAACCACTGTTTCTGAAACACGCTCTACCAGGAGTGCCTTCCCTGTCCAATATCCTCTTGTCAAAGCACATATTCTGCCTCCTTCATGAAGCTTTCCCTGGCTACCCCCTGTCCGAACCCAGTGATCTCACTTTCCCATGAGCCCCTGCTGCATGGAGTGGGTACGCTATACAGGACTCCTTCATGTCCGCTACCTTCTCGAGCAGTCATTTGCATCCCACTGTGTGACCTAAGGCAGCGCCTACCTCTGCTTTGGGCCTCAGTCTCTAATCTGTCCAGACTCTTTCAATGGCTCTTCTAACTCCGCCATCCTATGACCTGGCTTCTTTGGGGTTCAGGCAGGACAAGACACCGAAGAGCCCCAAGTGCAGCCTTCAACTCTCAACAGCATGTGCCCAGCTCCCAGGCCTGAAAATCAGCTTCTCAGATATTACAAGTTAATTGACTTGCTTAATAAAGGGATAAACAAATATCTACTTAACGTGATTACTGTCAGAGGCCTGAGCCACGGAACCTTTCCATCATTGGAGTTTTATTGCAGGAGAAGCTAATTAGCTCCAATTAGGCAACTCCCAGGTGTGTAAAGCAGAGGCATGGGGGAGAAGAGGGGATGGAGGAGTTGAAGATGGATGGGGAAGGAGAAGAAAGGCATTCTGTTCTCCCCTCTCTCAGATGCTTACTTGCTGTGGCCTCCCCTTGGGACTCCCCAGGAACCCCAATCTCAGTGACACCCTAGGCATCTCACCTATCTAGAATGAAAAAAGGAAGCTTCTTGAGAACCTACTATGTGCAGGGCACTGTACCAAGCATATCTTCGTGGTCCTACTTGATCCTCACAATGACCTTCAGAGGCAGATGGGGAGACAGAGGTGCACGGAAGTTAGACTCCTTGTCTGAGTTCATATCACAGGAAAGTGGAGGGGCCGGGCCTGGATCCAGGTGACAGGCTCAGGGGCGTCATGCTGCTCAACAGGGACTTGGATACACAGTGTCTTCCCTTTGCACTGGTGCAGCTTAGGGGCACTCAGCCAAGAGGTTTTCCAGGGTGGGCCAAAATGGGCACAGCAGGAACTGGCACAGTCCCTGAGAGAGTTGGTCATCTTTCTGTTCAGAAATCCCTGCTCCTTTGATTCAGATCAAGATTCTGGGCTGGGAATCCTGGATGACTCAGATCCCCCACCCCAGGGATTCACATTCCAGTGGAAGCCTATAAGATTAGAATGGCAAGTGATTTAAGTATAAAAATGTATATGAATAGATACATCTCTCTCCCATCATGTCATTCCTCTCTTGGGAACATTTTCTTAGGTTATGAGGCCTTAAGTCAGCAAATTTGGGTTTCTTTCCAGGAGACTGCTGAGGCGTGGGGAGGAGCATGAATGGGGCCTAGATTTAAATCTGGGTTCTGCCGTTTATTAGATATATGATCTTGGGCGTATCCCCCTGCCTCTCTGTCTGCACTGCCTCCATTCTGGAGCTACCATCATAACTCTTATCTGGACATGAGATCTCCTAACTGGCTTCCCTGCTTCTCCGGAATTCTTTACACCATAGCCAGAATGAGCTGGCGGAACATGAGACAATTCACGTGATAACCCAGCTCTAAATCCTTCAAAGTCCTCACCTCTGTCTACCTCTCTGGCTTCCTTTCAGGCCACAGTCTCTCAATCACAAGCTTCACCATACTGACGTGCTTGAAAAAAATGCATTTCTACCTCAGGGCCTTTGTAATTGCTGTTCCCCTCAGCTCAATGCTCTGACCCCAGCCATTTGCATTGCTGGCTCCTTCTCATTCTTAACTGTCACCTCCTCAGAGACATATTCCCTGGCCGTTCTATCTTAAACAGCAGTAACCCCTTCGTTCTCAATTTCAGTACACTCGTTTCCTTCCAAACACCATAATTGGTCATTATTTTTTATTCCTTTAAAAATGTGTTTATTGTCTGTTTCCTCTCACTCAAATGTAAGCACCGTTAGGGCAACGACTTTGTTTTTATCACCGTTGTGTCTCGGACAGTGTTTGGCACAGAGTAGATGCTCAATACAGACTTGTCAGATAGACAGATGGATGAGTGGATGGTGGGAGCGATGAATGAATGAACACTTCTTAAAGCTGTTGTGAGGATTAAATGAGCTAATGCATGTTAAATGTCTGGCACAGAGCCCAGCAAAGAGCACAGCTCAATAGCTGATAGTTGAATCTGCATGTGACCCACTGGCTGGCACCCAGCTGTTCCCTTAGCTGCCACACCTTAGCCAGCTAGTCCTCCATGCCACTAACCTGCTTACTGAAAGACCCAGCTTCCTCTGCCCCAGAAACAAACCCCTTCTCTCCCCTAGGCAGTTGCTAAATATTGCAGAATTGTATAAGCAGATTGTTAAACTATCGGTAGCTTTAACATGGTGGTTCGTGGCAGGAGCATTTACACCACAAAAATCGGCAAACAGTACAAATGAGGGCACCCTCATCCCCAAGAGCCAGTTTACCAGTACACCACCACTAGGCATCACCGCGGCTGGGCCCCCATTCTGTCAAAGTGCCCCGTTCATGTTCTCTGCCTGAGTCAAGCCTGCCAGCCTTCAAGGTCCAGATCCAGCACTGACACCCCCCAAAAGCCAAGCAGCCCCCCTGATCTCACACCTCAGTGACAACCTGGGGGGACTGTAACAGTGTTCAGCAGAGACTCAGAGCAGTAAGTGGGCAGAGTGGCAGGGGTCTAGGACAGGGAAACAGGACCTCTTTACTTTAGCTCACGTCAGCCACTGAGCTGCTCTGTGATGTCGGGCCAGGCCTTTTCCTTTTCCGGGCCTCAGTTGATCCATCTAAAATGACGACCTTCATCCTGAAGCTTCCTTCAAACTTCAGGATTCAGAGGGGTTGTTCACAGACTGCTGTGCAAGTGAGTGTTATTTTATGCAAAACTCCTACATACTTTCAAAGAAACAATTCCTGGTCCCCTTTTACCCCAAGGCTTCCAACCTGCAGATAATGATAGCTAGGATTTGCCAGCACTTATTATGTGCCAGATACTATTTTAAACTTTTCGTGTGGATTAACAGATTTAACCTTCACAACAATAATATTAAAAGGTAAATACTCTCATCAACGTCCAGGTTACAGATGAGGAAGCTAAGGCTCAAAGAAATATAACGATTCGCCAAGTCACACAGCCGGGAAATAGTGGATTTGAGGTTTGAAGTAGGCAGGCTGATTTTACACTCCATACGCCTAACCATTGTGCTATACTACCTTGTACAATTTCTCAGGGGAAGTGGCAGCCTCTCAGAGGCTCTGAGACCACCGATCAGACAGCTAGCTTTCTCACCCACAAGTGGACAGGTCCTATTGTAGCCCAGCTTTACCAACCAGCATAATGTCTTAGGGGAAATACCACATCTAGCTTTCTCCTCTTCCCAGCTACATGAGCTTGGGTAAGTCCTTGTCCTTCTCTGTGCCTCAGTTGTCCCATCTATTTCACACAGAGCTCTTGCAAGAATGAAGTGAGGAAGGAAATTAGCATGTATAGAATGTGTCTGCGTGTGTTTAAATGGGATTAAATCATTTGCTCTGGTTTTTCTAGAAGCTTAGAGAAAGAAATGGAAGTGGAATCATACTCAGAATGGGCGAAAACTTCCTTAAAGTCAGGCGGGGCAGAGACGGATTCAAACCCAAATCTTCATGTGTTTTTTCACATAAACTTTTAAAATTTAGAACAGTTTAAGATTTACAGAAAAATTAAGAAGATAGCACAAAGACTTAAAATGCCCTTTTCATCACATCGTATCAAGGTTACCTTCTCTCTTACATGTTGATGCTGTGATCCCCTGGCTGAGGTGTATTTGTCAGGTCTCTCCACTGGAAAGATAGTGTATTGTCACCCCTTTCTATATTGTCCTCTTTAGAAGGAAGTCACTATGCACAGCCCACAGTTAAAGAGCTTCCAATGGGGAGATGTGTGCCACTTTCCTGTAGGAGGATGACTACATAAATGATTTGCAATTCTACGTGAGAGACTTGCCTCTTCCCCCATTTATTTATCCAATCACTTATTTATATGACTATAGTCTCCTGGATGTTTGTTTTGTACTCTGGGTTACAATCCAACAGTACATTATTTATTCTGTTGCTCACATGGCTCCAGCTTTGGCCTTCGGAAGCTCTGTCAGTTGGCTCTTGTGTCCCTTTGATGTACCCCCATCGATGTGGCGTGTGTTTTGTTTTGTTTGTTTGTTTGTTTGTTTGTTTACTTTTTCACCTAGCACTTCCTTCTCTTCTGGCACTATGAGATTCTCCAGGTTCACCTTGTATATTTCCTGCTCCAGCTCTGAAATCAACCAGTCCTGTGAGAATCTCTGGTTCTTTTTACTGGAGAATAGTGTTAGAAACCAAGATTTGGGCTCTGGGTGTGTTCCTTGCTACTGGGCCCTTGCAAGTAATAGAGAAAGTTGTGTGTGTGTTAACTAATATATGTACACATACCTGCAAGTGTTTCTCTGTGTAACTATTAAACCTGTATTAAGGTAAACATGAGTTTATACTGATGTCTCCCATTCTGATCCATCACCATGTGGATGATTCTAGCCTCCTCCTTTCTTAACTGTCCTCATTCTCCAATAGGGAGACAACTACCTTCTACCATTCGCCTTCATGCTTTCTTCATAGTCTTTCCTCCCTCGCTCCTGCCAGGGTCCTGAAGCCTACTGGGCAAAAAAGTTTGCTATTGATCATTCAGTTGACTGATACGCTGATAGATAATTTTTTTCTTCATGTCCTGCATAGTTCACAGGCAGCCCTTCCTTAGAGCTTATGCAGTTAAAGGCAGAGAATGTCCAACCACAAGGGAGTTTTGAAGCCCCCAAATGTTCCTGCTGTATATCTATCATCCCCACCTTATTTCAGAATCTCTTCTGGGCAGTGCATGAGCCTAGAGCTGCTGGGGATGGAGAGAGAAATAAGTCCTTGTCCCTGTCTTCCAGTTTAATGAAAGACACAGGAAACGGAAACTGTCACTTTGAATAAAATAAATTTAAAAAATAGCAGTAATATCAATAATAGCTGCCATTTGTCAAGCTCTTCGTATGTGCCAGGCACTGTGCTATGTGCTTTCTATGCCTCATCTTAGCACCACTCTCAAGGAGCTCATGAATGGATGCTACCAGCATTCCCATTCTATAGAGGCTCAGAGACGGAAAATGGCATACGTGTGATTCAAGAGTGTCCCTCAGCTCCGTCCAGCTCCACAGCCTGAGTTCTTTCCACCGTCAGGCTTCAAGCCTCAAGAAGCGGAGGCCAAGTGGGGTAAGGCGACTTGCCCAGAAAGGGAGGACTTGAATGCAGCGACCTCTGCCCTCAGCCCTGCAGGGAAGCCGCAGTGCTTTGCCAGAAAGACAGTGGCATACGTCCACGATCCTGGCTGTCTTCTCCTGCCATGGTCTCATCTCCTGGCATGGCCCCAGCCCCAGCCTGAGCCGGGCAGGCCATGTGGCTAGCACATCTCCCTTTCAGATCTGCCAGGCCTGCAGCTGGCCCACCCCTCGTGCGCCCCCTCCAGTGCCCAGCCCCCTCTCCTCGGCCAATGAGGCAACCCTCTTTCCGTTCAGCATCCCTGCCAGCTGGTGTGTGAGCCCTGTGCAAGGAGGCTGAGTTGCCATGGCAGCCATAGAGGGTTGGCGTGGAGGGGGGCCACCGTGGTGCAGGGCTCCTGACCTCCCTAGGAAGGGAGGCTGTGGCCCTGGGCCTGGTAAGAGCTTCAGCAGGTCACCGCAGGCCTGCCCCCACCCCACCCTGGCCCTCTGCCCACACCGGGTGCATTTTAAGAGCTCTCACCACACAGAGAAAGGGATGAGCTGGGGAGGAAACATGCCCAGGCCCTTCAGAGCTCAAGTCCAATATAGCAGAACTAATTTGAAATGTCACTTAGGGCAGTTTTGCTCCCAGCCAGCGAAAAGCTGGTTTATTTACATAGTAGGCTGTGGCGGGAGGCCAAGAACCCCGCCATGCCAGGGTGTAAGGAATGGGTGGCTGGGAGCCCTGGCTGTGGCCCCCTTGGCCTGGGCCTTGCTCAGAACCACCATCTGGAAAGTCCCGGAGGCAGAGGGGCTACATCCAACAGACCGAACACACGCCACCCCCATTCCAGACAGTGCTCCCTGCTTTCGGGGCCCCAGGTCAGGGCAGGAACTTCCAGTGACTGCCTTGGCACCAGTTCTGTGCCAGGCACTCTGCTGCATGCTTGACACACTTTTCTCATTGAACTTTCGCCAAGCTCTGAGAGGAAGCATGATTATCCCCGTGTCGCAAGTGAAGAAACTGAGGCTGGGAAGGATATATGACCTTCTGGGGGTTAGACAGCCAATAAGTGGCAATTCGGATTCCAATCCAGGTGACCCTGACTCCTGAGTTCATGCTTTCCCCTGCATCCATACTTTGTATCTTGAGTCTTTCGCTTCTGGCAGACTAGCCACCTCCCAGGATGTGGTCTGTGTGAGCCTCTGGGCCTTTTTAAGCCGAGTCCCTAAGGACCCTACCAGATAGCCCAATGAGCCACAGGTCTGAGGGTTGACAGGTGTGGGGCAAGTCAGGATGGGCTCTTCCTGGTGCCCACCTGTGTGCTTCTGTGACGACAACACCCAGCTCCCTGGCTGAAGAAGGCATGGAAAATTAACGGTATTGTCTGTCATATACCAAATATGTCCTGAGCACTTACTGTGGGCCTGGAAGTGTACTGGGAGTGCACACGTGAGAAAGACATGCTCCCTGTCCCCATAGAGCTACCAGGCACTGTCTGTAATAAAAACACAAAGGCTAATCATCACTGGTCTATACCAGCCACTGTTTTAAGCAGTTCATCTGGCTTAATATATATAATCCCTTCAGCAAGCCTATAACATAAGTACTCATATTATTCCCCCTTCTCAGATGAAGAAACAGAGTCAACGGAGAGAGAGAGTATCTTGTCTAGGGCCACACAGTTAAGAGGTGACAAAGGTGAGGTTTGAAGCCAGGCAGATTGCCTTCAGAGCCCACACTCCCAATCCAGCATTCTCCAGACTAGAAGGAAGAGGGCTGAACACTGCCATGTGTCAAGTCAGGATTAGAGGGCGTGCTTGCAGAGGGCATGTCAGCAGGCAAGCATGGGACGCTTTTGCCAGTCAGAGAGCCTTCCTAGGGCCATTGTCCAGATTCTGTCTCTGTTACTCTTAGGTTTCCTGTTTTGGCACCTTGTTGGAGCCTGGAGGCTCAGCCAGCCAGGGGTTAACACTCTGAGGGGCCCACTGGAGAAGGGCCTGCTCTCAGTGCCAGGGCCACAGGGAGAGGATGTGGCTGGGAACAGCTGGGAATCATTAAGGATGCAGGCAGGGCAGACTGGGGTGGGGAGATGTGTGGAGAAGGCCCAGAACCCAAGACCAGGGTGTGATGGGCGGCCAACCAGAAGGCTCTGGGCTGAGAGGTCACCTAGGGTCCGGTGTGGGGGGTAGGACATACTTGGCTCAGAGTGGAGAACCTACTCTCTATGTGGTCCTCCAGAAGGTTCAACATGAAGAGAGCAAACATCTGGAAAGAAGCTCAGAGTGCAAATGGAACTTGGGCTGGTGGGTGGACGAAGGGGCTGGAGATTTTTCAGGACCCAAGCCACTGGAAGGGTGAGGAGTCCCTCATCCACACTCCACTTTGCTGTGTGTCCTTCTGGGATTTTCCAAAGTGGCCCAGAGGGGAAGAGAGACCTCAGTGGCTCTAAGGACTAAGATGCCTTCTCTCCCTGCCCCTAGACCTACCACAGCACCCATCAGCCATACATTCCCTCAACAGAAAGGAGCACACAGGACCTGCCTTTGCAAGAACCACTAGCTCTGCAGAGTTTTATCCAGGAAGAGCTTCTTGACTAAGAAACCCAAGGAAGAATGGGCAGGGGAGCAGCTCTCGAGTGGGTACGGGGCCCGACACAGCTTCTCAGGCAGTTGGTTCAGAACGGGCACTGAGGCTGCCTTGAGAAAAGAGGGCAACACTACATGGCATGTTGGTGGCAAGCCTGCTGACTTCAGGGGCCCGACTGGGGAGGAGGGGGAAACTCAGATCCAGCCAGAGCTGCAGTGAGTCCCACTGAGCAGGGAGCCTGTGGGACATGTCAGTAGAGGCCACTAGGAGGGGCTCCATGGAAGACTACACCTGGTCCTAGGGCTCTAATCTTCTTGGCTGCTTTAGCATCCCAAGGAACCGTGAGTGCCCATCGGACAAGTGCCCTTCAGTTCAGGCCACAGGCCCAAGGGCACCTCAGCTGGCCTCTAACAAACAGGTAGCCAGCAAAAGAAATAAGACAGCTTGGCTATTTTGAGCCCTGTGGGTCAGGAGTGGCTGAGTGACCTTCCGGGTTTTTGGCAATGTCAGCTAGTTGCCTCCAAGCCTGTGGGATGAATCCTTCAGGTCCTCATCTCCTTTGGCTCCACTCCCCCACCTCTCTCTCACCGCTGCTAGCATGGTTTTTCCAAAGCCCAGCTCCAACCATGTCTGTCTGACTCTTGCTCCAGGGCCCAATTCTAGTTTTCTTTAAAGCATCCACCTGTCTCTGCTGCCATAGCCCTAGTCCAGGCCATTGACATCTCTTGCCTCTCAACTTCTCCATTCAACTATCAGCTGCTTGAGAGCAGGGCCCAGTCTGTCCGGTTCAGCACCAAAGTGCCCATGACACAACCCAGAAGATAAATATTCACTGAGTCAATGGATGAAAGAACAGACTCTCCATGTCCTGTGTCCCCCCCTCCAACGCCTTCTCCATGCTACCACCAGAGGGATCTTTCTAAGCACAACCCTGAGCATGTAACGCCTCCGCTCCAAACCCATCACTGACAAATTCCACCCACGGATTCTGCTTCTAAGAATTTATCCTACAGCTATACATACACACACGAACAATGACACATGCACAGATTATTTATCACAGCCTTGTTTGTAACTGCAAATGCTAGGACATAACCTAAATGTTTGTCAGTTGGAACTGGGTTACCTCCTGGACAATAAAATACTGTGCGCCAAGAAAAAGAATGAGGAAGCACTTTGAGTACTGACACAGAGCCATCGCCAAGATGTACTATCTGATGAAAAAGCAAAATGAAGAATGGTACCTACAATACAATTTATGTAAAATAAAGGAGGGGAAGCATATATAAACGTCTGCCATCTATGTCACCTAGTTGCCTCCTGGACCTTGAAATTTGTGTACTGTGAGATTATACTACATCTGGGGAAAATATACACTTTAATATTGACAATATACTAAAAATATAATATTGGGCTGTAAACCCCAATTGTTATTAGAGCAAACAAACAAAACAGCACCTTCCATGGATTCCACCGAACTTTGGCCATGCTGCTTCCCCTGCCTTCTAACTTTTCTACGGCCCACATCTGTGCTTTCCATCGCAGTGGGCACAAGCGGAATGTGGGCACTGAGCATGTGTCTAGGCACAGCTGAGATGTGCTGTAAATATAAGGTACACGCCAGAATTGGAAGCTTCAGCATGAAAAAGGACTGAAATATGGCATGATTTTCCTCTATGCATTACATGTTGATCTGATCATGTTTTAGATTTATTGGGTTACAGAAAGTAGATTAATACAATGAATAACACCAGTTTCTTACGTTTTTAACGTGGCTGAGAGAAAGTTCAAAATGACATGCGTGGCTCATATTTGTCGCTTACATGATATTTCTATTGCATAGCACTGGCCTACATTCAACCAGTCCTTCCTGGTGGCTCCCTGGACCTTGCCAGCCCAAGGTACTTTGAAGGCTACCTCTTCTATGAATCCCTTATTGTAAGACCCTTTGCTGCCACCTGCTTTGAAGCACTGATCAGGGCCGAGCTTGGAGACTGTGTGTGTGTCTCACCCATTTAAGTGTCTGTCAGCCCCTGGAGGAAGAGCCCAGTTGCTTTCCTCTCTGCACCCTTCTGAGTCCCTGGAATTGAAAAATTGAGTTCAAAATCTAGCTCTGCCCTTTGAATACACTAAAACCCATCAACTTGTATATTTTAAATGGGGGAGTTACATGATAGGTGAATTATGTGTCAATAAAGCTGCTATATCTACTGAAAGGCTGTGTAGACGGGAGCAAATAGCTTCACCTCTCTGTGTCTTAACTTTCACATCTATCAAAGGGAGGTGATAATAATAGCACTTATCTCTCAGTTGCCATGAGAATTATATAAGTGAATGCACACAAAGCATTTCCTATTTTGCCCACAGTAATTGCTCATTAAATGTTAGCTGTTATTATTCCCATGTGCCAAGCACTGTGCTAGTCATGTTATACACAGTATTTCGTTCGGCTCTCACAAGCACATAATGGCATGCGTGTATTACCATCTCCATATGAGGGATGTAGTGATCTAGTCCAGAGAGGCCCCACATTGATGTAGATGTCTGTTGGCAGAGCTAGGATTGGACCCTCGCGTTCTCATCCATTCCCCCTTTCGCATGCCTCTCTACTCTCAGGACATTTGGCCATCCAAGGGGCAGAAGTTTCAGGCAGGCCTCCCCTGAGTGTCAGTGAGGTCTGAGGCAGTGTGTCAGGCCTTCCTCTAAGAGACACATCTTTGTACCGGTAACCGGCCTGGCAGGGGGCCTTGAGAGCCCTTTAGGAGGCTGGATCCAGGGCTGAGTCAATCCCAGAGCCAAGGCCACAGAGGCAGTGGCCACTGAGCCATGCTGATTAAGAGGGCATGTGTTCCTGAAGCCAGCTCTCACTTTGGACAGGTGAGGATTCATGTGGGATCTCTATGAGATCCCAGGGGCTGCTCTGGGTGACTTTCCGTGCCTTATCTTGTTGAATCCTCATGGTGAGGTCGCCATTACTACCTCAATTTATAAATAAGGAGCCTGGCACTCAAAGAGGTAATTCATCCATAGCAGAACCAGGAATCAAACCCAGGCCCCATTCACTCACCAACTCATTCACTGCTATTTCTTTATTTACTCATTCATCGCCTATTAGGTGTTGGGGATACACATATGAATTAATTTCTGTGATGGGAAAAATGTGGAGAGAGAACAGAGGAGGGAGAAACCCAATGACAGCTGGGAGGGGAGTGTGTGTGAAGTGTGTGGTGGGGGGACGCTGGCAGGCAGTGAATGTCTCTCAGACAAAGCATTTCATGAAGAATAAATACAGTTTCACTGGGATGGGGGAGGGAAAGGAGGCGATATTTCAGAGGAGGAGTGGCTCATGAAGGTTGGGAAGGTCTGGCAGAATGTGGGTGATTGGCGGGTGGTTAGGCAATCCTGCAGCCTGTGCCTTAAAGGTCTTACGTGACAGCCCAAGGGGTCCAGACTGGATCTATGGCCTGGGAAGCCCCTGAGGGCATTCAGCATGGTCAGTTGGATTTGGTAGAAAGAGCACTGTAATGGCAGGGTAGAGGGCAGATCTCAGTGGCTGACCTGGAGGCAGGCCAGACAGAAGACCTCCGGAATAGGGAACAGGTGTTAGATAAACTACACCTGTGGCCCTGGGGACAGAGAAGAGAAGGCAAATCTCCCAAGACTTGTAAGTGGTAGATTGGGCAGGAAGGCTTTGATGCAGGCCATGGTTGGGGATCAAGGACAATTTCCAGACTCTGGGATAAACTTGCCAGACCCTGAGGCAGAAGCATGGAGGAGGATCACACTCAGGCCAGCTGGAGCTGCATGCAGGTCATTCAGTTCTAGAATGGCTGCATTTGGAGACCAGCAATGACGTCTGGCCTGGAGGGAGATAGGGAGAGAGATTTGCAGGCCCTCAGCTGGTGATTCTCCGTGCAGTGCTCCTCTTTCTATTCTGCCCAGCTGACCTCAAATTTCTTCTGCAAATGGCAGGTCCCAGTGATGCAGGCCATCCTCAGCAGCAGGTAAGCCCCCATTGGATTTGGGGTCTAAGACCAATCCAGCCAGGAGGCAGTGAGGTTTCTATAGAGTTCATACAAATGCAACAAGAATCAGAGTGGAAAGTGGACTGGACAGAAAATTAAGAGGTCACTTAGCCAGCCCAGGTCCAGGCAGCATTCCCCCAATTTCTACTAGGACCCTCCCCCTCCTCTATCATCCTCAGTCAGGGAAAGAGCTGGAAGAACTCTGGGTAGTGCACAGAAAGGACCAACTGGAGTGTGATTTGCATATAATTTGCATAAGACAATCTGTTCTCTGGTAATTTTCAAGTGAAAATGTTATCATCACTCCCTGGAGGGTCATTGTATGATTTTTCTTTCTTTTGTTCATCAGTACACACAGACTGCCCCAGGTCTGCCCTCTAGAAAGGCCTAAGAGAGAGGAGGGCCAGCGGTATTGGCTAGTGCTCAGGCCCCGCGCTCCCTTCCCCCTGAACCACGCACAGCCACACTTCTTCAGAGCCCTCCCCCCACGCTTATGCTACTGTTTGCCTCCCCCTAACCCTGGCTGCTGCCCTGCTCTGGGGCATCCCTTGGGGCCCAGCTGCTCAGGAGGGCCCAGGCAGCTCTCAGCACAGGCCTAGCTCAAGGGATATTTTCTAATAGGCGGATAATTGCCTCTGTTAATTGCAATTTGATTTTAGCAATTTTTCTCTAACAGCCTGGAGACCTCAGGCCCAGATATGAAGAGAAGATGCCAGGGTGGAGTCTGCAAGCTAGGGTCCCACTGAGAAACTGCCCACCTGCTGAACCTCCCCTAGGCTCTGCCCTTACTGGGTAGGGGACTGGGGCCTGAGCTGCATCTCATCTTGCAGATAGATAGCTCAGAACACCAATAGCCCCCAGGGAGTGGATTGGCAGCGCTCCTAGGAGGGGTTAGTGGACACACACCCCAGGGTCAGAGCAGAAGTCCCATCTCAAAGCCTGGAGGGCTTCCTGATAGAGCCAAGAGGCTGCTGAAGTTCTGTCCCACGGTCATCATATTCCTCAAACCCACTCTTGGGGCTACCATCATCTCTTCCTCTACACCAGCCAGCCCTGTTCTCCAGGGACCCTCAGAGCATGGCTTTGGAGCTCAGCTACCGATAGACCTAAACGAGTTCCTTTACTTCTCTGTGCTTTGGTTCCTTGTTCTTAAGGTGGGGGAAATAATAGTATCTACATGGAGTTGTCATGAGCAGGAATCCCCAACCCACAGGCCGCAGACTGGTACCGATCCATGGCCTGTTAGGAACCGGGCTGCACAGCAGGAATGAGCAAAGCTCCATCATTTTTGCAGCCGCTCCCCAGTGCCAGCATCGCCACTCAGCTCTACCTCAGATCCTCAGACATTAGATGCTCATAGGACCCCCAGTCCCTGGTGCCAAAAAGTTTGGGGACCACTAGTTATGAGGTTTGAACACTGTGCCAAGCTCTTTACTGTGCCTGGCACATATTAAATTTTCTATAAAGGAAGCTATCTTCTGGATTTTACTATTATCCATGTTTTGGGGTACCCTGGGCTGACTCTAAGGCCTGCACCCTAAAACCATATGGGTTCCTGGGCATTAAAGTGGAACCACAAAGGAGGAATCACCCTAAGGCGACTGTCCCTAGGCAGGACAGGCCCTGGGTTCAGGTTGGGCTTGGGAAGGGAGGTTTTTAGCCTTATGTCTCCTGGGTGGGAGCTGGTCCCTTGGAGATGGGGACTCTGGAGAGGCGAACTTCTGACAGTTGCCCCATCCACTCTCCTCTGTCTCTGTCTACCCATGTGAACTAGCCATTCCTCTGCCAGAGGAGAGGACGTCTTGGACGAAGAGGCCTACAGGGAACATGGAGGCTTGTGCAGTCAGGCTGGGTCCTTGGAAAGGCATCTGGAGACAGGTGTCCCTAGGTTCAAGTTCCTTTTCCCACTTGTCAGCTGTGTATCTGGGGCCCCTGAAGCCACCTCTCCAGCCTCAGTTTGCTCCCTTGCACTGAGGACATTGTCAATTTCCCACATAGGGTGGCCATCAGGATTAGCTAGAATAACATGTGGCAGCATGGAGGTAGGTGCTTAGTGAATAGCCGTTTCCTCCCCAACCCCGTGTTTATGCATGTGCCGCCTGCCTCGTCCCACCCAATTCCTCAGCATGGAGGTGGAGGTGTCGGACACTGCCTTCCTTCCCACTGCACACAGGCCTTCTCTGTTGCGGGCAAAGAGAGGGGAGGAAGAGGGGGAGGCAGGCGGTGGTTTGGGGCCCAGTGGGAGTGTCCTGGCGCCTGCCCACCACTCTGGCCTGCTGCTCCAGGCAGCATGCTGATTAAGGCAAGAGGACCCAGCGAATAGAAGTGTAGGCCCCCTGCCTTCATCTAGCCCCCAGTGACCTAATGTGCAAATCGGCTGCACAGACGGGCCCTTTGCTTGGGGTTTGGGGGTGGGCTAGAGCTGGGCTGAACAGTGGCCCAGAAAGGAAACAGAGGAGGGTCTGGCAGGGGTCTAGGGGAGCCAGGAATGTTAGCAGGCCAGGAGCTGGGAGATGTCAGGAGAAGGCCACCATTTCTGCTTGGTCCCAAGCTGTGCTGGGCCTGGTCTGGCCTGGCTCTGCCTGTAAAGGAGGTGTTGACAGAATGATGGGGTGGGAGGTCCCCAGATGAGGGCACTGGAGGGCCAGCATACTGGGAGGTGACTGCCTGGTACCTTGTCCTCGGGATTCTGGTCTCTACTACCTATTGATTTGTGTGACTTGGAGCAAATCTCTTTATTTCGCTAAGGCTCGGTTTTCTCTTCTCTAAAATGGGGCCGATAATGAATATGTGAAAAAGCATGCATGGGCATGAGGCCCTGTAGATTCAGGGGAGTGGCTACCTCTGGGAAGGGCATGGGATGGGGGAGGAGTACAGAAGGGCCCTTATCTCTATCTGGTTGTCTTATTCCTAAAACAACATGTGAAGTGAATGTGGAATATTGTTAAGGTGATAGGAACGCAGGTGTCACCTATTTTTTTCTTGCATCCTGTCTGCGCATCTGAATTATTTCATAATAAAACAAATGTCCATTGATAGCATTAGACTCAGGATTCAAAATGTACTGAACCTCAGGCATCTCCTATAAGAGAGGAGCAGATATGCTCTGGCAACTGTGTAAGAGGATTCTAACTCCCCTCCCCATCCCCTCACCCCTGCTGTGCTGACCCAACCCTGAAGTCAGAGGTATATACAAATCCATGCATTGTAGGTCAAGTGAGTAATAAAAAAGCGTTTTCCAAATTTGCATACTCCTGTGATTTATGATTTCAAATAAGCATATGCAAGGGAGGAATAAATTCAGCATTATAAGTAGAATCAGTAACTGGCAACGGGGATGGGACCCCCTAGGTCTTTTGTAAGGAAAGAGAGTGGGATGCAGGAGGCTGTCATCTGTCTACTCCACTGCTGATTGCTGGAGCTGGGGCCAAAACCCCATCACTGGTTTTCAGCTCTGGGTACACATTAGAATCAGTTGGGGACTTTTGCAAACTAGGAATGTCCAGGTCCCACCCCCAGGGATGCTGACCTAATCGTCCTGGAGTGAGGCCTGGAACTTCTTAGTTGAGGAAAGCCACCCTGGTGATTCTCCTGTGTAGCTAGGCCGAAGAACCAGCTGGCTTCAGCAGCAGAGGCTGTTCCCAGCATCCCTCAGCTCTCCTCACCTGCTTTGAGAGAGGGCTCAGGAGTCAGCATTACCAGTTACCCTTTTGGGAGCCAAAGCTGTGTGACCCTGGACACAGCTGTCTTCTGCCATCCAACCTTTTTGAGCACATCTCTCAGGAGTCCTGACCCTCCTGCCTGGTCCCAGGGAAGACTAATGTGTATTAAGAAGGTTGAGGAGATGGAGAGGGATCATCCTCTTACCATGAGGCTGGGTGAGGCTGTACTTAGAACGATCGTCCTGTCCATTGACAGCTTCTTCATCTGCCTCTTCTGGCTCTGGCTCCTTCTCAGAAACCCTTCCCTGGGCTCCCATGATGCCTCATGTCTTGATTCTCCTCTGACTGCTCTGGCTCTATCCTTCACGTACATGCACACGAGTGCATGTGCACGTGCACGCACACACACACACACACACACACACACACACACACACACACACTGTTGCCTTTTCTGATTCTTCCCTTTCTCCATTCACTCATCACAGCAGCCCCCCATGCCAACGAGGTTCTGGCTTTGACACACTGGTCCTGACTTATGACATATTCTACTCCCTAGACCTCACTGCTGCCCACTTGAAAGAGGCATTTTCAAACTTCTCTCCAGCCCAACCTCATCTCTCTGGCAGACTTCTTCATCTGGGATTCTCTCTAGCACTTCAAAGTCAACATGTCTCAACTAAATCAGTAAGGTGTACCATGTCCCCTTCCCCCAGCCATCTCATCCAATTTCTGCTTGTGACCCTACTCTTCTCTTAGTCCAACCAACTTCAGTCACCCAAATCCTTTCTGAACCTTCTCTCCACTCCCTCAACCTCCAGCCAGTCTAGTTGGGTAATCTCAGTCCACAAGCAGGTAAGTGTGCTGGTAATATCTCCTGTTCCCACAGGGCTCCCTCCAGCTCCATCCTAGCTGCCCCTGCCCTGACCACACAGCAGCTGCCTTCCCAGTGGCCTCTTCCCTCTCACTGTTACTCCCTGACTCCTCAGTGCCTGTTGGTAAAGTCCCATGTCCTCAGCATGGGAGGCTTGATCCAGCTTCCTCTCCATGAAGACTGGTACTATTTGACTTGTACTGATCACCTGGGGATCCTTACTGTCCCCTAACAGTCTTGGCATATGTGGAGGTCATAAGCTCACTTCCTTTCAGGGGCTGAATAGACAAGGGAAATGAATGAAGTGAGCTGACTTGAGGACAATCAGGAGTGGTGGGGAGTGTGGACAACAGGAGAGGGTGCACCCTGTTTACAGGGGGTGACACTCTTCAATTCCCACCGTTTGTATCATGTGGGAATGAAGGCATGATATTGCCAGATCCTCCAATTTATTAAGAGAACCCAAAACTTGAAGGTGAAACATGTAGGTTTTCCAATGTTAGAAATCATTCGGTTTGATGTTTTTATTTTGCTTTATTTTGTTTTGCTGTAAAATTTTGTACTGGGCCACACAAAACACATCTGTGACTGGGTGCTGTTTGTCGACTCCTGTCCCACAATATCTGCTCTGTCCTCACACCCGTCCCCCACTTGGGGCACTCTCCCCTCCCCATTGTGTTCCCAGTCTCCCTGGTCTTCAAGACCCAGCTGAAGTCCCACCAAGCTGGCCAAGTCCTCTATGGCCACTTCAGTGCACTCCAACTTCCTATGACCTTTAACCTTCAACCCATGTACCTGAACCCAGGCTGCTTATGGAGTCAGCGGAGTGCAGAGGTCAGTGGTTAGAAGTGTGGGACTGTAATTAAGCTGCCCGGATTTGAGTATGGCTTAGCTTTTTATTAGTTGTGTGATCTTAGGCAAGTTTTTCGCCTTCTCTGTGACCCAGTTTCTCTCTCATGGGGTTGTTATAAAGATTAAATGGGATAATCCATAAAAAGCACTTGGAATAGATCCGGTTTATAATAAACACTCAATAAATGTTAGCTGTTATTATCATCATTGCTGCTTGGGGTTGGTCACTCATCATTTATATGTTTAGATTTTGCTTGTTGAGCTATAAGCTTAGAGAAGGCAGGAAGTATGCCTTATAGCTTCTGTGCTCTCCCCCATCTGCCCCCTCCATCCTCTACCACCAAACCCCTCAACACCTAGTCCACATACCCAGGAACACATTGTTAATGCTTGGAAAAATGTTCATTGTGACAGATTCAATCCAGTCACCAAGCATATGTCATGTATCACTCTGTGCTAGGCACTGTGCTAGGTGCCAGTAGTGAGGCACAGAGGAACCAACACCAACTGTGGGGGCCGCACCCCAAGCTGCTGCTTCCTAGCTGCCTGAGCACCGACCAACTACTTCATCTTCCCGGCATTCATTTCAGCATCAATAGGATGTTAAGAGCACCCACCACATGGGCTTGATGGAGTCACTAGGGTTGAGGTGTGGGTATCCCTGGCTCGACTTAGGGACCCTTTCTTTGAGATAGAAATGAAAGTATTCAAGTGTCAGTGCATGGGGAATAGTGAGTCTCTCCCCATAGGACCCCAACAGATAGGCTCCCCTTGTCGTCCTGCCCTGCAGGACCTGTCCTCAGCTCTGACTCTTACAGAACGCACTCTCATCAGGTGTGTGTGTAGGGGGCAAACTTGGCTGGAGACTGGATAAGATGGAGGGGTTTACAACACAGAATTACAAGTAATATTAAGTTTATTTCACCATCTAGGTAAGTGCTAGCCTTCTAGGCCCACTCTCTACGCCTCGATGCTTTGCTACCTTCTGGCAACTCTAAATATACATATACATATGTACATCTGTAATTACTTGCTGAGTAACTTGACTTTCTCCAATTCCTGCCCCAACACAGCTACAAATCTGCCTTCGTGCACCCCCAAACTCATTTACAGGCTGTGCTAAACATTGGGCCATCTCTTTTCTCTCTCACCCTTTCTCTTTGCCCTTGGGAGGAAGGCAGCAGTACAGAGATTTCTCCCCCTTACATACCCCATGTGAATTTTGCCTCACTCTCTTGGATGCTAGAAGTGATTCTAGTCACTTGGCTTTGTCAATGGAAGTCCAGCCTCAGGAGAAGTCCTCTAAGAGTTTATTTGAGGCAAACTGATGACAGTTGCTGGGAAGTAAAATCTCAGGGGACTGAGAAAATGCTCCGGAGAGGGGCAGTTTCACAGTTTATTTTGACCCTTAGAATCAGAGGAGGAGACATGAGGGAGATTACACCACATCCACTGGTGGTAGATTAAGGGGGCGGGAGAAAGCAAAGCGAGAAATCTCTGGGACTCATTAAAAAGTCACACAGAGGGACATACTCGTAATCAGTGGGTGTGGGAGAGTTAACATTTGCAGCCGGGAGACGGTCTGTGGCCAGGGAGATAACGATGTGGCCTCGTGTGGGGGGCGTGCCCGGAGGGGTCTGCAGGAGATTGCTCTGACCTTTCAAAGGTATGTTATCTTAGATGCAAAAAGACAATAGACAATTTCAATGGTAATGATTGACATTTATCAAGGAAGCTACGCCTTTGAGGACGTGCGACCCACCACCGTTAGGAATTTTTACATTCAGACCACTCCATAGGTTTCCTTTCGGTCTGTGAGTTTATGGGGCCCGCCATGCAGGCCACCCCTGAGCTTGTCAGCTTTAGTATGAGGGCTCCTTTTAGTCCACAGGTTAAAATGATTTGTTTCTTCTATGACATGTTAGAGAGAGAGAGAGAGAGAGAGAGAGAGAGAGAGAGAGAGAGAGAGAGAGAGAGAGATGCCCATCTAGCACAGTGCCTGGTCCCTGACAGGTGGTACTATGTGGTGGCTACCCTCTCCTTCATCCCACCCTTCAGGCTCTGAGGTCCCAGACAGAAGAGATGTCATCCCTACTCCCCACCCTAACCAAGAGCTCATGGTCCAGACCAGGAGAGAAAGAGCCAGACACCCAACCTTGTGCTGCAAAGAGAGCTATTCAAAGTGCCAACTACAGGGACAAGCAAGAAACCATCTGACCTGTGGCTGGTAGGAAACACTGGCACAGAAAGTGGCATTGGAGCTGTGTGCCTAAGAGTACCTGGGGGTGGGGAAGGGTGGAGGCATCAGATGGTCCACAGTGGCCTGGGCAGAGCATGGTGTGAGGGCCAGTGATGTGAGCCGAGATGGGCTGGGGCCTGACTGTGACCAGCCTTGAAGGCCAGGCAAAAGAATTTGGACTTCCTCCTGCAGGCGGCAAGTAGGGTAGTAATCCGATCTGAGCTGTGTTTAAGGAAGATTAATTAAAAATAATGTCTGGTGTGTTTAATTCCCTGCTAGCCCTGGGCTTTGGCAGAGCCAGGAGATAAAAGAAACAAGGCCCAATGAAGGGCCGATTCTCAAAATAATGGCCATAAACATATGAAAAGATGTTCAACCCCACTATAACACCAAGGGAGGGAAATCAAAGCCGCAATGAGATGCCATATTTGGTCGAGCAAATTAGCACGGACTAAAAATAATAGTACTTAGTGCCGAGGAGAGATTTGTAAACCGGGCGTAGTGCGCACGCTGGGGGAGGGGTGCACGGGAGACAGCCGCAAATCACCCTGACCTTTGGAAGGGTGGCTTGACAAGAGATAGGAGCTTTTTAAAAGTGCACGTCGTGTGACCCAGAAATGCCACTTCTAGGTATTGGTCCTAAAGAAATGTGAATGTGGGCAAAAATGTATGCCTGCAACGTCCCCCGACCCTGGGTGTGAGGGAGGTGTTAAAACTGTGTGATCTGCGCGCTCTGTGACTGGACCTTAACATTTCTGAATCCTCAAAGGCTAAAGTCAGGAGACAAAACCTCTGTTTCTTTTTGAAATTGCCCATGGGATGTTGCTTGGGTCTCCAAAGGGAGCCTTGAAATTTTTCCTGGGGGCAGACGGTGTCTTCATTAGTGCTGAAACTCACGGGCAGGCCTCTTGGTCATGAAGATGTACTTCAAGTACCTATTCATTGTCCTGGGGAGGCCCTGCCACTCTGTGCAGATGCTGTAAGTGAGGCTGGTAAGCGTGCTATTTAATAATGTAAAAGGCTGGATTCATCGTGGGCTAGGCAGCATCTCTGCGAAATCTCTTGTGATGGTAAATAATTTTCAGCTTCCTTTGCTCCGGCTTTTAGACAGCGTGGGGGCAGGTGGGGCAAGGGTCGATGACAGCCCTGGCAAGGGAATAGAAAAGGACAGAAGAAAAGATTCTTGGGTTTGAGGAGGTTAGGGTCCCAGCAACATGGCAACAGTCTGGATTAAAGCCCCTGACTGGCAGCAATGAGCCCTGGGAAAGGGCAATGGCTCAGAGCAATGAGGCTGCCACCAATTGTGATTCCCCATGTCATTGTTACTGCAAGAGGACTTCTGCACACGAGAGGATTTTAGGTAAGAAGTGGAGGGACAAGAAGGTTAATACTTGCTTAGGATGATGCTCAAGTTTAAAAAGGCAGGTGCAGGGTAAGAGTATTGATAGAAGGCCCATGTTAAAGTACTAAAGTAAACATGAGGCTAGGTGGAATATGAATATGGCGAGTGTTGAAGGTGGTTGTAATTAGCTGAAGTTTGGAAAAAATTAATCTGTGTTGACTTGACGTTATTGGGGAAGTTGGTCAAGTATGAAAAGCCAGGCTCAGCTGAATGATGGGGAATTGAGGCAGAGGCTGTGTCTACACGTGGAGCCAAAGGCATGGAAACAGCCACAGCAACATGGAGAGAGAAGTGGTGATGAGGGTGCCAGAGGGCACAGGAAGCAGCCCGGAGCAGTGGGCAGAGGCTGAGGGTGACAAAAGGCAAGCGGAAGGGCATTGTGAACTCAGCCATAGACTCCCTCTGGACACCTGTGTAGGCCTTCAGACTGAGGCTGTTTGGTGTTAAGAGGGACATGGAAGGCTGAAGCACACAGAGATAGATGTCCAAGGCCTCAGCGCACAGGCTATCCAGGCAACCATTCAACATTAGGTTCACAAAGCATTCCTGATGACGTAGAGAGATGCTAATGAGAGACCCATAAGTGAAAAAGAACACAAAACTGTAGTATCATGTGACCTCAATTAACTTTAAACAAAGAGACAGGAGGGAAATACACCAAAGATTATCAGTGAATGTCATACAGATGGAAGTCCCCTGTCCTGACAGTCAGACAAGGAGTTCAAGGAAAGCCCCATTTGAACCAGGGGTGGAAGGAGTGGAAGTGTTCAGGACAATTTCATTTGCTGCCATTCCAGGAAGAGGAAGCGTATGGCCAAGGCCAAAGATGTGAGAAGCCTAACATGCAGGGTCACAGATGTTGGCCATGATCCCTTCAGACTTATCACAGACAGACTTCTAGCCACTGAGTGGAGGATGCATTCTAGGATGTTAGAAGAAGGGAGACAGTGGTTACACGTTGACTGTAGCCATCCAAGAGTGGTGACAAGAGTCTGTACTCTCGTGATGCGGGAGGGAAGAAAGAAGGAGCAGAGCAGATGGGATGTTGAAGCAGTACGAACTTGGTGACAATTTGTATGTGGTCAAGGAATATGGTGGCCTGAAGGACGATTCCAGGTATGCGCGAGGCTTTGGACCCCCGAGTGGGGCAGGAGGCACAGGGCCATGGCAAGGGAAGGCAGAAGTGCTGCTTGTGTTCTCATGGCTTCTGTAGCAGCAACCAGGAAACAGAATTCCTCCCAGCATCACCAAGCAGGAGAGTCTCAGGGAAGGGCCAATTGCTTTGCTTAGGTCAGACGCTCATGTGGCCAAGCAGGCTGGATCTATTACCCAAGGGAGGAAAAGGAGTCCAGGAAGGACCAAAACAATAATTGCAGCAGATTCTCTGGAACATGAAAACTAGAGTGAAGGTTAACTCTAAATGTGGACTTTGACCGTATGACTTCACCGCTGTGTCTCCATGGAGAAAGGTCATTACACCCGAAGCTCAAGTTTGAATATCACCAAGTCCATTTTCCTGCCTCCAAACTGCCTATCTGTCGCCTTTCCTTCAACTGCACTGCCACTGCCCAAGGTGGCGTCCCCTCACCTGGCCTCTTGCCTCAACTCTTCGCTGTTCTCCCTGCCTCCAGGTCTGCCCCTTTCAAATGGCTGCCACAGGACAGTAGCTCTCAATCAGAGGCAATAGAGCTTAGGGGTTAAGAGGGTGAAATTTCTCTGAGCGTGGGTCCTAGTTTTGTCACTTCCTAGCTTTGTGACCTAAGTGAGTCGCTTCACCTCTCTGGGCTTTGGTTCCCTAAGAAACTTCATAGGCTTTATAAGGAGGATTGAATGAGTTGATACATGTAAGATGCTTAGGACAGAATATGAGATGTAGGAAATGTTGTCAAAGATATGACTGTTATTTCCCCACTGGAAACCCCAGTTTACATCCTCTGCCTCCAATGAGATCACCTTCTCCAGGAAGTCTTCCGTGCATGCCCCTCTTTGGCCTGCAAAGAGGCTGTTCTGTAATGAAGCACACCTCCCTCCACCCAGAAGTCTCCCTTGGAGGTGGTCACAGACCACATGATCCTCAGCTTGGGCCCCAGCATGGAGCACAGACAGAACTGGGCACATAAGTAGGGCCTCAGTGAGTGCTGCATTTCATCGAATGTCTTACATTTGAAGAGCTCTTGGTGTTTTATGCAATGCTCTTCACATCAGTGATCTCACTGAAACCATCCCCCAGGCCTGTAGAATGGATACTGTTGCCTCTGTTTGATGGATGGGGAAACTGAGGTTCTAAGAAGTAAAGGGGCACAGCCCCAGTATAGGACAGGACTGGGGTGTGTGCTATTCTGCCATCAAGACAGTGGGACAAGAGCCCTGGTTAAGGGCTAGTGCTGCCCAATTCCAATTCCGTGTTTGGAGCCTGGACTCCTTTGGGCTCAGTTTTCTCACCTGTATCCCGAAGGGTTTGGACCAGAAGGCATCTGAAGACCCTTCCAGCTGCGGCACTCTCTCAGTGGCCGTCTGGTGTTCCCTCACCCTCTCTTCCCATACCCCAGCGCAGCTGCATCACACCTGGGATCAGCCCCTAGGAGAATAAATGACACTGGAGAACAGAAGCAGAGAGTGGTGACAGCGCTGGCTAGGCCTCAGTGGATGCTGAGCAGTCAGAGGACTCATTATATGTTAATGAACTGCAATTGAGCATATTGATTACCTCTCAAATCATTTCCTCCTAATTCAGTCCTCCAGGGTCAACAGGCCCCTGGCTTCCCTGGGCTTTCTGCCCACCTTCCTAACTAAACAGTTAAGAGCTTCATGGGAGGGCTGCCAGGCGCAAAGGGAACATCGGGCAGCAGGAGGGAATCTGCTAAGGTATAAGCTCTCGCTTCTGCCTTGCCCATCTGGTCCAGGCTTGGCTCCTGGGCATGCTACCAGTGCGGTCCACAGGGCCCTGGACTTGGAGTAATGCTCTGCTGTCCCTGCTTCAAAATTCTTAAATTTTGATCGAGAGGTCCCACATTTGCATTCTGTGTGGGGCCTTGCAAGCAATATGGCATCCAGTCACTGGGTATAGCGTGGTCTGTGTAAATGGTACCCAGTAGAATGGGCAAAATGGCAGCCCTGGCTATCAGGATCTCTCAAGCTCATGGAGTTGAGTCCCTTGGATTAATGGCCAGAGTTGTGAATAGAGTCACCCAAAGTCACACAGCCCAGCCAGTCGGTATCAGTGTGAGGGCTGTACATTTGTTCCAGATATTAAGGTCACCCAAGCTTCTGCAGAATAAGCCCCTGAACTAGATCACTACTCCTGTCACCCTTATTTGGGGTGATCTTGAAAGTGCTCAGGGCCAGAGACCTTTGAGGAACTTCAGCCCCCACAAACACTCCCGCTGGATGAAGTAGGCTCTTTTTCGTTTCCCTCCCCGACACCCACGCTTGCTCACCTCTGGTGTCAGAGAGCTCATTTCTGCACATGGCACACCATTGTATTGTTACACAGCTGTAACATTTAGGAAAACTCTTTAAGGAAATGTGAGAGCTTAGCGCCTTAAAATACTTGCCCTTGCTTTTAGCTATTTTCTCAAGAAATACCAAGAATTGAGTCAGCACCATCTCCTCTCCATACCCTAAGTTGTAAGCCCACAAAGCAGCTTTTCTAGACATGACAAAATAGTAGAAGTAATCTGTCCACCTTCAGTCCCATTAGGCCAAAGCATCAGCGACCCCCATAGGGAGGCATAACAATTAAAAGCACTTGGCCTGCTGTGTTCCCAGACAGGAGAGCACCCAAGAATGTGGGCAGCCGCTAGATGAGAGTCAGTGCCCTTGGACATGAGCATCAACATGAGCTCTGGGGCTATGGAGCTTCCCAGTTCTCCTGTCTCTCTGTGAAGTCTGCTTCAGCTTGTTACAGATGTGAGGCCATAGGAAAAAATGGCGGCTGGGGCATGGGAGGGCCCTGTAGGCCTCAGAAGGGTTCCGAGAAAGAAGGGCATGCTGCTTCTGTCTCTCTCTCCTGACTCAGGAGAGCCTGTGGGCTGAAATCCAAACTGGAGGCCTATAGTTAGAGCCCTAGGGTGGTGACCCGACTATAAGGCTTGGGAAAACATATGAAAAGATGCCCACAGATAGCTCTCTGGCCCTGGGCGCTCAACCTTGGCTATGCTTTATAATCATCTGGAAGCTGTTTAGAAACACCTGTGCTACGTCTCATCCCTGGGGACTTGAAATTGATCAGTCTGCATTTTTAAATAGCTCCACAGCGATGCCAAGTGCCTCCAAGGCTGAGACCATCCATCTAGAGCGGAGCTTCTCAAACTCAAATGTGAAGACAGATCACTGGGGGCCTTGTCCAAAGGATGATTTGGATTCAGTGGGTCTAGGGTGGAGCTGGTGTGTTCCTAAGAAGTCAACTTCAACCATACTCTGAGATACTGTGAGACACGAGTGCTTCTTGAGTCCTCTGAAGTCTGGGACTAGATAGCTGGAGTGGGCATGAAGCTCGGAGATGGACTGGAAGACCTCTGAGGACACTGCATGCCTTTGAGGTATGGGCAGCGGGGCCCATAGCCAGCTCATCTGGAAAAGCCTTAGGTTTGGTCCTGAGGCAGCAGTACTGCCTGTGTGAAAGGATTCTCATAGCCAGTGGAGGAAGCTCTGTGAGCCAGGACTTTGGAGCTCAGGATTTGCATCTGGAAGCCAAATCCCACAGGTCCCAACTGCCTCATCTACCAATCTCAGGAGCCTAGGCGCACACTGGCCCATCCCCTCTTCTGAAGGTCAGCATCAGCATCAGGCAACCCCCCACATTTCCACTATCCACAGCATAGACTCCTTCGACCCTCCCACTCTACCCCCCGTGTCAGGCCTCACGTAGTGATGGGTGGCACACAGCCCAGCTGGGCCCTGCTCTGCTCTCTTGGGCTGTCACTGTTCCCAGAGGCCCAATTAAGCCGGCGCTTCATCCCTGGGCAGTGGAGGCAGGCATCCCTAGCCCTCTTTGGCTCCACACTCCACCTCCTCATCAGCTGTCATGAGACAGCCCACATAATGTTGGCACATCATGCTCAATACTCCTGATGAGAGTGGAACATCAAAACCCCAGCAGGGTGGACACTTGGAGACTAAGCAAGGCTCTCTCCAAAGGAGCTATATTCTCAGCACAGGAAATGAACAAAGCTCCTTTTCCAATGTTGTCTTGTATTATTGTCATTATTCTTGTTGTCGTTGCTGCTTTTATTGTCTTCCCGTGCATCTAAGTAGGCATAATAAGTTATGCCTTGTTTTCTTACATACACACTGTCTCGCCTGCTGATGATAGCAATCTTTTGCCTCTTGTTATAATAAATATTGATTGGCACTGTTAGGAGATGGCAGGGCTTTAACCTTCTGGCTGCCTATGCCCTGGCTCACTGACACCAGTGTTAACAACGAAGTTTGTAGTATCTGTTCACACACCTGTTTTGCCACTCACCTCTCCCCTGCAGCAAAACGTGGCCTATTAATGCCATGGGGAATTGGCTTTCCCGGAATGCCACTTTTTCTCTTCACTTTTCTTATAGTTCCAGAGAAGTGTACATTTGTAGTCTGCTGCCCCAGGGGCTGTTAGCATCCCCACAGCCCCCTAGGGCCCAGGCAAAAAGGAGGGGTACACACTGTCATTCACTCACTTGTTTTTCATTCATTCAGTCATTTTGTCATCAAACATTTGCAAGCACCTGCTATGGGAGCAGCCCAGGGCTGGGCCCCATGAAAGTGAGCACTACGGACAGTCCCTGCCCTCTCAGAGCACCCAGTCCCAGGGGGAATTATCCCATTACAGTATGAGCTGCATGACAGCAGGAAGGCAGGGCAGCCATGTGGGAGGCGCTGTAGAGATAAAGGAGATGTCAGCTTCCCAGAGATGCTAATTGAACCTAGATCTTAAAGTTCAAGTCGGATCAAAATGCCATCATGCCCTCATTGAGGGTTCCTTCAAGACCAGGCAATCAGAGGCTGTCAAGAAATGGATGGTCCTGAGAGGAGGAAAAGAAGTGATCAGAGCATTGTCAACTCTGCCTTGAACCCCTGCCCTGCCACTGACCCACTGTGTGACCCGGGACAGCCTATAGTCACTCTCTGGCCTCTAGCTATCCTATAACCCCACCAATTCTGATCCGGGGGTGCCCACACCTCTCCACCAGATTGTGGCCAATGAAATATACAACAAAAGGTCATCTGGGACTTCTGGAGAGGCTGTTTAAAGGGAAGCTGACTCATCTAGGATGTGTGTTTTTGCCCTTTTCTATTGTCTAGAAGGCTGATGTGATGACTAGAGCTCCAGCAGCTATTTTGGGCCTTCATAGGATCTTGAAAATGAAGTAGGTTCTAGGATGCTAGAGCAGAAAGCCAAAGGAGCTGAGACTCTGATAACTTCACTATGCCACTGTGCCAGCCCTGAAATGCCTACGTCCAGGCTTCTCAAATGTGGGAGTATAAACACCTGTATGTTTAAGCCAGCTTTTGAGGAATTTCAGTCCCTTACACTGAGTGCAGTTCCTAACTGATTCCTTCCCAGGGAAGAAATCATTTTCATGGGCTCTTAGGATAAGGAATTTCAAGCGGAAGACACAGCAGTCTAAGGCCTGGGGTCTGAAATGTGTGACACATGATAGAGGTGGCAGGGGTAACCAAGGAGGTGGGACATATAGTGGACACTCTGGGTTCCAGCCACATAGGACTCCTGGCTAAACACACCACACGCTCATCCCAGTGCGGTCACTTGGCCTCCTCTTGAATAACTTGAACCCGCAGCTTCTGTTCTAATTGTTCACAAACTCTTCTTTTCCTTATATCAAATCAATCAAAATAAATGCTACTTTCAGGTATCCAGATGCTCTGATCTCCATTTTGCCGACAAGGAAGCTGAGATTTAAGGCAGGGTACTGACCTGAGCTAGGTTACGCAGTTAGGAAAGATAGAGCTGCCATTGGAATCCAGGTTGGCCTGAGCCAATTGCCCTCTTTCTGCTACTGGTTTTCCAACTGCAGCATGCAGCAGAATTACCGGGAGGGCTTGTTAAAGCACGGAGTTCCGGGTCCTATGCGAAAGTCCCTGATTCCGTAGGTCTGGGGCCCAGCTGAGAGCTTGCATGTCTAATAAGGTCCCAGGGGATGCCAGTGCTGCTGGTCTGCAGATCTACCTGGAAAAGCGCTGTTTTGGAGCAGTTGCTGGGGACAGGGCTCTTCATGTGGCAGGTGTGGAACAGGCAGGCACCCTCCGGTTCAAATTGAAAGCAACAGCAATTGAGCTGGCACAGAACAGCGGGGAAGGTGTTCAAGCAGGAAAGCCTGGACAGACCTGGAGACTTGAAAGAAAAAGGGTGAAGTGAGAGGAATGCCCAGACAGGAATCCGAGCCACAGACAGGCTCTTCCATGGGCAGGCACTGGACTGGGTGCAAGGGCAGCCTGGCACGAGCGAGGGAAATATCTGCCCTCACTTAGCCACTCGGTTGGTGAGACGCTCTCCTCATGTCCCTCCCTCCTTAGCAAAAAGAGAATAACTTAAGAGCTTGCCTGAGTTCTACAGATGTTCTTCATGGGACATTGGGGGATTTGGGAGAAGCCAGTAAGGACATCCTGACTTCTATCCTCCTACATGTCACATGGAAGCCCTGGACAATGTCACAATCAAGTTTCTCCTTAGTTGTCTAGGAATTCTTCTACTCCCAAGGAAGGCAGCATACAGGGAGGAACCTGACACTCTGCCACTGTCACTCGCTGTGGCCTTTCTGGGCTCCAGTTTGCCCATCCATAAACCTGGAACGAGGAGACCTCCCCCATCCCCCCGACATGTCACGGTGGTCAGTGTGCTTCCTAAGGGACGAGATACACAGAGTACATGTACTTTAGGAACTGCAAAGAACCACACAGAGGTGGAGGTGGCTTTGCATTTGTGCTTCAAGTTCTCCATCGGGTTTTCCCCACATGACAACCTATACCAGGCTGGCCCAGCAGCAGCCTCTCCCACTTGCTGCTGATAAGCTTCTAACCTTAACCTTGACTTTTCTGGACACCTACCAGTCTCCTCTGGGGACCCCATTGCAACAGTGTGACTTAGTGAGGAGTGCTTTGTGTGGTGCTCTGGAACTCCTTGAGCCGTCTTATCTACTAAAATGGCAGGCCAGGACGGTGGCACTTGAGCAGAGCCTAGACCCTGAAGAATGCTGAGAACTCCAAAGTGGCTAGCTGCCAGCACAGGTTCCAGCTGAAATGGAGACAGGACAGCACCTTTAGGCCCTGGAGCCAGAAGGGCTGATGCTGACCCACTGGGAGGACAGACAGGAACCGATGTGAAACTCACTGCAAAGCTCCGACCAGATGTGAGAGACTCCATAAGCTCCCAAGAGGTTGCTTGAACCGAAGACTACAGTGTAAATACTTACATAGACATTCACGGAAAGGGGGTGTCATTTTTGTGCCTTAATACTTGTATCCTCGTTGGCTTGTCAGTTTGCAGGGCTCCAAATTCCTAGAAAGCAGAGGATAGGTACACAGGGATGAGGAACTGAAAACAGTGACGATGGGGATGACCGTGATGAGCATTATAGCATCGAGGTTGATACTGGTAGGCACAGTAGAAGGAGAGAGGAAGAGGAGGAGGGGAGGAAGGAGAAGGAGACGGAGTGGGAGAAGTGGTGGCAGTAGATAGTTGTGGAGTCGGGGGAGGTGGGTAGGAGGCTGATACAGATGGAAACCGTGAGTGACAGGGCAATGAAGGCAGTGGTCTCAGCTGTCCATACCCCTCTGAAGGCACTATTCCCTCTTCTCTCTTTATACGTTGGCTTCTACTTCTAGAACCTCCTTTAGAGCAGGGGCTGTGTCTCGCTCAACTTCATGTCCTAGTGCGTAGCCCAGTGCCCTGCACTAGCGGGTGTCAGCAGCGCTTACTAATGACTAGAGGACTGAGACTGGCGTGGGGCAGGAAGGATGACAAGGATGGCCCTGGTGACTGTAAGAAGCGCCCATGCTGGAGCACCCCTGTGTAGGCCAGAGGTTCCACACAATGGATGTCTACGTCCCCAAGATCAGAGGTGAAACTGTCCCTGGGCAGCAGAGCAGATGGCGTTCTGTGCCAGCGGTGGTGTGGAATAAGGACAGGTCCTGGCCCAGTGGGGCCCAGCCAGGCGGCGGTGGTAGCGGTGGTAGCAGCAGCAGCAGCAGCAGCAGCAGCAGATTTCGGGATTTGTTGATTTGCTGAGCCTGCCTGCTGGGTGCAGGCTGTTTTTCCATAATCATCTTTTGTCTGGCTGAACAATAGAGGTGAGGGGGGCAGCCAGGCAGGTGGGACATAGCTTGACAGGACGTGGAAGAGCAAAGGAGGCTCCCACACTGCTTGCAGCCAGCTGCCCCACTCCAGGCCTCCCCTCCGAGCTCCGGCCCTCCGCTGTAGCCCCCACAGTGACCCCAGAGGCTGCTGAGAAACCTCGGGGCCCCACCCCCACTGGACTGGCTCACATACCTCCCCAAACACCTCCTTCCTTCAGAAGCTTCCAGGCTTTTGATAAATGCCGGCCGGTTCAGCCCCTGAGGAAGGCAAGCCGCTCCTGGGAGGAGCCTGTTGACATTCGACACTCAGGGAGAAGGATGGCCCGGCAAGGGAGCAGGATGGGGGCGGGGGGGGGCTGCAGCCCAATTCCCCGCAGAACAAAAAGAGATTTCTCTCTCCCTTGCACCAGCTGCTGAGTCCCTAGCCCTGGCTCGATCATCTTTCAGATTGCAATACATTTACATTTTCTGGAGCAGGAAAACCACACAGAGAGGCCTAATTACCAAATTTGGGGATGGCCTCAACCCCTCTGGGCCCGCTTCCCCTCCCTCTTTCTTGCTAGGGACTGGGGAGGACAGAGCCCCAAAGGAACAGCTTCTTCCATTTCACTCACACCTTTCCCGGGGCTGACTTGGGCCACTTCCCCCACCCCCAGCTCTTTGCACACGGCCCTGCCTGTCACCTCTTTGCTGACTTTCCCTCCTTCGTCTCTCCCACCCCACAGAATGCAGTGTGGCCCTGCTTATTCCCACTTGGCAGAAGCAGGGTTCCCACCCAGGACCACGGAGTGCCAAAGCAGTACTTCCTTCTCGCTCCACTGCCCGTGTCACTTTCCATGCCCCTCTATTCAGGGGGCCCAGCTGCCCATCCTGGCCTTGCCTGGGGACCCTCGCTCCTCAGATCTGGAATGGTCTGAACCAGCTTCCCTGTTCCATCACCAGCCAAGTTTGCGGCCCTCACAGAGCTGCCAGGTCCTCGGCCCTAGCAGTGGGAGAGCTGGGGCATTGGCCTCAGGAGGGAATGGGGGACCGGCTTGAGCAGGAAGCAGCTGAAAGGCAGGCTTTGGCCCACCCACCCTGGGATGAGCTGAGGTGGAGGCTGCATGGGGAACTGTTCTCTTTGCTTTTCCCCAAGGGTACAAGGTAAAATGGACCATTCAGCTGTGGCCTGAGTGATCCCTGGGACCCTTTGACCGCCACAGGTCCGGAGGGGTACAGCTTGGTGGCATGAAGTCTAGCATATTCTGGATCCCAGCTGCCTTCTGGAACTTGCTTCCCACCCCTTGTCTTTATACACTGTGAGGTTCAAACGGATTCAATATTGCTCCTCCACGCCTTCGCTCTTGCTGTTCCTGCTGCCTGGAACACCCACCCTGTTACTTCCGCCTGTGTCAATATGACCCATCCGTTAGGGCCCAAATGCCTCTTCCTGTGGGGAGCTGCTCTGGTTCTTTCCAGCTGCTGTCCTTGAGCAAGTCGCCTTCCCACTCTGAGACTTGATTTTCTTCAGCTTTTATAGGATGAAAATAGTATTCGCTACCTCTTAAGGTTCCGGCAAATATGAAATGCAGGACTAAAAGATCAAGCCCCCCTTGAAATGCATGCCCACGGTTGGTGTCCAAGAAATGTTTGCTGTGACTTTCTGCCTTTGACAGGGTCTGAGGAATGAATGAATGAATGAATGAATGAGCGAAGTGATGAATGAGTGCTGGGCCTTCTGGGTGCTCTAGCCTGAGCACTCAGCCTTCCCTGGCCTGCCTGCCCTCTCCTCCAGCAGAGCCGTCGCCTGCCAGCCCACACCCGCACCCCCCAGATCTGTTCCTGGCCACCCCGGGCCCATAGTTTACATGCTGAAATTCCCAGAAGCTGAGACTTCCAAACAAAGCCCCCAAGTTTGGATTTATCAGCCATGCTATTAAAACAGGAATTTTCAGCTGCCTAATATTTCCAACTTCTGCTCTAATCCAGTGGGTAAATATTTACGGAGTCTGACACCACTCCTAGGCCACTTGCTCGGCTGCCAAACATTCATTTCCCTTGCAGCTCCACTGGTTTGATATTTTTAGGAACAGGGGAGGTTGGAGGTGTGTGTGTGTGTGTGTGTGTGTGTGTGTGTGTGTGTGTGTGTGTGTGTGTGCACGTGTCTGCGAGTGTGTATAAGGGGTGGGAGAGAGGCTCAGCCTTCCTTATGGTGGCTTCCTGGGTGGAGAGAGATGCGGATAAAGGAGCTCTCACTACTTCCTTCTGCCCAGATATCCCCATAATGGGACAGAGAGGCAGAGGCACCCAGACCCTCAGGTACCCACTCCTCAGCCCCCTTTTCCCCCCACACACGCATAGCTATCCAGAGCAAATTAACAGATAAATGTTGAGAGAAGCAAGCAGACCTGGGGGCGTACCTCAATCCTGCCATTTGCCAGGTGGGCAGCCATGAGCGTGTCCGTTCACCACTTGTTTCTTCTTGCATGAAAGAAAGGAAGGTAAGAATCACCACCACTGTGGCGAGAGAACATATGGAGAGCCGAGCACGGCGCCTGGCTCGGGGGTAGGTGCACTGTAGACAGTGCTTCTGAGAGAAGACATGAAGCAGGCCTCCATCCTCACTGATGCCCAGGCCACCCTGCACTAACAGTCATCTCTCAGCACCTCCGCAGCCTTGCTCATGCCCGTCCTTCTGTCTGGAACTTCCTCAGCGTGACAGAACGTGAGGCTACCTCCTCTGAGAAGCCTGCCCTCACGGCCCAGAGAGAAACAATCTCCCTCCCTCTCCTCCCCCACCGGCACTTGTAGTGAATGAAGGCTGAGTCATACTCCTTTCTACAGCCTCAGCATCTAGCACACAGCTAGACGAGGAGCTCATTGACTCTGCTCGTGAATATTTGTGTAATATTTATGGGTCGGTTGAAAGAGTGGAAGGAGCAAAGGATGATTTTTAACTTGAGCTATGCAAGACACTTCTTCGTCCCGCTCACAGGAGAGAACAGTAGAAAGAGGGAAAGGAACCAACAATTATCAACTGCTTGGTGCAGGGGGCAGGCGACCCTGTCTGACTTGTTTCCTGCCAGATTTTAGAATGGTGTCATGACATTTAATGAGCTCCTACTGTGTGCTGAGCGCTAAATGATTTGCATGGAGTTAACTTACTTAATCCTGACAATAGTCCTGCGAGGTAGGTGTCCCATTTTAGGGAGGTTAAGTCACTTGACTAAGGTCACACAGGTAATAAAAGGCAGAACTGGGTCTTCAACACAGTCTGGCTCCAGAACCTTTGCTCCTACTACATTATCCTACCTCCCTTAGTAAATACTCAAGGAATGGTCGTTGAGTGAATAGATGAGTGCCTACTGCGTGAGTCTCTATACAGGCCAGGTACATGCATTATTTTATTGACTCTTCACAGCAGCATTTCACAGGTGGGGGCAGTTATGCAATCATATTCACTGTTCAGTTGAAGAAACTAAAGCTCAGAGATGTGAAGTAATCTGCCCCCGATCTCACAGCTAGGACGCAGCAAAGCCAGGACTTGCTTCCCATTCTCCCAGCTAGCTTTGGGTGTCCTCTCCTGGCTAGAAGTCCCACAGGGACCCAAGGGGTGGTCTACTCTCATCATTTGGTGCATAGAGGGCAGCAGGACTCCTGGACTCAGAGATTCCAAGACCCCCAAGAGGTCAAGCTGGATATGCCCATGGATGTCATACACCTGCTCTTTTAGATTGAATGTGGGCCCAGAGACATGAGCAGTTTGCCCAAGGCCACACAGCAACTAAACCAATATACCTGAGCCCATGTGGTGCCCCTGCCCCCCTACCTCTCTCAGATCTCCCCAGGCTTCCCAGAGGCCATGGCTGGCTGGCCAGCCCAGAAACATGTTTCCCCAAGGAATGAGCTTCTGCATTTGAGCTGAAAACTGGGAGGAGCGTAATGAGGAGGAAAGAGTCCAGCAGGGAGGAAATGGGTTGCTTCAGGGGAAGAATTCCAAACAGATTGAGCTGCAATGGAGCCCCTGTTATTACTAATTGTAGTATCATGAGGATGCCTGGGAAGATGGTGGTGATGATGGCGATGACGATAACGTCCAGGGGAAGGGGGCGAAGGAGGAGGCAGAGCGAGCATCATGTGCCCTGTGGCCAAGCCCTTCAGGCTCCTCACTTCCCCTCTGAGACCAGAGTCTGCTGGGCCTACTCGGAAGAAAGGACAGTCTGAGCAGGGCCACGGCAGAGGGTCGTGTAGGCTTACAGTGGCCTGTCCCAGATCACACAGTTGAATAGTGAGGGCTGAAATTCGGCCCTGTTCCTCTCACTAGGCCATGTGCTCTGCCCTGGGACTGGGTCATTCCCAGAAGAAGGGGTATCTTTTTCTAATTCCACAAGGTCTCCATGTGGGTTAGCAGGCCTTGAGCTGAAGCCCATGGGAGTATGGATTGGCTGTGGGGCAGGGACCAGGTGCCACAGCTCATCTCTTTCATGGTTAGGGAAGCGTTCGGAGACCTTACCTCCCTCCCCTGCCTTCCTTTTGGAGCCAAACAGCTGTGACCTTGAATCTGGCTCCCATCACTTCTTCCCTTGTGATTTAACCTTGAATCAATCACTTTGCCTGTCTGAGCCTCAGTTTCCTTATCTGGAGAATGGGGCACTGTTGGGAGGGTCAAATGACATAGATAACGGGTTGAACAGTGTTTGGCAGAGGAGGTAACAAAAACAAAAAGACATCCCTCCCCAATGTGTCTCCCTTTCTCTGGGTGCTAAATCTTTGTTCTGCTTTTATTGGGGGTCCAAGTCCCTTTCAGACCCCCTACTTCCCCAGGCAACAGGAGTTGTAAAAAGAATGGCTGCAGAACCTCCCAAACTCCAGAGCACCTATGGAAGCAGTTTCTCCTCAGCATTTGTGGCCAAGATCTAAATGTCTGGGCCAGTAATGCCCTTCCTGGCTGTCTGGGGGTTTCCTTTTGGGAATTAAGGAGGCTGCAAGATCCCTGGGCCTTTCCCTTCCCCCCACCCACTCCCTCTCCCCAAGGCTGCTGAGAGGCTGGGGTGATGGATGGGGCCCTGCCTTCCCCTCACCACTTCTTTGATGAGAAGAAAGAAAAGTCCACCTGAGTCTCAAATCAAAAACAGGTGAATTGCCTCTAAGTCAGGCTGGGCCCTCTCTGGGGTCTGCAAGAAGGTTGGGGGCTGAGGGGGAAAAGGGAGAATGTGATAAATCACACTGTCAGGTGGAGGTGCTGCCCTCCAGCTGTGACAGAGCTCTGCCTCACTCCCAGGATGGGTGTGTGCCCATCACAAGAGGTGGGAGTGGGCACACCGACCCCCCTCCACTTCACCAGCCACCCAGTGCATATCCAGATGGCAATCCTTCCTCACCCACATCCTCACAGCCCCATCATGCTCTCGGCCAGCCTTGGGACCTAGCCTCAGCTTGCCACCTCCATGCTGCATGTACCTGGGCAAGTGTTTTCCCGTCCTCGGACCTTGGCTTCCTTATTTGTATCATAGGGAGTTAGATTCTTCTGGAATGAGACATGGAAGGCAGACCATGGCCTTGGGTTTGTAGCTCAGGGTTAGAGCTCAGGTGGAGTGGGGATTATGTGGGGCCCACAATTTTATTTGATGTACCTCTGCCTCAAACTTCTTCCAGCACTGGCATTCTACAATTATGTGCCCCAAGAGTTGCGTAGACCCCCCGAAGTCAGCGAGCAAGTATGCCAGATGCTCCAGCACACTGATGTGATGGCTCCCACCTACTCCCAGTCCCTCTCCTTGTGCCATAGAAATACACTAACAGGACCCTGCTGCCCCACCAAGGGTGCCTAGCATTCTAAAGAGGGGTGGTGAGGACAGAGGGAGAATCTGAGAGAAGCAGTGCTCAGGCCTTCTGGGATGGACAGTCACTGAAAAAAGTGACAAAAGTAAAAAAGATCTGGGAGAGCCCTCAAAGATCTAGCTTCCCATCATCCTCAGTGCAAATGGAAGCCCGAGGGGGCAATGGGATGGGCCACACAGCTAGTCAGGGCCAGAGCTGAGATCAGGTGCCAGGCTCTGGAGTCTCAATTTCCACCCTGGCCCCACTCCAGAGCCTCCTTCACTCAGATTCCAGCAGGGATTGATGTCCCCTACAAGAACCCCCATCTCAGCTGCCAAAGGCCCCAGATCAAAGCCCCACTGCACCCGTCACCAGCCCCACAGGCCATGGTGGAACAAGAGAAGAAGGGAGAGGAGAGAGGAAGCAGAGAAGGGAGCAGGGGGAGGAGAGAGAGGAGGAAAATGAGGACAGAGGAAGAGGGCCAGGGGAGAGGAGAGGAGGGAGCGAAAGCTGAAAGAGTAGAAGAGAGAAAGGGGAGGGAAGACCCAGGAAAAAGAGGTCGGTGCAAGGATTCTGAGGGATCAGATCAGGAAGGGAATGGAGGGTGGGCAGGTATGAGAGAGACACTCCCAAAAAAGACAAACAAGGAAACTGGATCTGCTGAGGGGAAAAGGAGAGGGCCGTGGCCCAGGGGGGCTCCCCTCCCCACGTTTCATGCAGCTCCCCCAGGGGCAATGGGGGCAAATCGAAAATGAAACACCTCGTCCCAGAACCCAGGGATGTGACCCTCAGCATAGGAGGATTAGGGAGGCTTCCAAGAGGAAGTGGGAGGGTACCAGAAGTCGGGGAGCTGAACACCAACTCCTGCTGCCCCCCACCCCAAGCCAGAGAGACAGAGCGGCAGCCAAGCCCTCTGGAGCCATGGAGCGCCAGTGCCCCCTTGTGGCCATGGTGCTTGCTCACCTGGCAGCAGCAGCGGTCTGGAAAATTAGGTGAGAGATGCACCACCAGCTTTGGACAGGAAAGGAGACAGGTACAACGAAGAGCCCAGGGAATGCGCCAGTGACATTATTAAAGACCTCCATGACCTTCGAGCATCATTAGAAACCAAAACAGTGAGCCTGGGGGCTTCCCCTCATCTTCTCCCGTCCTTTTGCCAGTGGGAGATGAGACTCTAAAACAAGAGAAACCGGGATGCACTGATGTCTCAGAATGTCCCCTTACACGCCAGTGGCCCAGTATCAGTCTCTGCAATCCTGGCCTCTGCCTTTACTCCAGGACTTGCATCTCTAGAGCAGTGTGTGTGTGTGTGTGTGTGTGTGTGTGTGTGTGTGTGTGTGTGTGAAGGGGATGATCTTGTACATGGCAAGGGGTGAGTGAGACCTTAAGCAGGGCCACCGCAAGGAGGGCAGCACACAGCTAATCCTGAAGGACTGGCAGGGAGCTCAGCTGGAAGAGGCAGTCACCTACAAGAGTCAGGAACCCTTGGTTCCAGCCGGCCTCCATGGCTGTCTTGCTGTGCGATTTTGAGCATATCCTTGCCCTCTCTGGGCCTCAGTCTCCCTATCTGGAACCCAAAGCTCTTGACTTCAGTGATTCCTAAGAATCTCTCTAGCTATAACACTTTCTGGTTTTACGATTGCCAAAGACAGAGCTTGAAGAAGAAATGAATCCCATGCTAGGTAGAATTAACACTCCATTGTGATTTTTAAGAGGTGGTTTATACCTACAACCCCAAGGACATCTCACCTAGCCCTCAGCCCCAACTCGCCCCAAGCCCTCAGCAATATTCCTGCCCCTGATCAGCTCAGAGAGGCCTGATGGGCCAATGTCAGACCTGCTCTGTGGGACTGGGGTGCCTCCTCTCACATGGGGGACCGGCCTTTCTTCAGCCCCTGACCATGGCAGGGCAGGTGGACATCCTCCTATGTCTGTTCAGAGCCCAGGGCCCCGGGGTGAATGGCAAGTGCACGGCCAGCAAGATTTCATCAGTGAGCCCAGCCCAGAGGCAGGAGCCTGAGCCTGGAAATGGAGAAACCTGAGAGGAGGGGAGGAAAGGAGGGAGCACAGGGAGGTGAAGGGCACCTCAAGGAGGCTGGCTGGCTCAGGCAGAGCAGCACCGGCCCAGTGTGTGAAGAAGGGAGCCCTGGAAAAGGAGAGGAGGCACAGACACCCAGCTAGAGGAATGAGCCAGAAGGACGAGCAAGTGAGCACTTAAGTTTCAGTCAGTTTGGTGCCTGTGTCTGTCTGCTAACCTGTCTGTCCCTTAATGTCCTCGTCTGTAAAATGGAGGTGTTAGTACTCACCTTGCCAAGCTCTTGGTGGGATTAAATGAGTTAGTGTTTGTGAGGGAGAAAAAAGAAGAAGGAGAAAAAAGAGGAGGAGGAGGAGGAGGAGGAGGAGGAGGAGGAGGAGGAGAAAACAACAGCAAACTTAGACTATTCCCTGCCACTTAGTGAGTATTTTTTTTCTTTCTTTCTATTTTTAACCTCACAAAATCTTGTCCCAGAGCTTACCAGGCCTAGGAGTTTTAGAATGATCTTGCTGGCAAGAGCTTCATATCCTAAGATCAAAAGGAATTGATGAAGTTCAAATTGCACTCTCTGTCCCCTGCCACCCACCGTGATACAAATGGGTACATTTCAGCTCACAGAGGGAAAAAGACTAGTGTAAGATCACACAGCTGTCTTTTCCCTGCCGGAACTGAGCTTCCCTTTTGGTCCTCCTTTGCTCATATGGGTGTCCTCCAGTGTGTAAGCTTGTGAAGCCTGGCCTTGATTCTTCTCTGATGGGATCTTGGCGAGTGTCTAAAGAGGTGGTGCAGAGCCCTGGGACCTGTGTCTGGAGGCTGACCTTCAGTCGGTAGGCGGTCCTGTCTGACAGCTCACCTCCTCTACCCTTACGCCTTTGAAGCCAGACAGTTTCCAATTGGAAGGAACCTTGTAGATCACTTGGTTCTCTGGCCTCTGCTCTCTGCCCCCATCTCTGTGCCCTGCAAACCTCTCCACCAACCTCCCTGCCCCCAACTCTGCTTACCCCTGCAGCTTTTACCCCCCTCCAACAGCCCAGACCCTCGCTTGTCCCTGTCCCTGGGGCCTGCTTGAAAACCAAGACAAGCAGGGAAACAGAGTCGTCAACCCCATCCAGCTCAGCAGCCAGCTGGCCCTCCTGCCTTGCCAGACCCGGCAGGCCCACCAGTACGCCAGGTGCTGCCTTTTTCCTGTTTCTGCCTGGAGCAGCCAGCCCAGGAGAGAGTAGGGTTCAGGCCTCAAGCAGGACTCCAGGCCCCAAGGAGTGGAAACCGGAGGCCACCACCCTCAGGGTCTGAGGAGCTGGAGGCGCCCTCTGGCCCTTCCAGAACTGCCTCCTCCCTCCCTGCAGCGCAGTGTGGGCTGGGCTATTCCCCAGCGCCTGGGCTAGACCTGTTTTCAATGATTCACGTCTATGCATTCCCACCTCGCCCCTGGGAGCCAGCTCTGCACTCTTAATAGATCTTACGGTTAAGAAGTTTTTTCCTGCTACTCAGCGTTAGTGCTTAAAGTGCAGTTACACTCTGAAAATTGACCATAAAATGACACCATGGGGTCCACATTTATCCTCCAGCCACAATTCCAGACCAGCTTGGTTCAGTTTTCAGGTTGAAAAATGGCTTTGGGGGGCTTCAAACTCCACCCAGGTCCTAAATCTGCCTCTGTGCTTCCCCCACAGGGGCGCCACCCCTCCCCCAGCCTGGGGGAGACACAGGCCCTCCGACTGCTGAGGTGGCAAACCAGGCCCAGCTCAGTTGGGCCCATTTCCTGTCAGCATTGGGGGTGGGGTGGGCAACTGTAGGAGTGTGAGGGACTAGGCCTGGGTGTCCATAGAAATGGGCCCAGCCTACTCAGGCTTAGAGGCCTCCAGGGGTCCCCCATGCTGTGATGGACGCTAGAATGAGTCCCCCCACCCTCTGGGCAGGACAAGAGACAAGGCTGACAGAGGGAGCCTCCTCGGCCCAGAATTCTCTGCGGGGCCTGTGTACGTGACTTTTTGCAGCTCGGAAAGCTTCAGTAGGCCTCTCACTTTGGGTGTACCATTGCTCAGTTGTGTGGCCCAGGACAGGGTCAGTTTCCTGATCAGTCGGTTTCAGATTAAGTAAAGGCTGGACTGAGACTCACCCAGGCTAGAGGTCACCGCCATTGCCAGTCAGGATAAGGAGGCACCTGACAGTATGGTCGTGAAGCCACGGGCTTCATGCCTGAGCACTGGAGGCCTCTCGTCCCATCCATGGCTGCCTGCACTGAGGCTCCAACTGGTTACCTGACGGGGCACCGTCTGTAGCATTTCCCTCTTGTTTACTCTAACAAGCTCGGTTATCTGGTTCTCAAGCCCACAGCAAATTAGAAGCAGTAAATCAAAAGGAGGGCAGAGGGGCTGCTGGAAGCAGGCACACTAAAAGTGTCAAGAAGTGAGACCTGACGACCTGACAGCAGGGGAGTAGGCAGCAAAACCAGTAAAACACAAAAATCTCCAGCCAGGTACAAGAGCTCAAAGATCGCAAACAATCTGGGGCCATTTCATGCCGGGCAAATGGGCCTGAGGAGATCACCACGGCGCAGGGCTAATAATCATGGTGGATTAATGGTGTCAGCCCCTGAGCTTCAGAAAGAGCTCAATTATGCTCTGTCAAGGAGGCAGAGCAGATAAGGAATATGTTTCCTCCACACTTCCATCAAGAATGAGTCATTCTTCTAAGTGCACACCCATGGGAATAAAACTGTACATCTGAGGCAAGTCCTCAAGTCCTGAGCGCCTCGTTCCTCGAGCCCCACAAAGCTGAAGTTGGCCTAGTCCTCATCCCACCAAGAACCAATGCTCCGCGAGACGTGCCTGCTGGCTTCGGAGCCAGTGCTGAGCCCCATGCTGGCTCCAGCACTTATTATCCCTGGGATCCTCGGCCAATCGCTTGCCTCTCTGAACCCCAGCCATTTTCTCTGTTCAATGTTGACTATCATACTTGCCTTGCATGGCTGCGAGGGTTAAACCACGGAAGGCAAGGCTCATGTGTTTCGCTCCATATACACATTCAGGACTCACTGGTTCCCCCCGCTACTTTGAGGTCTCCTTCCAGAGGTCTCCACATTGGTGGCCCAGCCCATCTACCCTGACTGTCCCTTGTAGAAGGACCTCAAGGAGCAACAGCACAGGAGCCCTTTTGTTGGGGACAATGGAGCTCACAGGTGATGCTGCCTCTTGGCAGAGCTGGTGTGTGCCAACAGATTGGGGGTGGGGAAGCCAGGTCCATAGGGACAAGGGTTAGGGGTCAGGGAGCCCCTTTGCTTCTTCCTCTTCCCGTGGTTTCTCTAACCTTCCCCAGGCTTTGTGATACCAGTCAAGGACACCTGGCACTTAAGCCAGGAATGGTGACTAGGGGCCCACTTCCCACAGGTCAGGTGCCAACACGTATCCTGGGAAAGCACCTGTAGTGTAGAAAAGGCAGGCTGGTGGTGGCATGGACCAGATGGCACTGGTGTCTGTAGGCACGCCTAGGTGTGCCTGGCAACTGCTGGCCTGGGCACTTGTTTTCTGGGGATACATGGGCCAGGGTCAATGCTCAGAGCATAGCTTCAAACTCTCCCATTGTCTAGAAGAACCCCGTCCCCTCCATGCTATGTTGGTGAGACAGAAAGGGACAGGAAGTCACATGCTTGGGAAGGTTGGAAAATGGGAGACAGCTGGATCTGTCTCATCCAGGAGACAAAGTCAACATGGGAGTGCCATCTTCTGTTTCAGTTACCCCTAAGAGCATGGCCCTTCGTGACAGACACACTTGGGTTAGAACCCAACTCAAATACTTTCTCATAAGCTTCCATTGTCCGCTTCTACTTCATAGAATTGGTGAAAACATGATGTGAAAAAAGAACTCAGCATGAATCTGGCATATAGTCCCAAGTCACAGAATGTCTGCATAGCGCCTCCCGTTCTGAGTGTCACACACTATTGCCTATTTTACTCCCCCAGCAACCCTATGAGATAGGCAGTGTTATTATTGTCCTCAAGGTTCTAGGGGTAGAAGCGACTCTCCCTATGTCCCACAGATAGGAAGCAGCAGAAGCGGGACTCAAACCCAGGCATTGTGACTACAAAACATTTGCTCATTATACCATAATTCCAATTGATTAGGCAGATGGGAGCAAAAGTGCTTTGTCACCTCTACATTGCTACACCAATGAGAGCAGTGGGTGGCATTACTGTTTATGAATCATGTTAGTAGCTACTCCCTGGAGACACCCTGGACCCGAGGCTATTGACTGAGAGACCCCTGGATCCTGAGGTTCTGGTGATGTCCCGGGTACCATCCAGCGGGCTGGCCATCTCTCCCAGGCCTCCTACTTGCTGGATCTGTGATGACCCATACTCCTCTTGGCTTGGAACTTTGTGTGTGGAGCTTTTCTACTGGCACGCACCCTCTGGGACTGAAGCCTATGAAGGGTGGCTCAGTGCCCCACAGCTGCCAGGAAGGGGACATCAAAGGCACAGCTCATGGGTGAGGCGGCTCCCTGCTTTGGTTTTGGGTTCTGTGGTGCACGCACAAGCATGCACACACACACGCAAGGAAGAGAAGATGGGGCTTTGGCAAGAAGACAGGCCAAATTGCTGGTGGGCTGGGGAAGGTCCAGGAGGAACAGTGGGAAAGGAGGAGGGGGGGACAGGAAAATGTGGCAAAGGCCTGAAGGGAAAGAGGGAGGGAGGGAGGAAAGAGGTGATGGTGTGGGCAGCTGGCAGGGCGTGTTCCCTGTGTTACACTGCTTCTGGAGAGAGGCCCTGGTGGGGCTGGATGGTGAGCATCAGGCTGTTGGGAGGTCGCAGGCCACCATCATTGGGTGTTTCTTTTGTTCGTTCATTCATTCATTCATGCATTAATACATTCGCCCAACAACCATTCTTCGAACCACCGAGTATGAAATAGCAATTTGTACAGTGAGCTCTGGAGTCAGACCATTTGTGTCAAATTCTGGCTGTACTTTTTATTGGCTGTGAGATCTGTGGTGAGTCATACCCGCTGGGACCTCAGTGTCCGCATTTGGGAAATGGGTATGATTATAGTACTTACCTCAGAGTGTGGCTGGAAAGATTCAATAACTTATTCCATATAAAGTCCCTAAGACCATGCCTGGCACATAGTAAATGCTCAATAAACAACTGGTTACATGGGTGCGGGCACACGTCTGTGCACATATGCTCACACATACAGATTACACGCCAGGCCTTGTGTTAGGCATTAGAAACATTAGACAGACACAGTTCTGCCCTCGTGGAGCTGATGTTTGGTCCTGAACTGACTCTCTGATAGAGGCCTTGTTGCCATTTGTAGAATCCTCCCAAATAGCCAGCAGTGGAATGATTGCTCCAACTGGCACTGCTGGACCCAGAATTCAGCCTCTGCTCCTCTCTGCTCTGCTATCTTCAGTGGGCATAGGCTAGGTCTGTCGGCGATGCACAGTTGTGAAAGGAACCAGCCCATAAGCTTGAATAGATGGTGTGACCATTGTGGACTTTGTCACTAGCCGACTTCCACAATGTTTCCTGGTGGCTAGAATGATGGAAAAAGTTAGAGTTACCCGAAGAAGTGGTCCAGGAAAGAAAATCTACTCAAATCTCTCTCTGTCTGTCTGTCTCTCTCTCTCTCTCTCTCTCTCTCTCTCTCTCTGTCTCTCTCTCTGCTCTGTCTCTGTCTCTCTCTTGCTCACTCGCTCCCCCTCCCCCCCCTCTAACTTTGGCATTCTTGAGCTCTCAGAATTAACCCACAGTGGCAAGAATGCCACCGGTGTCCCCACATGCACATATGTATAGATATATGTAGGGACATGAGTACATAGACATATGTTACCATGAGCACAGATAGAGTCTGAGAAACGTGGTTCATGTGGAATGAAAGGAGGGAGGCAGCACACAGCCGAGCCGAGCTGAGGCCTGGGTGATGGGACCCAGCGGGCATGGGCTCCAGGACCCAGAGAACCTGGCTACTTCATGATGGCCACTGCCCTAACAAAGACATAACCCACAGAACATCTTGTGTCAAAGTGTGTACCGGATGGCATGACTGCCTGGGAAGGGTAAGAGGTGTTATGATAACAAAAAAATATTTGATGTCAAATAAATATGGAGAAATGCCAAGTTAAACCGTTGTAAATAGGTTTCCTTTGTTTGTTTTACTGCAGGTCTTCTCAGAGCCTTCAATAAGCGACAGCACAAGCAAATCCCTGAGGCTATGTGTTTTTGTATGGGTATGTCTATTGTGTTTACCAAACAAATTTAACCACAAAGGCCTTTATCTAGGGAATATCTCGGAGTAAGTGTTCTGCTTTGACAAATATGGCCCCGTGTTTTCTCCAGGCCCTGGCCTCAGCCTTCTACTGCCCTCACATACTAGAATCTTCCTAGATTCCTAAATCCCAATGTAAAAGGTTGGGACCTTGCCACACAGCTTCTTGCCTGGGTAGCAGCCTGTTCTACATCCCCCCAGCCTCCATGCCCTTCCCATATTTGCTGGATTCATCACTGAGGGGTTGGAGGGTGGCCACCCCATCTCCCTTCAGACCTCTCCACTGGGGCCAAGTTGAGAGGCAGTGTGTCCCTTCAGAACTGCTCACTGTGATCGGCCTGATCATGAGGTAGTTCAGCTGAGGTGCCAGCAAAGGACCCACCCAGTGCCCATGGGCCTGTGCTGTTCCACATGAAGGAGTTTCTGTTCATTACCAGCTTCAACTCATTAGAGCAGCACCAGGCCCAGGAGGATGAAGGAAGAGGGTTGTGCAAATTAATGAGCGACCAAATTAAACATGTTCTCTCAGCCAGTGAACTGTTCCAGCTGATCAGCTGAGGCCTGGGGATTTGAAAGTGGGAAGTCCCTACCCCATGGGCCAGAGACCTCAAGGCGGCCATCTCCTCCTGTTCTTTAAGGTGGCCTGGCAGCAGCAGGGTTGCCAAATCTAGCAAATAAAGTATAGGACTCCCAGTTAAAATCCCCGCTTCAGATAAACATCTTTTTTTAGTACAAATATGTCCCATGCATTATTTGGGACATATTTATACTAAAAAAAATTCATTGCTTATCTCACATTTACATTTTACCGTGTGTTTTGTATTTCATCTGGCATATCTAGTCTGGGGGGTTCCCAAGACTGTAGAAGCTGGGGGCCCAGACCCAGGCTGGGACAGAGACAAGCACCAGAGGCTCAAGGACTGAGGACTTCTGGCCCTCATCAATGCAAAGGGCCAATTTTCCTTGATCTCTGAGGATCCAAATCCCTCATTGCTTTCAGGAGACAATAAGATGCTGGCAAAAGAGTCTCATCAGGCAGGAGACCAAAGGACAAGGTGCATCACTACTCCTGTCTCACCAGGTGACCCTGGCCAGTCACTTACCATGTAGAGCAAAGGGTGAGGGCCCCACAGGTGCGGAATCTGCCTGTTTCTGTTGAAAATGCCTCTGAATGGCTTGTGGGAACACCAAGGGACTGCCCACCGCTAGTCCCCCAAGGGCAGGCTCAGTGACATTAATGCTGGGAATATCAAGGTGCTCTGAGGGTTGGCATGTGTGCCTTCTGGTCACCTTTCCCTGCAGAGGAGGCTTAAACACAGTATTACTCTGTATGCCAGGGTTTAGGGGGCCCCGTTCTGTAGCTGGGGAGAACAAGGCCCTAAGAGGTTCCCAGCTGAGCCAAATCTGGAACTACTGCTTCCTTCAGAATCCCTATCCCTTCTTCCTTGTTCTGGGTGGATCCAGATGGGGGTGGTCAGCCCTGCCCCACGTGGGTGCCTCTGTTGTCAGTGATTTCACCAGAAAGGCAGCTTGGAGGAAGCAACCAGCTGCTGTCCTACCCCATCCCCCGCCCCTAACCCCCATGCTTCAGCGGGCAGAGAGCTTAGGGTTAGACATATTGTCAGGCCAGATGTAGATTTGGGTTCTAATTCTCTTCTCTTCTTTCTCCCTGAGGTCTAAATCCTTTAAGTCTTCTTTTTGCTTCCTGAGGAAGGGAAACACATGGGCTAGAGGGAGGGGGCAGTTCTCTGCTTCCAGCTGCTGTAGCCAAACTCCCCATTCCCAGCCCAGATCCATCTCCAGTCTTACCCCGCCCATGGGGCTCCCAGCAGTTGTGCCCAGGCACTTTCATTTGGGGGCTATCTGTGGGCTAGAACAAGGTCCTCCACAGAGACAGATCAGACTTGCAGCCTTACCTCTGAGAGCCAGGGCCCCAGGGCCACTGTTCTGTTGCTCCTGGAACACCCTTGTTCCTTATCCTCCAGCACCTAAGAGACCACCCACCCAATCAAGTTCTTGCTGGTAACTGACTCACTGGACACAATCACAAAACACAAATGATAATCGTGGCGATTTCTGCACATTAAGGCTAAATGGGCTCTAATAGATCATTTACTCCAACCTCTGGTCCATAAAAATGGAGAAACCAAAGCCTACTTAAGGCAATAAGTGGCTTGAACACTCATATGTTCACCATCTGCCAGGAGCCATGCAGACCTGATGAGCAAGGCCTGATGAGTCTGTTTTATAGGTGGAGAAACCAAGGACTCCAAGGATAACTGACTTCTCCAAGGCCACACAGCTAGGCCCTCTGACTCAAAAGCATATGCTCTTGCCACCACTAGGACATTGCCTCTGTGTCCAGTGAGGTATGCTGGGCAGTACCCCCAAATGAATAATCCTCTGCCTTAGCCTGCAGAACCAGAGGCCCCCAACAGGCAGCTGGTGACAGAGGCTCTCTACACTTCAGTGCCCACGCTGGCCCTTCCACACTACACTCTTCTCTTCTCAGCCATCACCCTCAAGAACTTCTTTCAGCCCTACCGCCCTAGGCCAGCATGTGTCTCCTGAAGTCTGACCCCATTCTTTAGCCCTGTGGCCTGCTATCCTTGTCCTTTGGAAGAGATCAGCCAACCTCTTTCATTTGGAAAACACCATCACTTAGGCCCCACTTTGGGTGACCTGCATTATCTCTTTACACTTGAAGAAACTGAGGCTCAGCGAGGTTATTCACATGGGGCCTCAAACGCAGGTCATGTGACTGATCCCATTCATAGGGCTCTCTTTTCACCTCAACTCAGACATCTGAACTCCTGTCCCCATTGGAATGCCAGGCATGGAAATAACAGGTGGTATCTTTCCCAAAACCCCTCCCTGGCCCCAGTTTCTGACTCTGTTCCTCAGCCTTCCGTGGGGATCTGTATTCCCTGCTGTAGCCCTCCCTTACATTTTTCCTGGGGCTACTCTCCCATTGACTGAGGCCTGTGCTCATAGATGCGCTTGCCTTGTAACCACCCCTCACCTTGACCCCAGGGCTATGGCTACCCAGCTAGGGCTTGGTCAGTCATCTCATCTAATACAATCCCCTTTTAAATTCCAAATGACTTCATCCATGCTGGCAGGGGAGCTTAAGTGTGCATTTTCACGCCCTCAGATCCCTACCCCTTACTCCCATCATCAGTTGGACTCAGGGAAGGGGAGGGCAGACAGAGACAGGGCTAGGGACAGTGGGCAAGGGGAGACAGAATGGAGGAAAGACAAAGTCCAAGAAAATGGGGGAAGGAGGAGGAGAGAGACAGACACCCAATGATAGCAATGGGGGTAAGTGGTCCTGGTGTCTGTCACTGCACGGCCCCCCAAGGCAATGCAGCTGACCTGGAAGGTGGTGAGGCTCCTTGAGGAGATGGACTCCCTGTTACATCACTAGCATCCAGCAGAGTGCCTGGCTGGCATATAGTGTGTGTTCAGCACATGCTCCCTTGTTGGAAGAAAGGAATGACTGAAAGCTCATCTGTCCCACCAGTTCCCCTGTCCCATGGCCCACCTGAGACAGTTGGTTCTCTTTCCACATGCTTATGTTATAGATTCCTAGGCTGTCAGAGCTGGCAGAGTCCCCGGACGACTCATGGAGCAGATGGGAGCATCGAGACCCAGAGCAAGGAAGGGATGTATACTGTGTCACTTAGCAGAACTGGAAATAAAAGGCTGGACTGAGTTCACACAGGGTTCAGCATGCCACTTACCACATCTCTTTACCTCCTCATATATAGCCATGCTGCAGCAAGGTCAGATATCTGTGTTTTTGAGGACAAGGAATGACACCTTGTGCTCACAGTCCCAAGGGTAGCTCTGGCCAGTGGGCTCTGTCCTCCCAGGAGAGGGCTGCAGGAAAGATGGCTCCCAGGGACCATGGAACGTAGCCAGTGGTGATCAGGATGCTGGCCAGTCTCCTCAGTCATCCACCCAGCCCCTCTCTCCTGGCCATTGTGGGGGTCTGGCCCCCACTAAGGGTGGAAGCCCTGAACTTGGGCTCTGACAAACTGAGGCTCAATTTCCGTGTCAGCTAAACCAGAGTGAACCCGAGTTCCTTCCTAGGGTTTGTGTGAGACTTAAAGGGGACAACACACATCCCGAGAATGTCATGGCATGTCTGTCACACAGTGAATGCTCACTACATGTGGGTAATTCTAGTACCATCCTTCACCATCCCGCTGGCCCCACTTCCTCTCATCTCCATGGCTTCCTGCTTGATCCCTCCAGCCACAGGAGAGGCAGGTCCTGGCCACAGGTTCTTCAGGTCCCCTTGTACTCCTAGTGTAACCTTGGGCAGCCCAGCCGCTTCATCTCACTCCCCTCAACCATCAAAGGCTTCATGGTGCCTCCATAAATGCCAAGGGCTTCCAGGCTTCTTCCGGGTTTAATACAGCATTTCTAGAAACCATCTTTCTGTGTTGAGCCAGGTCAGTCTAGAATGCAGCCTAGATCCTCATGTTTGGTGGGGAGAGAGAGGGAGAGAGGGAGAAAGAGAGTAGGGGGAGAGAGAGCACTAGAGCTTGACAAAGAGAGAGAGAGGGGTCAGGTACACTCCTAGGGAGGTTAGGCTTTGCATCCAAGCATCCCCCTTTTTTCAGGATGATTTCTCTTCCACAGAGCAAGGAGCCTATCATTAGTTGGGATCCACCCCGCCCTGGTACAGACTGCCTGACGCCCGCCCCTACCAGGCTCACCTGTGGTCCTTAAAGAATGGCACTGTCCCCTTGGCAACCTTCCCCCAGACTCAGGACCTGCCTGTTTCAACCAGCTTCTGCCAGGGCCTTCCTGCATGTCTTCTTCCTCTGCCTCTGGGGGGGGGGGTCCTTCCTGGTCCCCGCCCCCAGTGCTCCAGCACACAGACACACCCCCTTATAGGCAGCTCAGCCTCTCTCTCCTCCTTTCCCAGGACATATCCCTGATGGCTCATTCCTCCTCCCAGATGTCTCGGGTCCTGACTTGCTGTGGGATCCTGAACAGCACGCTTCCTCTCTCTGCCTCCCTTAAGCCATTTGTGAAATGAAAGCAATCATCCATCCTACCTGCCAGCATTGCTGAAGCCTCTGCTTTGGGTCACAGTGATGCAGGAGAAATGAACTGGACGGTACTTGCTGGAGCAGGCCCAGGGCCACCGGCTGGCTCCGCTGACAGTGTCAGGGACTTAGAGGCAAAACAGGTCATTTACCATTGGACTCCAGAGTCCCCTCCACAGGATCTCCACCAAGGGTTTCTCAAGGGATCCTGGACTCCCTCTTCCCATCTGAAATGTTTACACAGAGATGAAATGGGGCCCGAGAGTGTGGGTACACGGTGTTCGCTGCAGGAGGTACTGCTTGGTTTTACGGAGGACAAGGGTGCCCTGTCATGGTTCCTGGTCTCAGCGTGGCTTCCTCACTGTAAATTTTCAATAAAGCTGTTTCGGAGAGAGCCCCTTAGGCCCTGGGCTGGAGCCAGGTGGCTTCCATTAGGTGTTGCCCAGCTCAGGAGAGCAGAACTACTAACCCCGAGGTTTATGGAGCAGCCCCATTGGCCAAGGCACAAGGGCACAAAAAACAAAACTGGAGTTTCTGAAGCCTGCACAGTTTTCCTCGCTTTTTGTATCGCTTCCCACTTCCGGGCTTTCTCTTTCATTCCTTGCTTTTGCCTCTCCCACCCTGAGAATCTCCCAGGGTCTCCCTGAGCTCTTGCCCGGGCCTCTGGGCTCTCCATCTTCTGCCTTATTACTCTTGGGCTTTCTCTGTCTCAAGCCCTCTTTCACCACCCTTGGCCCATCTCACAGAGATGGGGATGTTTGATTGGGAGCTTTGGTTGCTACCATGTCAACCCCAACCCTTGCTCTGTGCTCTTGTTCTGGGCCTTTTCTGCACCCTCTCCCCCACAACCACTGATTCTCCCCTCATTTCTTGTCTCTCCTGACTGGGCAGCAGCAGGAGCCAAGATGGGCAATGTGGACAGCACATGTGAGATGGCCTGCCCCCTACCCCGCCCACCAGATGCGGCCCATCGGCTCATTGGGTGGATGAGCTCCGCCTGAGCCCTCCCACACTTGGCCTGCCAAGCACACATGTTCTTAGCCTGCCTGGTTATGCGGCTTCGGCAGGAAAGAAAGTAAAACACATAAAAAAAGAAAAAACGCAGCCACCCAACGACTGAATGAAAGCAGAGCAGCGGTGAGCAAGCTGCCTGCAGCTACCTGGGCTTGGAGGGTGCTGCGTGGCTGGGGTGGGCAGGGAAAGGGAAGATCCTAATTATGGGAAACCTGCCTTGGGAACCTACCTCATGAGCCACCCTGGGCCAGACAGTGTCAGGCCAAGTGTCTGCAGCAGCCCTGGCACCAGATGAGGAGATCCAGGTCCAGAGAGGCTCAATGACTTCACTAAGGCATCTATCCTGCCACATCCATCATTCCCTGTCCTAAAGGATGCTCCTGTCACAGAGTTCTACGCTCTTCGCTCTCCATCTCTGTGTTGTCTGTGTGGTACTCTACTGGAAGGGCAAACTGCCCAGAGAAGGCGAATTCCCAGGGCTGCCTATATCCTGACAGTTGCTGAAGCATTGCTCTCCTCCAGAGATTGCCCTGCTGAATCCCTATCAGTTGGCTCCACTCTAGGCCAGATCCTTTGGAGTCCCAGGGGCATCTGCTCTAGTCCCAGGGCAAATCTGGGCAACCTCCAGGCTTTGTTTCTGGATCCATGAGCTACCTGGACTCTTGGCTCACAGCTCAGCATCTGCTCAATTTTCTGAGCCTATCTCAGCGGCCTCAGAGGCCTTCCTGAGCTCCACCCAGCACACCTGCCCTGCAGCAGCGTATTCCTGTAACTCTTCTCAGCTCTTGCCCCGTCCTCCACCTGAATCCCATGGCCCACACTGGCCCCTTCCATTCCCCCTTTTGATGCAGTGGCCTGTGCAGCCTTCCATAGCAGGCACCTTCTCCCTATTTTTTAGATGGAGAAACATACCCGAAGAAGGGAACACCTTGGCACCAGCCACAAGTTCCTCCAGAGCCAGGGAGCACCAATCATAGAAGGTTGAAACTATATCTGAAAGCTCCGAAGATCAAACTTCACCTAAGGACCCATCTTGAGCCCAGGTAGGGCCTATGGCAGGCATCCCTAGTATGCAGGTAACAGATGTTAACTGCCAAAAGTGACTAGGATTTGACACTGAAACTAAATCACTTTCTTTATGGCAACACGCAAGCATCTGGCAAGGAGCCCCCAGGACAGAACACCTTCCTCCTGCCTTAGCTTCTCCTTGTCCTTACGTAGCACCTTTGTCCCAGAGTATCTGTTGGCAGCCATGTCCTTTTATCATTATGCCAGCCTTATAGGAAAGGAAAAGGTGAGGACCAAGGTGAGGGGCAGTAATTTGCCCAAAGTCACACAGTTCCACAGTCCCCTCTCATCCCCCATAAGTTTCTGGCTTTACTGAGGCAGCTTTCTTAGAGGAGAGACCTTCTGAGGGAGAGAGAGAATTAAAGAGAAAAAAAAACCCCAGCAAGCTGTTGGGGGAAGGGAGAGCAGCAAAGAGAGTCTGGAGGTCAACAGTTTATTTTGAATCAGCCCCCTGCGGGGGAGGTAGGAGTGGTGTCAGGTGGGCGTCTTGGGCTTTGGTTAGATGCTCAGGGAGAGAGAATGGTGCTTCCCCCTCTGCATGCCCCAGGAGAGTCTCTGTCAGTGACACCTATGGAAGTCAGAGAAAACACTGAGAATGGCTTGTGTTGAATGTGGCACCCTTGCCCTGTCCTTCCATCATGCCGAGAACCTCCCATCCAGGTATTACCAGGTAAGGCCTTCGCTCTCTGCTTCCACTGTTCTCAACTCAGTCCACAGTTCCATCCCACTTGCCTGTCAGGGACAATAGGTCCTCCCTGGTCTCCTTTCTCCCACTCTGGCCCCTACAATTAATTCTCCACCCAGCAGCCAGAGAGCTGGTTCAACAGTGTAAATCAGGTTCCTTACACAGCCGCTGAGGAGCTCCAGAACCTTACCCTCCAGCCCCCTATCCACCCAGCATCACCCCAAGCATGTCCTGCTTCTTCCACACTGATTCAGGCACCCTTCCCCAAACACTGCCCTTCACTCTGCGTGGTTGGTGCTGGTCCCTCCCCCTGAAAGCCAGGCTTCTGCCACAGCCTTCTCCACCAAGCCATGAGGCTCAGGAACACGGGCAGTCTAGTTCTAGGAAAAAGGACAGCACCAATGCCCTGTCAATCAGGTGACGTTTCCCTCAAGCTCCAGGGGAAAGAAGTGGGGATTCCTTTGAGGTGGGTGATGGCAGGGAGCTTAGAGAGTGGGAGGATTGGCATGAACAACGGTGAGGAGAGTTAGTGGGGCCTTGATTCAGCAAAGACATCAAACTGGGCATCTGAAGGAAAGAAGGCCATATGATCCCAGTTTCTCCTTCTCGGCTCAGCACCGGTGAGTGCCTTCCACCAATTCCATCTCACAGATGAAGAAATTGAGGCGCTGAGAAAAGTGAAGTGAATTGCCACGGGTCGCATCGCAGAGCCTAGTGGCCAGCCAAGGACTGCAGGACTCATCACACCTGGGGGCTCCGGCCCCGAGCTCCTCGGGGCTCATCAGTTACTGAGCCCAAGCAATTGAAGGACCAATGCGGCCTCACCACTGCCAGGGATGCTCCGCTCCCTCCTCCCCAGCCGGCTGCAGCATTTAGTCATTTACACTTTGGAGGCAGCCTATTCTCACCAGCGGCTTTCCTGCCCACACATTTGCATTTGGAGGCTTTCATCTGATCTCTCAGAATTAAAGGCTTTGTCTCCTATTAAAAGAATTCCAGCCCTAAGAGCCAAGAGGGGGAGGGGAGTGGCTCCGGGCCCCTGCAAAGCCTTCCTTCCCTCCATATCCAGCCTTGAGCCTCTCAGAGGGTCTTAGCGTTTGGGGTGGGGTAGGGCCCCTGCAAGGCCTGTGTGGGTGGACAAAACCAGGACCATACTGGGGCTCCTGCTCCACTCTTTAACACGACCAAGTCTTCCCTTCCTATCCTGCCCGGCAGCCTGGTACACAGTTGGGCCAAAGGCGGGAGCACCCATGGGGGAGGGAGCCAGCAAGATGGCCTTGGAATTCTGGCTGTAATGCTTATTAGCTGTGAGTTATCTGGCAGCGCACCCTGGCTTCTGGGCCTCAGTTTCCTCATCTACGAAATGGGAGCAAAGGTGAGTTCCTCCTGCCCTGGGCAGTGGAAGGGGATCTGTCTTAACACCCAGAGAAACAGAATGAAATTCCAGATGTGTCCCTCTGTCCCCTCCCGCAGGAGCTTTCTCCTATGTGGGCCTCAGGCTCCCCCTTGTAAAACAGCTGTTCGCTTTCAAGGGCTCTCCTCCAACTCTGGGATATTATGGGATGCCGAACCTCCAGAACCTATTCAGCCTGTTCCCTCCCCCTTGCCCTACCCCAGCTTGGACTTGGTCCCCTGCCCCATCATTATAATACTTCCAATTCTATTCCCTAGGCTACCCTGGCTGCACAAAAATACCAATGTCAATCCCCAGAGATTGTGATTGAATTGTTTTCAGGTGGGGCCAGAGCCAAGTTCTGAAGAGCTTCCCAGATGATGCTGATGTACAGACAGGGCTTAGAACCACCAGGCTGTTAAGCACCTTGGATACAGGAGGTCGGGGGCATAGGCCTGGATTTCGGCTCTCCTCAGCAGAGATCATGGGTGAGTGACTTAGCTTCTTTGTATGTTATCTCAGGTTTAGAATGGGTATGTGGATTAAATGAGACGATGCACACAAAGCGCTCTGGGCGCAGAGTCTCTGGACTCCTTACCACAATCCCATGAGGTAAGAGGGTTAATGAAGCAGACATTACATGTGGATAGACTGAGGCCCAGAGAGGGGAAGTTACTGGTCCAAGGTCATGTAGCTAAAAGGATTCTTAGACATCATTCTGGAAGAGTGGGACATGCTATGGTTCTTAACTGTGCAGCCTCTGGAGCTAGACTGCCTTGGGTTCAAATTCTGGTTTTATGACTTCAGCTGTGTGAGGTTGAGTAACTTACTTTACTGAACTTCAGTTTTTTTATCCTTAAAATGGGGACAATAATAGTACAATAGTACTCACCTCATGGGCACTCATTAAGCTGGTTACGCCATCAGCAACCTCAGCAACCTCCTACATTGTATGTCAGGAAGCCCAGAGCGGGGAAGAGACTCACCCACATTCCCACAATGAGTTCGAGGCAGAAGTTGGCCATGTAGTCCTCTCTGCTCACATAAAACAGTAAAAACTCGTATGACCAGATCATTGGCCATTTTGTGTCTCCCAGCGTTCATGGGGCAAAGCAGAAAAGAAATTCTCATTCTCTCTCAGGCTGTCTTATTTCCTTTTATATTTTTTTCTCTGTGCTCTCTCTCTCAAGCTGGTTTTCACTGGCACTGTCGCCTCTCTCCCTTTCCATTTTCTCCCTCTTCCGTTCTCTTTGGTAACTCGAAACCATCTGAATGGATTTAAATACACCTCTCCTTAAACAGTCTCCTTCAGCGGAGAGAGGCTGGAAAGTTCAGCCTGAAGGAAGAATTTCCCTGATGATTATACTGAGGACTGACTGTGGATGGGAGCTGGTGATGGGGCTGATGGTGTGCTGGGGGTGCAGAGGGCACAAGGCTTGGAGACCAGGTGCTGAGCTGAGGAGAGGGGATGCTGCTGGCCTGGACTATAGAGGGGGATCCATAAATGTAGACTCAAAGGAGTCAACACTTGGGGACTCAGACAGCTGAGCTTGAGAGGCTCAGGAAGGCCCACCCAATGCACATCAACTCCTGTCCCTACCGCCACCAACACACACACACCAGATGGGAACAGACTTTCCAAAAGATTCAAGAATTACTGAGTAGTGAAAGACCCTGTTAAATGGCCAAAGAGTCACCTGGAGAAGGAACATCTTAACCCATTAGCTCCCGTCGATAACATCGTATATGTGAGTTTATATTATCATTTGCTTATACATTTGCATATTTCGTATCTCCAGTCCCCAGGCACTGTGACAGGCCAAATAAGGAAAAGTACAAATAATAATAGCAGCCAACTGTCTCTGAGCGCTTGCCATGTGCCAGGCACTGTTTTAGGTGTTTCACATGCATGAATTCATTAACTCTCACAAGCGCTCAATGAAGTTGCTACAATTAAAACCCCCAGTTTCTACATGAGGCCTAGAGTGGTTAAATCACTTGCCCAAGATCATAGCAAGTAAGTGACAGAAGTGGGGTTAAGCTTGGCAGCGTGGCGTCAGAGCCTGTGGCACACTTAAACGCTGCTGTGAAGGGATAAACACAGTAGCCCTTCTATCAGAGAGTGGATAGCCCGAGAGGGGCGGTCCTCTGACAGGAAGACTCTACCTTTGAAGATGGCAAGTGATGCCAAGTAAATAACTCTGTGAGTTAGGCAACTACATTCCAGGTCTGAGCTCTGTGACCTTGGGCAGGTTATCTGATCCCAGAAAAATCAGAACCCTAAGTCATAGGCCTGTTGAGTTGATCTGGAAGTGAAAGTGCCTAGTAAACCCTAGAATGCTGGGGGAGGGGGCCTTTTTAGCCACCTGCTTATGACTCCCATGTTCAGCTCCCCTTCCTCCAATATATACACCTGTCCATGCGCATACCCCATTGTGAACTTGTGTCTCCCAAGCCAACAGTACTCAGCCCCCAGCAACCCCACTGCACCCCAAGAAAAGCTGCTACTTGTACACATGCACACGCTACTCCCTGCAGGTACACACACTCCTGTGCACATGCACAGCCATATCCTTGCACGCGAGTGCTTATTCCCATGTACACTTGAAACCCTGTCTTTAAGAGCCCTGTCACAGGACTCAGAAATGTGGTTCTCATGCAACCTGGCTAATCACTGTCATGTTGGGGTGGCAGGCAGGTGAGCATCAGTGGGGGAGTGGGGCCTAGCGAAGGGTGGTGTGGGGCACATAGTGCAGTGTGGAAGAGGCAGGTCAGGAAGGTGGCAGAGGCTGGTCAGGGCCAGGCTTTTAAGCAATCTGTTTAGCCCTGCAGCTAAGGAGCCCGTTAGCAGCGACTTCTCATTTCAGAGTTCCCAGCATGCCATGGCTCACAGACTGCGCACTGTTTATTTGGAGAAGCCCAGAAAAATTGTTTGTATAATTAGAGACGGACAAGGGCTGCCCTTGAAGGGGTTCTCTGCAGGAGCCCTGGGCTTGCAGCAGACACCAGCTCCAAAGCCCCACCACCTGCCTGAGGAGCACCAGCCAGGGCCCAAGCATAACAGAGGTCCATAGCTGGGCTATGGGAACTCCATGAGGACCTCTCTGGTCCCCTCTCTTGTTAATAACCAATGAGATAGACCACTGTGGTTCCACAAGGACCCAGTCAGGACCAGGCAGAGAGGAGAGAGGGCCAAGGCACCATGAAGTCGTCATGGGGTGTGAAGAGCCCTCTCTGGGCCTTCACTGGAGATACCTACTAGAGCCTGCTGGCTGGGAGGAGGAGCATGCTGTGTCAGTGTCTATTAGGGCACCACATTGTCCCATAGAGACCTTTTTCTTACCCTGTTCTCCGGTTGACCTTGATTCCTTGTTTCTTTCACATCCAGATGATCGCCTTCTGAACAATCGGCTCTCTTTCTGTTCACCTTAGAGTTTTCAACAAACTCTAACAAATCATGGTATTACTGAGTCCCAGGTAGAAGACGGCAGATAGTTTGCCTCCTTCTCTCAAGGCAGCCTGTCCTTTCTTCTAGTGCCTTCCATTGTCACAAATTCTGATTGCATCTAAATTTGCCCTCCTGAAACAACTCCTCTCCTCTACCCTTCAGGTGAGGCCCAGCCTCAGCACCACATGGACTCTCCCTCCCTCACCAGTGCTTCAATCTTGCAGTCCTAATCACTTTATGGGCCGCCTCCTTCTCTGGCCTGTCTGATGAGTGCATGGCTGGGCAGGGGAAGGAAGGATATGGAGCAATTATCTTCTTAGCTCCCATAGTAGGAGCTGAGGTTGCCATTTGGACCTCACTTTTGCCATGTGTGAAATGGGAGATTGGACTAGATAAACTCCAAGACATTCCATCATCTTAGTGAATGCTCACAGATCCTGAGGAGGGTAAGGCAGGGAAGTAATAGAATCTCCAGGTTACAGGACAGCCAGGGGCAGAGCCGGGATTCCAGCACAGGTTAGTCAGACTCCAAAGTTCACGTGAGACACACACACACACACACACACACACACATATGAAAAACAGCAGAATCAGCCGCCTGGCTGAGGGGAAGCAGCATTCATTCATTCATTTATTCATTTAACCATTCATTTTTTTTCTGTTCATTTGTTTATTTTTATAATGAAAAATTTCAGATATACAAAAAGGTCTCAAGGATAATACAACGACCCCATTACTCATCATTCGACTTCAGACAGAAAACATCACGGATATAGTTGGAGCTTTCTGTGGACACTCAGATCCTAATCTCCTTCTTAACCCTCCCCAAGGGAGCGACTCTCCCAGTTTGGACGTGTGAAAAGCGTTGCACTAATGGCACTCTGTGAACACTTAGCGACTTGCTTTCTCATTCCCCATCATGTCTGAGACGTGTCCGTGTTAACACATGCAGCCATAGTTCATTCATTTTCATTGCTATATGGTATTCCATTGTCTAAATACCCTACAATTTATTTATCTGTTTTTCCAATCATGAACACTTAGGTAGTTTTGCACATCTTATTATAACAAAGAATACTGCTATGAACATCTTTGTACATGTCTCCAGGTGGACACATGTGTGCATGTGTCTCTGAGGGCTCCTTGAGTCTAAGGATGTATGCTCACCTTCATCCTTACAGGACATTGCCAAGTTGCCGTATTCATTGGTATCTTCATAGGACAAATGTTTATTGACCACTTATTATGTGCCAAGCCCTGGTGTGACAGCAGAGCAGTAAGAGCCATCGCCTTTAAAGTAAGAAAAAAGGGGAAGGCGGTAAATTAGAAAGATCTCGGGGAGGTGTAAGTAGTCAATTACTTACAATTATGTGGAGAACGCTCTGGGAAGAGTATTCAGGTGTTTATGGCATTCTATCTTGGTAGATATGGTGGGTGGAGGGAGACCTCTCCCTCCCAGCCGGCTTCCATCAGGATGCAGTACGTGGGACAGGGAGGCAAGATGGAGTCTCAATTTTTATTGTCTATGGTCAGAATATTTGAAGAATCACTGTATCATATAACTCCCAGAGCTTTGGTTTTCTTCCCTTTAACATGGGCTTGCTAAGCCCTGCCGGGCCCACCTCCTAAGGCTATCAGGAACACTGCAGAAGGGGTTGGGTTATCCTGAGGCAGAGGGATGGCAAAGATTACTCCTGAATACCCTCCGAGCTCCTAGCTTTTGGCTTCTTTATTCCTCCCATTTCTGCCAGGCCTCTTCCCTAGACCCTGCTCCCACTCCAAGTCAATCATCTCTGCACACAAGGTATAAATATAAAAAATAAATAAACTCAGCACTGGAGAAAATTGCTGGCAAGCGATGGACTCTGATTAGCATGCATAGTGGACGTGCAACTGGGCATATCGAAGAAAAGTGCATTTTTCGGCAGGAAAGAGCTATCGGCACCATCTGGGTGGGGGAGACACTCAGACGGCGGGAGGCCCAGACGTGGTACTCCGGCTGGACCCAGGGAGCCCATCACCAAGGAAAGCCCCAGGCCTCCTCTCAGGCTGCCTCTGTTCCTGCCCATGCTTCCCAAACCTGAGCAGGGCTTTCCCCTCAGTAAGCTGGAACCTGGGGCCCAAGTGAGGGGAATGAGAAGGTTGAGTAAGGTGATAGGCCCAGATTTAGCTGGGTGACCTGGGGGCAAGCGAATTCATCATCCTAAGCCTCCATTTCCCGGTCTGTAAAAGAAGAAGAAGGATAGGAAATATCTCGCAGGCCTGTGGTGGCCCCGTGAGTGAAGGACAAGGTCTAGCAGTGATGAACAGTTGCCAGCCATCTTCCTTTTCCTCTGCAATATGAAACAGGCCCACCCCCGGTATATGGCCTGGGGCCACATACCAAGAAAAGTAAGGAGCAAGAGGAGCATCTGGGGGGAATCTATGGGGGGACTTCATAGAGAAAGAAAAGAAGTAAAAACAGCTGCAAAGTGCTTTGCAGTCTTTGTCACTTCACTTAAACTCCTCAGCAATCCTTTACAGAAGAGGAAATTGAGGCACCGAGAGGTTACTAACTTGCCCAAGGTTACACAGCTAGGTACTCGGCAGACTTGGTATTGAAGTCCAGGCAGTTTGACTCCAGTTAGGTTTGCCAGATAAAATACAGGCCATTTGACTTAGATTTGACTTTCAGATGAACAACGAATACTTTTCTAGTATATACTAAAACTAAAAGGGACATACCTATGCTAAAAAGTATTTGTTGTTTGTCTGAAATTCAAACTCAAGTGGGCATTCTGATTTTTTTTTTTAATTTTCTAGATTCACACCCTTAACTCCAGCAGGTGCATTTTTTAATTGTACCTTAACCCCCACCCCCGGCCATACTCTAAGGATCTTCCCCTGCCCAGGACCCCAACTTCTCTCTCCCACCACCAACCTGCATTTCTGCAACTGGTAATTGCACTTTTAAAAGCCCATAAGAAGCCCCCCTCCCCAGGAATTATTTTTAACGTCAGGAGAATTGGATCTCAGACCTCAATGTGGCCCTGAGCAGCCAAAGCTCATTGAGGAGCTCGTTGTCCCCCTGGGGGCCCAAATCTCAGAAGCCTGAGTCCTAAGGGTAAGGGGTGAAACAGTGAGAAGGATGTGCTCACTCTAGAGTGTGCAAACCTGGATTTGAATCCTGGTACTGTCATTTATTTCCCATGTGACCTGTCTTAGTTATTTCAGGCCGCTATTAAAACTCCATAGACTGGACAGCTTCAACAACAGATATTTATTTTTTTCCCAGTTTTGGAGGCTAAAAATCCAAGATCAAGGAACGGGCACATTTGGTGTCTGCTTCCTGCCTTATAAGTGGCCATCTATTTGCTGGGGCGGGGGCAGGAGGAAGTGCAGAGAAAACAAGCTTTCTGGTCTCTTCTAAGGGCACCAATGCCATCATGAAGACCCCACCATCGTGACCTCACATAAATCTAATCGCTCCCAAAGGCCCCACCTTTCTATACCATCACATTAGCGGGTAGGGCTTCAGCACATCTCATTATTATGAGGACAAAAGGAACTAAGGCGCAGTGCATTAGAAGCACTCAGGAACTGTGACCTATTGTTACCCATCACCCTCAGCTGCTCCCTCCTCTACCTACCGGTACCCAGTGTCCTCTCCCCTTATGCCACGGGGTTGCCCTTGTCCATTTATCCATTTGTCTTGGGATAGAGAGACAGACCAGGCAGCTGATGATAGTTCAGCCTCTGGGCTCACTTCCTGTGCAGCTGCCATGCTTGGCATGTAGGAGCACCTGTTCCCAGCCTCCTCCCAGTGCCCATCTTGCCAGCCACAGCTCCTGAATAATTTACACACATACCAGTACTCCAGCCATCCTCTCTAATTGAATGAGGACTCTGAGCAAGTGGTTTTTCACCTAAACTCTGCTCTAGACATGGGGTTATCAGCCTGAAGAAGCGGGAATGGTATAGTGTCAGGGAGAGGGTAGGGATGGCCAAGGACAGAGAGGCTGAGGGGTACCGTTTTAAGGCACCACCTGACTTAGAGCCCCCGTCCCTCCCAATTTTGATCTCCAACTTGGGAAAAGCTGAGCACTTGCCTCTCTAGCGTCTTGCCTTCTCTGAGCCTGTTTCTCCATCTGTGAAGTATACAGAAAGTCGCTATATCATAGTTTTAGTGTATAAAGTAAGAGGATAAATGATAAACTGTTTTTTTCTAACTAACACTGCCCTAGAAGCAAAGTGTTATGATTGCATCTGGGCCTTTGATTTGCCCTCCACAAAATGGAAACTAGGATGCCAGCCTTCTAGGGTCGTTTTGAGGATGAAGGTGTCCTCTGGGCTTCTGAGGCTGTTCTCAGTGGACAGGAAACTCCCTTCCCACTGTCACTGCTCCTTGCCTGTTGTTTCTTTGGAATGGCTCCAAAGTTTTCCCGTTCTAAGCAACCTTCCCACCTACCTCCAACCCCCACCACATTCCCAGACTAGCTTGGGCAACCCATCATCAGACTTACTGCACCCCATATCTGGGCCCAACTCCTACAAATATACCATCATGGCCCGGTCCTGTGTCTGCGTCCCCACTGGTCAGTGAACTCGCCATCTCTTTTCTTATTTCTTCCCTGACCAGCATGGGGCCTGGCACTGAGTTTGCACTCAGTAAACGTTTGCAGAATGAGTGAAAGTGCCTCGTAAACACCTACGTGTTGTCCAGATATGAGGGGTTATTAGCGGGGCATCCCTTTGAAACTCAAGATTCTTCCTATCATCACTAGCATCATCATGGAACTGGGTTTTTCACGAGCAGGCCTCTCTTAATCTTAAGCCATTACCCTTGGGATCCAGGCAGTGGGGCCTAGGATGACACTGGGGCTGGCAGGCCGGGTGGGGGCAACTGGTGGATTCCACAGCCAGCTGGGGAAGCCTCCATGCTTGCTCCAGTCTGTCTCCTGGGCCCCTGGCCTGCTGTTTTGCCCTGCCGAGCCCACTGCGTTTAGTCGCAGACACCTCATTATCGCAGTGATGCAGCCAAGCTGGAGGCAGTTCAGAGAAGAGCAGTGAGAGTGGTGTGGGGCGGAGGGGCCTGGTGCTGGCGGTGGCGGGGGAAGGGAGCAGTGCGGGTCTAGGCTCAGGCAGGCGCTTGGCTCAGTGGGGCCCAGCAGGGAACCTGAGAAGCGCAGCATCTGTGCGCCAGCGTCTGGAGAAGGGCCTCCCAACAAGGAAAGAAAGAAGCTAGCTGAGAAGACAGAGGAAAAGGGCTTCTCCCTACTACTGTCCAGGGTACCCAGGTCCAAGCCAACTTAAGACCCAGCAAACGTCCTTTCCAGACTTCAAATGCCACCCCACCTGTTCCCACCACTGTGACTGGGAAGCCACCACTTCCTTGGAGTGCAAAGCAAAGCAAAGCGCCTGGCATACAAGAGGAGCCCACCCTGCCCCCTCTCATCTTATTGATGGCAACACTGGCTTAGGGAGGCAAAGGGACTTGGCCAAAATTACATACGCAATGTACATTAGCTATGAGTCACTGGTGTAGCATGGACTGAAACTTAGGACCTCCAGACTCCAAGGTTTGTACTCTTTCCACGATATCCTTCTCTCCCCAGGAACCACTTGAGCTGCTGCTCAGACTCTCCCCTGCCATCTGCCAGGGACAAATGCTACCTTTTCTGCAGTAACCCCTCCCCAGACACATAACGTCACACCACAAGACATAAACACACTGGCACATGAGTGCAAGTAACTGACACACACATGTGTTTCCAGGCGGAATATTATTCTGGCTTTCCATGATACCTTCCAAAACGATGGTGTATGACATGCAGATCAGGCCTGAGATTCGTCAGTCACGATGGGCACTCTGGCCTCTAAGCCTTTGCCTTTGCCAGCCCCTCAACCTGGAATGCTCTGCCTTTCGGGCTGTGGCCTGGCTGTCTTTATCTCATCACGAGGAGATCAGTCCCAGCATCTCTTTTCTGAGCATGCTTCCCTGACTACATGGTCAGTCTAGCCCATACAACACTTTCTGTTCTTCACAGCCCTGAGCACGCTTTTAAACCAGCTTGCTTGTTTATTGTTTTTCCCACCCCACAAGTAGAAGCTCATTAAGGAACCTCATATGGTTGGTTTTCTGCTTTACCCCCAGCACCTAGAATAGTGCATGGCACACGCGCACACATGCGCACGCCCACACGCACAATGAATGAATAAAAATACAACTAAACCCAGAGCAAGATTGTCCTTCCGGAAAAGATAATCAGCCTGGACAGAGAGAATATAAGTTCAGGCCTGAACTGGAAGAGTCCCTGGGCTATTTCATTCCTCCAGAAAGTACTAGTTTCTTACCAGGCAGTGCTTTATGCACCAGAGACAGAGCCGTGAACAAATGGAAGGTGTCTGCCTTCATGGGTGGAGCTCACATTCCAGAGGGAGGTGATAGAAGATGACCAAGACATGCAGGTCAATTACAAGCCATGTTAAGAGGCGATAGTGCACTGAAGAAAAAGAAAATGGTAAGGGGGGTTGGAGTGGGGTATAGGAGCGCTATGCATGAGAATGTAAGCAGAGTGGCCATTTCAGCAGAAAGGTAAAGGCACTGAGAGAAGCATCCTGAAGATGCAGGCCAGAGGAAACAGCCAACACAAAAGCCCTGAGGCTGGAATGTGCCTGGCAGACTGGGGGACAGCAAAGAGATCTGGGTACCTGGGGCTGAGTGTTGGAAGGGAATAGGAGTCACAAGGCGGGCATCCCTCCTATCACTTTCCCATGCATAGGGAGTCAAGAACCAGGGACTAGGGAGCACTAGGAAATGCTTTCCAAGATATAGCTCTTCTTTCCTGAGCCTAGGGCTCAAACTGGTCCAGCTCCCCTGGTGTCCTGTTTGCTCTGCCTGAGGCCTATGGCATGCTTTCAGCAGCTTGGCTGAGGACAAAGAGGGCTGCTAGAATTAACCCTTACATGTGGATAGTACTCTTGCTTGCGCTCTCTTTATTTGGCCCCAGCCTTCCCTGCCCACAGAAGCAGTTAGTGTAGGCAACATCAGCTCCATCTGACAGATGAAAAAAGCTGAGCTATAAAAAGTAGGGCTAGCGGTCAGTGTCCACCAAGCACTTCTCATGGACCCTACACAAGGACCTCAAAATCCTAGCTGCTTCTTTTGACAGACAAGAAAACAGAGAGAGAGAGAGGTGAAGCGAGATTTTTTTCAAGGTCACGGCATAGCTGGAAATGAAATTCAGATCCTTCCATCTCTACTGTCTCATATTTTCCATCATACCACCCAGCCGGCAGGAGAAGTAGGAGGTTGGGAGGTGAAGCCCAGGATTTAGCAAGGTCATTTACAGCGAGGAGGTGCTAATTAAGCCACAGGGCATAATGAAAAGCATGTGGGCTTCAGAATCAGACAGACTGGGATTAGAATTCCAGAATTGCTGCGTGACCTTGGGCAAGTTGCTTCCCCTCTCTGAGCCTCGTTTTCTCCTGTCCAAAGCAGACTGAAGGAAGGCATGTCTACTTTGTGCAGTGGTTTTACGGGTTCAGGGACATCCCATGCATCCAACTCTTAACTGGGAACCCAAAGAAAAAGGGGAGCAGGAGCCTGGGGTCTGAGCCCAGCTACTCTCCCTGGGCTCCTTTCTGCCTTCCCTCTTGCCAGGCCCGCAGGGAAAACAGTTCCCCTCCTCCCAGCCATGCTGCCCCTCCCCCAAACCTGCAGATCCCCCCTGGGAGGGCTCAGGGCTGTTTAATGGGGTGGAGCTGTCTTTAATCTGCTCCATAAGTGTTTTCTGGATCATCATTAGAAACCATAATGTCCTATTAATATGCTGATGAGATTTCGTTTGGGGCTAAAGAGGGAAGAGTGGCTGGAGGATGTTGGTGGGGGGGCACTGGGCTTTGCCAGGGGTTCCCAGGGGAGAGGAGCAGAGCGGATCTCATGGTGCCTCCCGTAGTCCTTGGGAAACTCAGGAAGATTTAGTCCCAGGCCCCATCTTTTCCTCGGCATAGGCCCCCAGGGCACTGAGTCAGCTGCCACTGAGACTGGCAGATGTGGGCACGCCTGAATACCACCTCCAGGGACCCACCCTGTGACCAAGGTTAGTCACCTAAGCCTACACTCATTCCTCATTCGTTGCTACCACTGGCATCTACACTGAACGCATTGTGGCCTAGCACAGAGTTAGGCTCTCCGGGCTGATGGCTTCAGTGAGATACAGCCCAGTGCTTTCAGACAATGGAGAAAAGCAAGGTAAGTAGCCAGCACATCGGCCCTCAATAAAGACAGGTTGTGCCCTTGCTCCTAGTCTGATGGGTGAGGGAGGCAAATGGGTAAGCAATTAAAATCCGATGCTGGGATGATGGAAGAGTTTGGGCCAAACAAAGGAGGGAGGGGCTATCTGTATTCATGGCACTGGGTGTGTGGATGCTGCTTAATAGGTATTTACAGATGAGGCCTCTGTGCCAGGCCTTTGTGCTTGCTGTGCCCTCAGCCAGGAGTGCCTCCCCACCTCTCAGCCTGCCAAAGTCCTGCCACCCTTCAGGGCCAACTCCTCTCTACCCGGGCAGTCTCCCCATTGGGTCTAGATTCAGAAGTGTTGGTATCCGTGTGCTGTTCCCTAGAAGAACGCTGTGTGAGCTCCTGCCGGCGGCTCGAAAGTCCTTCACTGACAGGTACCCGCACACTCACCTGCACCTCCTCACTCACCAATGTCCATGGACCAGTGCATCCTCCACTCCCTGCCCAGCAAGAGCCCTATCCCCTCACTTCCCACTAGGTGCCTTGGCAGCCACTGCCTGAGGGATCCTGGGTCAGACCCTCGATTCCTGGCTTCTCAAGGTCATTCAGAATGAGACCCTCGCCTCAGCCAGTTCTGAGTGCCTGTGTTGGCTCCCTGTCTAACCCTCCTCCTGGATCCTTGGGCTCTGTTCCCAGCTGAGACACACGTGCATGGCACCGCACAGTTTGCACACTGCTCCCTCCACTCAGTGCTCTGTCATCTAGGCTCTGAGTTCCTCAGGGCCAGTCTCCCACCCATTCCCATCTACAACAAGTAGAAAGAGCAAGTGTGATGTGTGGTACTCAGGTCCTAACGACACTGATTCGCTGGGTGGCCTTAGGTAAGTTTTCCAACTCTCTATGCCTCGGTTTCTATGAAGTTGGAACAATAATATTATCTGTCACAGAGTTCTTGTGTGAATTCAAAGAGACAATGTGTATAAAGCACTTAGCACAGTGCCTAGCACAAAGTAAGTGCTCAATAAATGTCAGTCATTCACCAATCTTCTTGGAGGTTTACTCAGGATATCTCTAAGCCAATGGTGTTGCTGCCCCCTTCCAAGCTTTTCCCCTGGCTCCAAATCCTTTTATTCCTACAGCCCCAATTCTGTCTTTGGAATCAGACTGACCTGGCTTCACTTCTTATTTCACAACTTAACTCATTAGTATTTCTCTGAGCCTCAGTTTCTTTATCTGTAAACTGGGACTGTGAGTTCCCACCTCCACAGGCTGATGTGAGGATCAAACAAGATGGTGGCCATCAAAATGCTTATCACAAAGCTTGTCACATAGTTAGGATTTTTCTTTCCACATCCATGGAGCTCAGACATGAGGCCCATTTGGCTTGGGCATGGAGGTGGGGAGAGTACAAAGGGATGAGTATGGTTGGAAAAACTGACAATGATGCCAAGGAGGCCCTGGCAAGGGTATCCAAGCTCACCAAGGCAGCGCCTGAAGGGCATCACAAGCTTAGGCATGATGTAGGTAGTGGGCACTGATGCAAGTGCTCGTCTGATTTCTGGGCCAGGCAGAAGCCATGATGGCAAAGGCTACAGACTGGAAAGTCCTGGCCATTCTCAGTGGGCCCCAGAGATGCTTCATGCAGGACTGAAGCCAGCAAGGAGGGGCAGGGAAGGGAGAGGTTGCTTGGGAAGGGGTTCCTTTGGGTGGCAACGGGGAGACAAAGATTGAGAATGCTGACAACACTTTAATTATCCAGAAAGGTGTGAGGTGGTGGTGTGGGCCCAGGTCAAACAGATTCAAAGGCCACCCCTCTCTGACCAAGGCCTGTCTGAGGAGTTTTCTGGTACCTGATATCTCCTTGTATTAACTTGGGTGAATGCTCTCTGGATGGGTCCCTGAGCACTATAGGATCTGAGACTGGAGCTGAGTAGAACAGGGAACCAGAGCCTGTTTGATGTAAATTATCCCAGAGCAAGAAACGACCATGGGAGTGGGGGGCAGGAGCTGAGGAAGGTTCAAGCCAGGAGTCAGCCTACCTCAAGCCAGTCATCGGGGTTCTCCAAAACTCAACTAGTCTCTGAGGAGCTGCTCAGATAAGGAAGCCATTGGTCTAAAACATTTGTTAAGCCTCTACTAAGCACCAGACACCAGGACTGTGACAACAGCGGTGAATCCCACAGATCTTGCCTTCTGCGTAGTTGGAATCTCTAAGCAAAAGTAGCGGAAATGGGCAAGGTGAGGGACGGGAGTGCAGGAGAGCTTCCTGTCAGTTTATCCCCATCTCCCAGGGAGGCCCTTTGGGCTGGACTCCATGGGGCTGAGAGCATATGCTTAAGCCTCTTCTCACTGGCCCTGCCATGTAGTGTGGGCTGTCCAGACGTCTGCTTGCCCACCAGCCTCGAAGCACTTATGCTTAGGACCACGGAGAAGCAGCCATGGAGAACCGATGCGGCTGTCTCCCTTATAGGCCCCAGACACTCTCCAGTGACCATAGGAGGCCAATTAGCAGAGAACAAAATGCTTCCTGCCCTGGGCCTTTGCCTACCACTGCCTGCATCTGCTCAAAGCTTAATGGTCATTTGAGATGTCTCTGGGGACAGAGGATGGGGCTTCCACGGACTGCCTGGCTCCAGGCAGCAGCCTGGGTCCTGAGGGAGGCTGGGGGAGGAGGAGCAAGGTGCCTGTGGCTGCTGGAGAAGCCCAAGACAGCAGGAATACAGCACACTTGGGGCCGAAGGCCAGCATCGGGGGCTGCTCTGCCATCGCCCTGGGAACTGGCGCTCTCCGGATTCTCCTCTGTGCCTCTACAAGGCCCCAGCCAGGCCTGAGCCTGTGGTGGGCATAGTGGGGAAGGGCAGAGGCGTCAGGGCATCTTTTCAGTTTAAGAAGCTGCTGAGGTCTAGACTCCTGACTGGGCCCTGTGGGGAGGATGTGATTAAAAGCCTTCATCCCAAACTTTCCAAGCTGGTCTGGAAAACTGGTGTCTCTGCCTGCATGCTGTGGGGAAAATGCACAGCTAGAATGGGGAGGGGCTGGGTTCTGGTCAGGGTCCTGCCCCTGATCTGCTGCTTGGTGGTTTCTACATTCCCAAGCCTCAGTTTCTTCACCTGTCAAGTGAGAATGGCTGCCTGCCTTACTGAGTCAGCTGACGCTGCTTAGAACAGTGTCCTTAGGGAGCTCAGGTGGGTGGGAAGGCTGGAGTGGAAGCGGAGGTGGTAGGGAGGAGAGAAGCTGAGTCTGGAAAGGTGATAACACTTCCATAGAGGGGTCTCCACTGAGTTCCCTCTCCCTCCTCCATTTCAAACCCACCCCAGCCACCCATTAGCTGTGTGACCCTGGGCAAGTCTCTCAACCCTTCTGCACCTCAGTAAACCAGGCATTACATCAACCTTATTTACTTACTTACTCAGTCTTGAGATCATGGGAAGAAATAAGGTGAATCTTTGCAAAGCACCTGGTAGCGCTGGGACAGAGCTAAAGTAAGCCAGATGGAGGGTGGGAGCCCTGTGGCGTGGAGGAAATGCCTGCATGAGACCTTAAGCACAGCCGCCATGGCTTCCAGCCCCAGACTCCACCCCTGCCCCCACCATAAATAATGAACTGGTATTGATCTCCCAGTCGGGAAATTCCCTGTGATTGTGATAAAAATACACTTAGTCTGTCAGCCTTGAGCTCAAGACAGGTTTTCACAAGCCAGGGATGAGCGCGCCTGCACCCCCATCTTAGCCAAAGACCCGAGAGGGTGATCTCGCTTGAAATGGGCATCAGAGCCTGAGGCCCCACCGGTGCCCACCATCTCCACTCCATCCCCAGACAGGATCAAAAGAGCAGACCACCTATGGCAGGAGTTCCCATAGCCAGGCCTCTAAGAAGAGAAGACTGAGCACGAACCTGGGTTTAAATCCTGCAAGTGCCTCAAGTTAGCCAGCTGGAAAATGGAGATGGTAACTCCTTCTTTAGAAGTCAGCCCTACATTAACTCAATTAAGGCATGTAGAGGGCCTAGTCTGGTGCTTGCCAAAAGGAAGCACTTAATACATGGCAGCTCAGGCCTTCCCAATTCTCCATTCTGTCCCCTTATCCTTGGTGAGAAACATAGGACCATTTCTCAGAGGAATGAACCTGAGTGACTCATTTTGTTTTAAATAAGACCTTTATTGAGATATAATTCACAGCCATAGAATTCATCCTTTTAAAGTGCACAATCAGTGGATTTTAGAAAATTCACAGAGTTGTGCAACCATCACCATTCTCTAATTTTAGAACATTTTCATCAACCCCGAAAGAAGCCTCATACCCATTATTAGTCATTCCCCATTCTCACTTCCCCCACCCTGTGCCTTTGACAACCACTAATTTACCTTTGTCTTGATGGATTTGCCTTTTCTGGAAATTTCATATAAATGGAATCATATAATAAGTGGCATTTTGTGCCTGATTTCTTCACCTTGGCATAGTGTTTGCGAGTTTCGTTCAAGTTGTAGCATGTCACAGTACTTTATTCCTTTTCATGCCTGAGTAATGTTTCACCATATGAACAAACCACACGTTGTTTATTCATTTATTACTTGAGAGACATTTGGGTCGTTTCTGCTTTTTAACTATTATGAATAATGCTATGAACCTTCATGTATAAGTTTTTATATGGACATGTGTTTTCATTTTTCTTGTGTATATACATAAAAGTGGAATTGTTGGATCACAGAGTAATTCCATGTTTAACTTTTTGAGGAACTGTCACATTGTTTCCAAAGCAGCTGCACCATTTTACATTTCCACCAGCAGTGGATGATGGCTCCAATTTCTCCACATCCTTGCCAACACTTGTTGTTAATTGTCTTCTTGATTATAACAATCCTGGTGTGTGTGAACTGGTACCTCATTGTGGTTTTGATGTACATTTTTCTCATGGGTAATAACGTTGAGCATCTTTTTATGTGTTATTGGCCAGTTGTATATGTCTCGGAGAAATATCTGTTCAGATCACTTGAGAATTTTTTAATTGGATTGTTTGTCTTTTTATCGTTGAGTCGTAAATGTTCTTTATTCTGAATACAAGTTCTTTATCAGATATATGGCTGGCAAATATTTTCTCCCATCTTGTGATGTGTATTTGTCTTCATTTTATTGTTGGTGTTCTTTGAAGCACAAAAGTTGTTAATTTTGATGAGGTCCAATTTATCTATTTCATTTTTTTTTGTCACTTGTGTTTTTGGTGTTGTGTCTAAGGAAACATAAGAGCCTAAACCAAAGTCACTGTTTTCTTCTAAGAGTTTTATAGTTTTAGCTCTTATGTCTAATATATTATGAGTAAATTTTTTAATATGGCATGAGGTAGGTATCTAACTTTATTCTTTTGCCTGTGGATATCTAATTTTCCACCGCTATTTGTTGAAAAGACTGTCCTCCCCTGCCCGCCCCACTGAATTGTCTTGGCACTCTTGTTGAAAACTGACTTCATGCAAGGGTTTAGTTCTGGACTCTCAATTCTGTTCCATCGATCTCAATATCTATCCTTATGCCAGTACCATACTTCCTTGATTACTGTAGCTTTGTGGTGAGTTTTTGAAATCGGGAAAAATGAGTGTTCCAATTTTATTCTTCCCTTTCAAGATTCTTTTTGACTATTCTGATTCCTTGTAATTCCATATGAACTTTAGAATCATCTTACCATTTCCTGCCAAAAAAAAAAAAACCTAACTGGATATTTGATAGGAATTGCACTGATTCTGCAAACTGATTTTTTTTTGCCATCTTACCAATATTAAGCCTTCTGATACATGAACATGGGATGCCTTCTCATTTATTTAGGTCTTCAATTTGAGCAATATTTAATAGTTTTCAATGTATAAGTCTTGTACTTCACTCATTAAATATATCTCTAGATGTTTTATTGTTTTAATGCTATTATAGATAGAATTATTTTCTTAATTTCTTTTTCAGATTGTGCACTGCTAGTGTATACAAATACAATTAATTTTTATATATTGATTCTTGTATCCTGCAACCTTGCTAAAGTTGTTTATTAGTTCTAATACTGTTGGGTATGTGCGTATTCCTTGGTATTTTCTATATACAAGGTCATGTCATCTGTGAACAGAAATTTACCTCTTTCTTTCCAACCTGAATGTGTGTGTGTGTGTATGAGAGAGAGAGAGAGAGAGAGAGAGAGAGAGAGAGAAAGAAACTTGCCTAGTTACTCTGGCTTGACCCTTCAGTACAATGTTGATATCCTTGTTTTGTTCCTGATCATGGGGGAAAACATCCAATCTTTCACCATGAAGTATGATGTCACTTGTGAGTTTTTGGTAGCTGCCCTTGATCAGGTTGAAGACGTTTCCTTCTATTCCTAGTTGTTTAGCATTTAATCATGAGAGCTTTTTGGATTTTGTTAAGAGCTCTTTCTGTGTCCATTGACATGGCTGCATTTTATATGTCTTTTATTATATTAATATAGTATATAGTCATTATCTTTTAGGTGTTAAGGCAACTTTCAATTCCTGGTATAAAATCCTCTTCATCATGCTATATAAACCTTTTAATAAGTTGTTGAATTTGGTTTCTTGTGATGTTTTTGGTTTTCATATCACAGTAACAATTGCCTTACAGAATGTATTGAGAAGTGTACCCTATGATTCCATTTTTTGGAAAAAGTTGTAAATGATTGATATTATTTTTAAATGTTTGGTAGACTTCACCAGTAAAGTCATTTGAGTCTGGCCTGTTCTCCGTGGGATTTGTTTTTATTACTAGTTTAATCTCTTAACATTAATTTATGGCCTGTTCTACTTGTATTCTATTATACTTTACTTATAGTTTACTCAAATGTTGATTTTTTCTTGCATCGCTTTCAGTATTTTTTTTCAGAAATGTATCATTTTTCTCTAGTTTATCTAGTTTATTGGCATGCAGTTGTTCATAGTTTCCCCTAATAATCCTTTTATTTCTATAAGGATGGTAATCATGCCTTGATTTCATTTTTCATTTTAGGAATTTTGAATCTTCTCTCTCTCTCTCTCTCTCTCTCTCTCTGTTTTTTTTCCTCTCTATTTTGATCAGCCTAGTTAGTGGTTTCTCAATTCTGTTGCTATTTTCAAAGAAACAAATCTTAATTTTGTTGATTCTCTCCATTGTATTTCTATTCTTTATTGGTTAATTTAGTTTATTAAGGAGGAAATTTTAGGTTTTTGTTTAAAATCTTTCTTCTTTTTTTTTAATATGAGCGTTTACAGCTATAAATATCCCTCTGAGTATTGCTTTAGTTGCATCCTTTAAGTTTTGGTATGTTGTGTTTCTGCTTTCATTTATCAAAAAGTATTTTCTTATTTCCTTGTTATTTCTTCCTTGGCCCACTGATTATTTAGAGTGTATTGTTTAATTTCCACATATTTGTGAATTTCCCAATTTTTTTTGTAATATTAACTTTTAATTTATTTTCATTTTGAGTGGAGAACATACTTTGTCTTATTTCAATCCCTTTAAATTTACTGAGTCTTGTTTTATGATCTAACATATGGTCTACCCTGAAGAGTGTTCCATGTACATTTGAAAAGGGTGCATATACGGCTGTTACTGGGTGAAGTGTTCTATGGATGTTAGGTCAGTTGATGGTGTTGTTCAAGTCTTCTGTATCCTTGTTGATCTTCTGCCTAGTTGTTCTATCCATTATTAAAAATGGGGTACTGAAGTCTTCAAGAATTATTGTTCAATTGTTTATTTCTTTCCTCAATTCTTTCAGTGTTTGCTTCATGTAGCTTGGGGCTCTTTTATTAGGTATATGTACATTTATATATATTTTTATATTCGTCGTGGAATAACTGTCTTGTGATTATAAAACATTATTTTCTTTCTAGTAACAGTTTTTGTCTTAAAGTATATTTTATTGCTATTAGTATAGCTACTCCAGCTTTCTTTTGGTTACTGTTCGCATGACATAACTTTTTGCATCCTTTTATTCCCATCCATTTGTGCCTTTAAATCTGACATATGTCCCTTGTAGCAAATGTGTAATATAGTTAGCCATGGTTTTTTAAATCAATTCTGCCAATCTCTGTCTTTTGATCAAGGTGTTTAATTCACTTACATTTAATGCAATAACTAGTAAGTTTGGAATTATACCTGCCATTTTGCTATTAGTTGTCTATATGTCATTCTTTTTTCCCTTTCTTCCTCCATTATTGCCTTCTTTTGTGTTAAGTAGATATTTTAGTGTAGCATTGTAATTATCTTGTTATTTATTTTACCATGTATTTTGAGGGGTTTTATTTTAAGTGGTTATCTTAGAGATTACCATTAATTTAAAGTAATGTAGTCTAGATTAATACTAATTTAATATCAATATTATACAAAAAGTTTGCTCCCATATAGTTTTATTCCCTCCCCATTCTTTCATGCTGTTATCTCCATAAAAATTTCATCTTTCCACATTGTAAGCACAGTAACACAGTTTTATTATTATTGCTTTATGCCATTATTTTTTAAGTCAGATAGAAAAAAAAGCATTTTGAATAAAATATACATTTACAGTGTCTTTTATATATCTGTGTAATTACCTTTACCAGTATTCTGTATTTATTTTTGTAGATTCAAGTTACCATCTAGAGTCCTTCCAGTTCAGCCTGAAGAATTCCCATTAGTATTTTTTGTAGGACAGGTCTATAGCCATGAAATGTCAGGTTTTCTTTTTTAAATCTTGGATTGCCTTAATTTCTCTTTCATTTTTGAAGAACAGTTTTGCTGGACAGAAAATTCTCGCTTAACAGTCTTTATCTTCAGCACTTAGATGATGTCATCTTACTGTCTTTTGGCCTTCATGGCTTCTGATGGGAAAGCTAACTTCTCATCATCTCACTAATCTTATTGCTGATCACTTGTCTGTGATTTTTCTCTTACTGCTTTCAGGCTTTTCTGTCTTTGACTTTTATCAATTGACTATGATATGTCTCTGAGTGGATCTCATTGCATTTATTCTATTTGGAATTTGTTAAGCTTCTTGAATATATAGGTTGACATTGTTGGCTTTTTAAATCAAATTTGGGACTTTGGGGTCATTTTTTTTCTCCAAGCGTTCTTTCTGCCCCTTTCTCTCTCCTACTTTTGGGGATACCATTATACATGTGTTGGTACACTTGATAGTGTCCCATGTGTCTCTGAGGCTCTGTATATTTTTCTTCATTAATTTTTTGTTTTTATGCTTTTGACAGGAAGATCTCGGTTCTTTTTCAGGTTTGCTCATTGTTAGTTATGTGAGCTCAAATCTGCTGTTGAAACCCTCTAGTGAATTTTTTTTATTGTAGTTATTATACTTTTAAACTTTAGCATCTCTGGTGCATGGGTGTGTGTGTTTTTGGTTTCACTTACATGTGGAATCTAAAAGAAACAAAAATAAAAAATCACCAAACTCATAGAAAAAGAGACTTAGGGTTACCAGAGGCAGGGGTTAGGGATAGGGATAATTGGTGGTCAAAGGTACAAACTTTCAGTTATAAGATAAAGAAGTACCAGGGATATAATTTATAGCATGATTACTATAGCTAATATTGCTATATGATATATCAGAAAGTTTGTTAAGAGAGTAGATCCTAAGAGCTCTCATTGCAAGAAGAATTTTTTTCTTTTTTTATTGTATCTACATGAGATGCTGGATGCTAATTAAACCTATTTTGGTAATCATTTCACAGCATATGTAAATCAAATCATTATGCTGTATACATTAAACTTACACAGTGATGTATGTCAATTATTTCTCAATAAAACTGGAAAGACTTTAAGATCTTTAAAGATAATATTATTACCTTGAGATCTACCAATTCAATGAACTTCCTATCAAAATCCCAAGTGCTTTTTTTTTTCAAAAATCAGAAAACTATATTAAAATATCTACAAATTGAGGGGCCCCAAATAGCCAAAACACTCTTGAAAAAAAGAAGAAAAAAGTTGGAGTATTTACCTGGTTTCATAACTTACTACAAATCTACAATAACCAAAACAGTGAGATTTTTTATGAACATATTTATAATAGCTGATTTAACGTATTTGTCTAATAAGTCCAATCTCTGTCCTTCCTTTGGGACAGTTTTTTCCCCTTGTCTATGGGCCATACTTTGTTTCTTTGCATGTCTCATAATTTTTTGTCATGAACTGAACACTTCAAATAACATATGTGGCAACTCTGGAAATCAGTTCTCCCCCCTCCTCAGGGTTTGTTTTTGTTACTGCTTGTTTTAGTTGTTGTTATTTGTTTAGTGACTTTTCCTCACTAATTCTGTAAAGTGCCTTCCTTGTCATATGTGGCTACTGAAGTGTATGGTTATTTAGTTTCATGGTCAACTAATGATCGAACAGAAATTTCTTTAAATGCCTTGAACCAATAATCATCAACCTTTTGATGAGAGAATCTCTCTCTCTCTCTCTCTTCCCCCATCCCCATCATGTGTGTGTGTGTCTGTGTGTTTGAGCAACACTTCAGTTCTCCATCAGTTTACAACTCTGCCTTAGCCATCACTTTCTATTTCCACCAAGCCCAATGTCAGCCAGAAGTGAAAGCTTAGGGCCTCCTTAGGTATATTTGATGCATGCACACAGCCCTGCATATGCAAATGACCTAGACATTCAGAAATATGATATGTTAGAACATTTCAAAGCCCTCTGTGAACTTCTCAAGATTTTCCTTTTAAGTTTCTTGACCAAATAATCTCTTGTTTATTCTAATTGGTACTGCTTCTATGATATTAAACAATTGTACTGATAGTTTTCAACAAATGATCTGGGGATGAAACTTTCCCATTAGGTGAACTCTGAATCAGGTCAAATAAAGGCTGTATGAATGGTACTTTTCTAAGGAGCTGCTAGACAGGTCAAACAGTGACAGTTGTCTGGGAATTGAACTTTTTCAGGATCTCCAAACCTGGTCTGCTCCCTCCAGTTGCTGCTAGGCTGCTGGTTTTCAAGGCTACCATGGAGCTGGGGACAAAGAAGTGGGGATAAGACAAGTCCAAACCTCACAAAGCTCACTGTTCTTACCAAGAATTAATAGATTTTCTTTCTAATAATGCTCTTTGGATAGTTTCAAACTTTTGGTTCATTTCCAGAGTTCTGGAAAAGTTGATTTTGACCATTTGTGCTGGAGTTCTTATTGCTTTTAAGGAGGAGCAGAATTTTGGAGATCCTTGCCCTACCATTCCAGACATCCTGCTCTGGGTGACTCTTATAGGCTCGACAGACATCTAAGAACAAAGCGGGGGAGGGGAGTGGAATTCCAAAAAGAAGCGACAGCATGTGCAAAAGATGGAGATATAAAAGTTTGTGGTTTGTTTAAGACTGGTAAGTGACTGAACCGTGTAGATAGTGAGTATAGTCTATATTATTGAGGATTTTTCCTGTTGCAAGTAGAGCACAGCTCAAGCAGGCTTCAGGGTTTTTTTTAAGGTATTGATCTGTTCGCAAAGTTGATAAGGTTATAGATGGGTCTAGCTTTAGTCACAGTTGGATCTGGAGCCTCTTACAATCATTGGGACTCAGTCTCATGCTCTCTTTCTAAGTCTGTTCCTATACTTATTGGTGCCATTCTTTGGTAGAGTCTTTCCTTATGGTTACAATATGGCAGATGGCAGGTCCCAGTTAATACCCTCAAAGCTCCAAATTCAAAGTAACGAGACATAATTTCTTCCCAACAATTCTGTCAAAAGTCCCAGTACTAAGTCTCATCATACCCATCTCTAAACTAATCATTGTGGCCAGGGGAAATGGAGCCAGGCAAGAATCACTTGCTCTTCCCTTGAGCCAAGAGTGGAATCAGCCCCTAACTGAACCACAGACCCTTAGCATGGGAGAGGGATAGTTCCTTAGGGAATATATATAGATTATCTTACCAGAAGTTGGATAATAAGTGCTAATAAGGCAAAAACAATAAACATTCCCCCTAGAAGGAGTGGTAGAAGCTGAGACCAGAAAGTGCTAGTTCTAGAGATCTTGCCATCTTGGGCATCACCCCACAGCCCTGACAAAACACTTAGCAAACATTGGTTGGGGACCTGCTCTCTGCCATGATCTGTGCTGAGCACTGGGATACTAATTCTCAAGAAGGCTTCAGTCTAGTTTTGGATACTCTCAACCTACAACTTTCTTGCTGAGACTTTCCCAAGAGATTCCTTCATCCAAATCTTTAATTGCCCAGACTAGACAATTGGTGCTTAGAGGGGGTTAGGAACCTTACCACTGTCACACAGCAAATCAGTGGCAGGGCTGGGACAAGGACCAGGTTGGCCTCTCTGTGCTACATACATAAACCATATTAATTCTTCAAGTTGTCTTTCTAGCCTACCTCTGAAGAACCTTCCAAAAGTACCCCTACTCTTGCTGGTACTTCCAGTAGAATGCTAACTGTCCCTGGGTTGACTCTAATTAACCCTTCCTCTGGGCTCAATGTTGAACTCTTTCCCCTTTCACTTTGCCCTTTGTCCAATATATCTGTCTGCTGTCCCTACACTATTTGGTATCCTGTCCCACCTTCTCTTGCTAACCATTAAGACACATTTGCAAGTAGCCACTTTTACATGAGACAGTCTGTGGGCAGCCTACAGAAGCGCACTCAGACACAGATAATGTGAGCCAACAAGTATTGATCACACCTCACTGTAGGGAGCATGGAAATCCCTCTGATCTTTATTCCCAGATGACTATATCTCTCTTCTTCTAGAAGACCCAACCAAAGATTCTCATTTCACTCAGAATAAAATTTGAAGTGTCTCACAAGTCCCTTCACAAAGTGACTCATATTAAATCTCCAATCTCACTTTCTGCTACTTTCTCTTTTCATTACTGTTCTCCAACACACTGATCTCCTGGCTGTTCCTCAAAGAGCCAGTCATGCTCTGGCCTCAGGACCATTGCACAGGCTGTTTACTGTGCCTGAAATACTCATCTCTCAGGAATCTGCATGGTGTGCTTTCGTATCCATTTCAAATCTTTAATCAAATTTTACTTCCTTGGGGAAGTCTTCCTTGACTATGTTTCAAAGTTTTTAACCACCACCCTTCCCCCAACATTCCCTATCCTTGTTTCCTTCTTTTGGTTTCCTCTTTGGACCTAACATCATATGGCATAAAACACATTTTAGATATTGATTTTATTTGGCTCGATAAAGCAGCAACTTTTATCTATTTTTCCAAATGCTTTATTCTTATAGTTAGAACAATGCCTAGTACATAGTAGGTACTCAATAAAAATCTATCAACTGAATAAATTAGTAAATAGTCCTGAATAATCAGAATTTTGGACAGTTTTTAAGTCATGGCAAATTAGAGCCAAGAAGTCACTTAGACCACTTCATCTGACTGCCCACTCTCATTTGACAGATGGGGCAGACTGAGGCTCAGAGAAGGAAAAGGACTTGCCAAAGTCACCAAAGTAGATAATTTAGTCAGAAATCAGGGATTTAACCCATAGATTCTAGGGGCCTTACATAGGCTGTTTTCTTGAGACTGATCTTCTTTCTAGGAAGAAGCACACAGCCAAGTACCCCCCATACTACACTGCCCATGTGTTTGGAGAGCCTTTCTGTGCCCCGTCTCAGGGCCTGAGGTCGGAGTCTGACCCCAAGGCAGTTGCCTCAGTCCCATAGGAACTTTTTTGGGAGAAGCTTGCCCCATGGTTCTTTCTTGGGGATGGAGGAGCAAGTGTGGTTCAGAGAGACTGTGAGCAACTCTGGTCATAATGAGAAAGGAGGGGTCATGTGTGGGGGGTGCCTACTGTGGGGTAGGCACCCCGCTAGGCATCTTATATGATGTTTCATGTTCTCTCATTATCTTTAACACTTTGAATAAATATTATTTTCCCCATCTGACAGGTAAGGAAGCTGAAGGTCAGAACAGAAAAGTAACTTGCCTAAGATCATATAGCCAGCAAGGATTCAGATCCAGGTCTATTGGCCAATAGTCTGGAGTCTTTCTCTGATGTGCTCTCTGGGGACTCCAACTGTAGACTGTGTCCAAGTCAAGGGCTCAGAGCTAAAGGCACCTCTTTTATGCCCTTCCATACCTTGCAGGAAGAAAGAGCAGGTCTAGAATAGGCTAGGGCAAGCCCAGGGCTTCAGGCAGTGTAAGCACACTCCCTGGCCCGCAGCCTCCTTTCTCTCTGTCTCAGACCTGTAGAGCTGGGCTTATATATTCCCCATGGAGTGTGGATAGTCCATAGTTGAGCCAAATGGAGGCCTCTCCCGCCTGCCTATGGGAGGAGAGGGAAAGGGGGGAAGGGGAGCAGAGCAGCCTTCCAGAAAGGATAGCTTTGCAGTTTCAGCCTAATATCCTGGAGCTATTCCTAGGTAGATTGTGGTCAGTGGAATTATGCTTTTATCAGGCTGCTGGGAGTTTCAATAAAATCTTTATGGCCGGGAAAGTTCTCTTTATGGAAATCAGATTATTGAAGTGCCTGCTGGGGGAGGGCCTCACCAGCCTGCCTTACTCCCCACTGCCTCCCTCCTCCCCTTCAGTACAGCCCCCCCCCCCCCGCCACTCAGCTCCTTTCCTCCCCTCCTCACAGGCCCCTGGATCCCAGGACAATTTGAACTCCTTATGCCAAAACACAGGGAAGGCCTTGGCAGGTAAAGGGGCATGAGATTGCACATCAGAGGTGTTCATGTGACTGCAAAATTAATGTTGCCAAGTCTTTCATTCCCATTCTCTCACCGTCACCCCCATCAAGGAGGTCTGGTTTTGCCATTCTGAGGTCAATCCTTCTCTGCCCTGGCTCACTGTATTGGCAGGTCCTTCTCCCCAGTTCCCACCAGCTCCAGCCCTGCCATGTGTATGGAGAGAGAGAGCCTACCTGCCCTAGATCCCATAGGGCTGGCTTTGGGGCCTGAAACTGAGGCAGCATCTCCAGCTCTGTGAGGGCTTTCTTGGGAGTGCCCTGCCCTGTGGTTGTTTCTTGGAGATAGAGGAATAACCCTAGTTGCGGCCCCCCACACTCTAGTCCATAAACCATTTGCTGAGGGAGGGCTTGCCCAAGAAGGTTTCCTTGTGGCTTTCTGACAGGTTTTAATTTAGCAAAAGGAAACTGGTTTGCACCAAATGGTCTCTTTTGGGACTAGAGTCTTTTAAAAGCCCCCTGAAATTTGGTGCTTTTGCCTACCCAAGTTCTCCCACTGCTTGCCTCCCAACATCCTTCCTGCAATACTTTCTTCTGTTCAAGAGATGACATGTCCCCCAAGAAATGATTGAAGGAACTGGAAAAGAGAAGACTGAATGAGCCAGAATGTGTTCAGCCTTTTGGATGGCAATTATTGTGTACAGGAAGAGGGTGTATTCTACGTGGTTCTAGCACTAAAGCTAAACCAGTTCTCTGCTGGTATTTTCACTCCATTACCATATGAAATCATCCCAACAATTTGAGATGAGAAGTTTTGTCCCCATCTTATAGATGAGGAAATTAAGGCCCAGGTCCACATAACTTAGAAGTAGTGGGGCTGCCTTTTAAAGCCAAGTCATCTGACATCAGAACTAGTATTCACCACATCCTGCTGCTCTGATCTGACCAATGGACAAAGCCAACAAGCAGGCAGCATTGGGTTCAGTATAGAAGGCCCTTTGAAGCCATTCCAACCAGCAGCCCAACCCTACTCATGCACCATGCACCACCGTGGAGGCTGAGCTGTGCACCCCGCCAGGCTATTCTCAGCCTGAAACCCACTCCCTGTTTAACTCCATCTCTCCTCCACACCTGACCCTGCTCTAAACCTCTGGCCTATACCTCAGCTGCACACCTGCCCCTGGCGTTCCTCTCCACCTGGGGATGATACTCATTCTCCCAAATGGACTCGCCTCTAGATTTTTGTTACTTTGGACCTCTTAGGATTGACCCCAGCTCAGGTAGTTTGGCCTGTGCTCCCATCTTGTCCACCCTGCCCTCTTGATTCAACAAGATGGAAGGACTTTCTAATAGAGCTGTCCAAGGATGGATGAGTAGGGCCGTTGGTTTAGGCCCAGGTATTGGGTAAGGGGCTGTCTGAGCTGAGAATCCTTCTAGTTATTTCTATTGACTTAGGTATTCATTTTGCTATGAGAGCTCTTCCATTATGGTTTGTAGGTTTTGCACTCTGTCTCATTTCTCATTTTTTATCTCTCTCTCTCTCTCCCTCAGTCTCTCTTTTGTGCATCTTTCTGTTTATTTTTATCTTTCTCTATGTATTTTTACCTCCCTCTCCTTCTCTCCATCTGCCTCTGCTTTTCTGTCTTCTTCTTCTTCTTCTTCTTCTTCTTCTTCTTCTTCTTCTTCTTCTTCTTCTTCTTCTTCTTCTTCTTCTTCTCTCTCTCTCTCTCTCTCTCTCTCTCTCTCTCTCTCTCTCTCTCTCTCTCTCTCTCTCCCGTCTCTCTCCTCATATTTTCCACCTCTCTCCATTTCTCTGTCTCTGCCTGTCTCCAGTCCCCCAACCCCAGAGCCTCCCCTAAGAGCCTGCTCTATTGGGCACAGCTTGCCTTCCTCAGCTCTCTACAAAGGAATCACCTACGTCTTTTGTGTTTCTCCAGTGTCAGGCTTCCTCCTCTGTGGCAGCTAATACTAGGCGACTGGAATTAAACAAGATCATCTTGGCCCCTGGAAAAATGGAGAAAAACCCGTGTCTTGCAACTTCTCTTTCAAAAAGAGGTGACATTTTTGGTTTCCTTTAGGTCTCAGTTGCAGCTTCTGATCTGCTCAGAACCTGAGGACCCAAAAATGAGCCAATGACACTTAAGAACACTTGTCTTTGAGTCCAGCTTCAGTATGGCTACTTCTTCTTTATATCTGAAGGTCATTCTTCCCCTCCAGTACTCACTTCAGTTCTAGACTCACCCTCATTCTGGAAGAACTTGATGCCTGCTCCTGAAGGAGCAGAAAGAAGCTTCATATTGCAGAGTCTAGAATGTGGGATGGCCACTCAGATGAGAGGTTGTAAATGTCAGGGGATGAGACTGGAGAGATAGGCTAGAGCCAGGCTAGGTGAGGAATTTGGATGTTATCTTAAGGCTGATGGGGAGATAGCAAAGGTTGTTAATCAGTGAAAGGGAGATGATCTGTCTGTAATTTGCAAGATCACTCTGGCTACTGGGTGGATACTGGATTACAGAGAAGCAAAAGTGGAAGCTGGGAGACCATTGAGAAGGCTGTCAATGTAGTCCAAGTGAGAAATGGTGGTGGCTTAAACCAGGGTGGTGGCACTGGATATGGAGCAAAGTGAACTTTTTCTGGTTTATTTAGGATGTAGGAGCAATGGGGCTTGGTGGCTAATTAGTTGTAGGCATGGTGGAGTAGGAGGTGTGAAAGCACATTCTGGCTTACATAATTAAATGGCTGGTGATGCCTGTTATTGGCACAAAACTAGCAAGAGAACTCAATGGTTCAGAGCTTAGTTGAGCTCTGAGTTGGCCACATGGAATTTGAAGTAATCATGGGCAATCAAGGTTGAGATGGTGGTCAGGTGGTAGTGGATCGTGGAGCTCAGATGGTATGTCTGGAGTAGAGCTAGAGATGTGGCAGGTGCCAACAAAGAGACAGTCATTGAAGCTATGGGAGTGAGTGAGCTGGCCCACAGCAAGAGCATAGCATAAGAAGAGAGGGTGCAGATATCTCCTTCACCAGAGCTTGGAACAGACTCACAGCCAGCTAAGTGAGTTCAATGGCTGAGGTGAGATAACCCATCCAGGGGCCTCATAACCCAATTCAGACTACGCTGCCCCATTCTCAAAAAGATGAAGACGAAGACAAAGACGAAGACGAAGACGAAGACGAAGACGAAGACGAAGACGAAGACGAAGACGAAGACGAAGACGAAGACGAAGACGAAGACGAAGAAGAAGAAGAAGAAGAAGAAGAAGAAGAAGAAGAAGAGGAGAAGGAGGAAGAAGAAGAAGAGGAAGAAGAAGAAGAAGAAGAAGAAGAGAAGGAGGAAGAAGAAGAAGAGGAAGAAGAAGAGGAAGAGAGGGCTACATTAGGGTTTGGGAAACAGGGATGAGCAGAAAAGGAGAAAGTCTGTCACAGAGACTGAACAGGATTAGATCAGAGAGGCAGTGAGGACATCTAGAGAGCAGAAGAGCAGAAAAACCAAGTGAAGAGAGTATTGACAAAAGGAGAGGGTGATCAACTGTGTGAAATGTTGTGAAGTCAAATATGAGGAAGGGAAAGTGTACAACAAATTGGTGATTAGAAGGTTCCTGGTGACTTTCATAAGAGCACTTTTCTGCAGGGATAGGCATGGTAGCTTGATTGCAGTAGTTAAACAAGGAGGGATGGCCAAGTGTTTGTTTCTGCCCTAAATTGTGGCACATTCCAGTCCCTTTAATCGTGTCCCTCTGTTTAGGAGTGAAGAGGAGCCAGCAAGCTTCTATTGCTTTCCACTATATCCAGGTTCTCCCTCCCCCAACTCCTACACACACACACACACACACACACACACGACAGACACACGCTTCCTTGCTTCTTTTTGCTTTAGCCTGCTGAATTCTAGGGCTTCCCCCACTCATTCCCCACTTCAGACTTAGAAATAAATTGTTCACTGCCCCAGTGGTGAAACCTTATCTGGCCTGGTAAAAACGTGTGTCTGGAGCAGCTGAGCTCCACATTTCAACATTTCAGCCAAGGGGGTGAGCTGGCCAATGGCTGCCTTGCATGAGCCTGGGGTGGGGGCAGGGGTGGGAAATGAAGGGAAGGACACAAAGCAGAGACTGGGGTGGGTGCAAGGAGCAGGAAAGGGGAGGGTGAAGAGGAAAGAAGACCGGAAAGTGGGGAGTGGGAAAGAAGAACTGAATGCAGAAAGGCTGGAAGTGGTGGAACCAAAACTGCTTTCTGGAGTCACAGATTTGTGTTTAAATCTTGTCTTCACTACTTCTCACCTCTGTAGAAAGTAGCTTTCCTCCCTGAGCCTCAGTTTGCTTATCGGTAAGATGGATTTGATAATAATACCTCATTGGTACACCTCATTAGGCAGCATATCTTCTTATCATTCTTATTCTTATTGGAAGACAAAATCAGTATTGGGAGAAGGCCAGGCAGCTTTCTGGGGACCTCACCTAGGCTAGGGGAACAACCACCCACTACTTTACTGGCTTTCTGGGGAGGTCTCAAAGGCGTCAGATACTGGTATTAAGAGGCAGCAAAGATGTACTAAGAATCAGAGAATGGTCATCGGGCTCCAGTTCCTTCAGCTTTGGACCAGAGACAGCCTACAGAAGGGAAGGCAGCCCAGCCTCTGGGGCTAGAACTCTACCCACTAGGGCCTACCTCCCTCAGCTGCACAGCAAAGCTCAGCCATTTCCAAGCCTGACTCTGGTAAGCCACGACCATAGCTTTGCAGAAAAACCTCTGGCCAGCTGCTTGCCACATGCTGCCTGGGTTTGAGGGTGGGGGAACTTCTGATGCCACAGGAAGGCAGGGAAGACAGAGCAGCTCACCAGGCCTGACTCTTGACCTTTTACCCCCATGGGCTAGAGGTAGGGGCTGGTCCTGCTCTCAGCCTAGTACTAGCATTCCCTAGCTTCCCCTGGCTCTGGATCTGCAGAGTCCTGAGGAAACTCCAACCTGCGTCTTCCCCTTGTGCCAACCTTCCACTCCCACTCTGTCAGGAGGTTTCAGCAAAGGGAGATGTGCTGCTGAGGGAGCATGGTCAAAGAAAAATAATTCATCAAGGCCCTGGGGTGGCAGGAAGTGGAGAAATGAGACACACTTTTCAGGTTGGGGAGTGCCACCCCCTCCTGATTGGCAGGACAGGAAATTGGGGCCTGGACGAGCACAGAAGCCAAGCCAAGAGGGTGCCGGCTCCTCCAGGGCTGTGGGCTGGGAGGCAGCAGTGGCAGACCGTCTGGATGCAATCAAGCTTGCTATGACCTCATGGAGAGAAGGGGGAGCCCCCAGAACTGAAGACTTAGGGCCTCTCTCTCATCAGTGGGGGAGGAAAGAAGCTGTGTGGGGGTGAGACACAGAGCATTTAGTGGAGTGAGTGAAAAGTATGAAGATGGATGAGTCAGAAGAGAAGAATGAAGCTAGAGGGGCAGTTTCAGGAACGTGGCCATCCTGAATCTACGTGGGCTCAACGCTGTCAGAGAACCAGTCTGGGAGGCAGGTGCTGGCTGGGAAAGAGCTCCCAGCCCCAAATTAATGGGTTCCAAGTGCAGCACTTGCTTGGAAAAGCAGGGGCAGCAGCTTGTGGCAGGGCAGGTTTTAGATGGTTCTGGTCCATAATTATAGGCCAAGTCGCTGGCAAGAGCTCCAGGTGGGAGCCCTGTAGGATCCAACATGGGAAGACAGGGTCCTTATGGACCATCTTTTGAGAAGGTCTGCAGGACAGAGCAGGAAATGCAAAGTATATGATGCAAAGCAGGAGGACTGGCAAGGGGCTGTAGCTCAGGTCCCACGAGGAGCTGAAAGAGCTAGAGCTTTATGGCCTGAAGAGAAGATGGGGGAGGTGACTTTGGTTCTCAGAGCTCTGAAGGGCTGTCATGGACAAAGGAAGCAGAGAGAGAGCAGATGGTATCCATGTGGCCTTAGTAGGTAGAGACTCATGGGGGAAAGCCACAGGGAGACAGAGTTCTTTAGCTTAGTCCAAGAAAGAATATTCTCAAGAGCTGGCCATGCTCAAAATTGGGAAGGAGGAGGTAGCGAGTGTCCCATCACTGGAGACATGTGAGCAAGGGCTAAATGACCATTTTGTGGAGAGTTAAATAGTAGATGGGGGTGGTGCCTTGGCATCAGTGGCCACTCTGTCATGAGACTTTCTGGCTCCATGAACTACATGGGTCACCTTTGTGAGACAGAGTCCAAAGAACCAGCACTTACTCCTCAAGGGGCTATGATTCGGTGGCCATTTATTATGTGGCTGTGCTGTTCTCTCACGAGCTGCCCCCTGGGCCTACACCCTCTCCTACCATAAGCATCTCACCACATTGAATATAGTGGACATGATTGATGGGACATTTTTTTTCATACCGCATGGCCCCTTATAGCTTCATATGGGGCTTAACTCATAAGGCAGTGATTGGTCCCAACTTCAAGGCCAATTGAAGGTATCCCCAAGAATAATCTTGACTCTGCAATTGTACCTTACAGGCTGACTTGGGACACTATACCCACGTAGAGTACTGCTTCACTGACTGCTTAACAATGCTGCCAGGCAGAAAGCAATGTGTTGGGCAAGGTATGGTTGGAGGCCTCGATAGAAAAGATTTCTTCTTGAAGGCCTGGTGCTCCCATTCCTCTCTTAACACAGGCCAGATTTCTTCTTGGGTTGTCCCTGATCCTCAGTTGGAGATCCTTTTGTCTCTACCTTTCTAAAGAGATGCAGAATCCAACCACTTTTACCACCTCACCACTTCTACTTTGGTCCAAGCCACCATCATTCTCACTGGGACAGTCTTAAAAGTCTCCTTACTTTGCTTTCACTCCTGCCTTCCATTCTATCCATTCACCTCACAGCAGCCATGTATTCCTGTTATATCAAACCCTGTCACTCCTCTGCTCAAAACTCTTTAATAGCTCCATTCTCCTCAGAACAAAAGCCAGTGACTTACAAGGTCTTGCAAGATCAGTCCCCAGGCCACCTCTCTAACTCATCTCCCACAAGTGTCCTCATTGCTCATTCTCTTCTATCCTGCCATTCCCCAAAGCCACTAAATGCATGCCCGCCTCTATGACTGTTCTTCCCTCTACTGGAGACATGATTTCCATAGCACTTGATATAGCATACTCTCACACCCTTCAATCTCTGCTCCAATGTCCTCTTAGTGGAAAGGCCTTCTCCTTGACCACATGATATAAAATAGTGACTCCACTATTTTATCCTACCCAGCACTCCTTACCCCTCTTACCTGTCTTTCCTTTCTCCATATCACTTCTCACCACTTGTGTATTTGTTTATGTACCACCTTTATTTGACTGCTAGAATACAAGGCAGCGTTCTGTTCTCCACTGTATCCTCTAAACTTAGGAAAGTGCCTGGCATGTAGAGGGTACTCAATAAATATTGAATGAATGAGTGGTTTAGAAAACACTCCTGTGAGCCTACCGACCAGGGCAGAGAGACAATTTTCCCCACCCCAACACTGGAGCTGCCCTCTGTGCTTCCTATTCTCTAATGTAACTGACTTGCTAAGCACTGGGCTCAGCCTACTCTACCTGTGGAAGCTGGTGTTAGTTAAGGTAACCCTACCTTCCTGTCCTCCTAATGTCTGATTTATGCCTGTCTGATTCTTCCTGCAAGGCACATCTAATCATCATCCTCTGTGGCCAGGTACCTCTTGGCTCTTTGGGCTCTCAGGTCTAGTACTTGGCAGGCAGGCCTACTCTGTACTCTGCTACTACTCATGCCACAGTGACCAAGTCACCCACACAATCAAGACTAGAGGTGACGACTTGCCCAGAAAGTACCCCAAGAACCTGAGAGAAGAGAGTTGGGGGACAATTTGGAATTTATGCAACCTAGGCCCAGGTAGAAGTGAGCCTATAATGCTGAGCCCTAGAAAAAGGCAGCTCCTACCTCCATGGGCAGGTCTGGTGTTGTACTGAGATGGAGATGACACTGTGGAGAAGGAAGAAGGCAAAGACCTGACTCCAAGGTGCAGAGAAAGCTTTGAGGGAAGCAACCACCATGGGGCTTGTCAGTGAGAGATCCAGGATGGGAGAGAGCCAGATGGCCAAGAGTTTGGGGCTTGGGAACTGTGTTCTTGGAGCAGTGCCTGGGCTCAAGGCATTCAAAGGATAACCTGACAAGCAAATCAGGGGCCCATACAGAGGGAGCAGGCTGCCTTAAATGACCAGGATCACTGTGGCTCACACTGTGGACCGAGAGGGGAACTGAGTGGATGCATTTTACAAAATGGAGAAAGAGCTTGCATTTTAAAAGCACCAACCACTCTACTAGATGCTTTCCCTGTGTTTTATTTTCTCCTCAAGAACCTTAAGAAATATGCATGATCATTCTCATTTTACAAATGAGCAAATTATAACTCAGACTTGAAATGACTTGCCCAGGGTCAAAGCTTGGAAACAGCAGATCCAGAAAATGACTTCTGACTCCTGGTCCATGGTTCTTTCTACCAAATACGAATTGGGCATATACCATGTAGTGTGCAAAGCGTAGAATGCACTGTCTAATTCGAGCATTATGACAGCCCTACAATGTAGGTAGGTATTGTGGTTCCTATTTTACAACTTAGGAAACTGAGGCTCAGAACTGGTTAAGAGACTTGCATAGCTAGTGAGAGATGAGGCTACTTTTAAACCAATGCCTGTCACAGTCTAATGTCCATGACCTTTTTGCTATATTCCCTAATAAATATTTGATTGTACAAAAAAAGAATGAATGAATGAACAAAGACAGACAATTCTTGGAGAGCCTGAAAGGAAACATCTGTTCTGGTGACAGGTTGGTCTCAAGCAGCAGCTAGAGTCATCTTGATTGGAAGGAAGGGAGGACATTGGATATGTGTAGGTGGTAGATGAGGCTGGACTGAGTTTCACTCAGCTCCTGTGGAGCCGTACGGAGTTGTGAGTAGCAGCTACAGGTTGGGAGCAGGGCTAGCTTCATGGACATGTGATCTGGGCATTTACATAGGGACCTAGACTCAGGCTCCACAATTGGTTTAATGCTCTGGTGTCACCATCTTGAAATTCTTAATAATTTTTGAACAGGAGCCCTGCATTTAATTTGGCACTAGCAATCCTAAGTCTTGGAATGATGTTCCCCTCCATGCCTCCTGGTGTCTAGTCTTTCCCTCAAGGTCCATCCCATACATGGTTCCTGAGAAGCCTCCCTAAAGCACAGTTCTGGCATAACTCAACAACCTCCTGTTTATTACTTGTTTCACTCCAAACAGCCCAGTTTCCAGAGCCTTCGAAATTCCAACTCAGTCTTTTGTCTCAAGACTCCTTCATATACACTCTCTCCTTCTGGCCTCCTGGGCTGTCTGAGTCTTCCCTCTGGACCTTGGTGTGCTGCCAGTCATCACTGCCCACAGGCTAGGGAAAGTTCGCATGTGCCTGGTGAAGATTCTTCCTTTCTTCCAGCACACCAGCTCCCCAAGGGCAGGGGTTTGGTTATTCTGTGCACTGCTATATTCACAGCACCCAGGACAGGTGTTAGCACCTAGTAGGTATTTATCAAATAACAGCTGAATGAATGACTATATAATCTGCCTTCAATGGCTCCAGGCCTGATTCCTATGTGCTTCAGACCAAAAGAACAATTTCTTGTCCCCTGTGTATACATTGTGCTGTCCCCTTAGCCTGTGGTGCCCCTCTTGTAATACTCAGGTCTTCAAATTCAAACCATTTTCAAGACTTAGCTCAAAATGCCATTTCCCTGAGGAAGGCGAAGTTTCCCCTAAGCACTACAGCTGTCAGTGACCTCTTCTTCTGGACTTTATGTAGTTAGTGAGAGTTCCCTCAAGGCATCTCACACTGTGATGCAGCAGGAGGAGTCAAACAGACTTAGGATCAGATCTTTCTGCCACTTACTAACTATGTAATCTCAACTACTCACTCGCCTTTCTGAACCTCAGTTACTTCATTATACCTACCATGAAGAGTTGTACCATCAGTTAAATTAAACAGGTTAGTGCTAAGTACATTTCTTAATAATAATGTTATTATGAACAACAATAGTACTGGCAAATCTGTCAGAAGGCTTTCTATGTACCTGCATAATCACCCCCATAAAGCAGACACTGTTAGTGTTATCCCCATTTTACAGATGGAGAAACAGACCTAGAGATCTAGGAATCTGTTCAAGGTCACAAAACTAGGGGCCATGAACCCAAGATGAAGAAGCCAGGCAGTCTGCCTGGGGCCTAGCCTCAAGGTTCCCTTCCACCCTTGCCCTCTGGCTTCTTCATGGCTGAGGCTCCCACCTTAAGCAGCTGCAATGTCACCTCCAGAACTTACCTTACTTAGTTCAGCCCCTCCGCCAAGGACTGAATTTGTTCTGAATTACACATGGTTTGTTTTGAAATGCAAATTATTTGTAATCAGAGGGGCAAGGTAGACATAGATGCTTCTTTTTCTCTAAATAAAGCCCTTGGCTGCCTAACCCAAGGGATGTTACTTTCTTCTTTCTTTTCTTGGCCTCAGGGAAAGCATGGTTATAGTGGGTCTCAATGAGTTCTAAATAAAAGTAAACAAGAGCTAACTCAAAACTGGCTGCCTTGCCACCCACACCTTCCTGTTCAGTGCTGCTCTGTGTTCCTTTCTACCATTATTGCTTTGGATTGGTGACAGCCCAGTGGTAACCTAAGGGGAATCTTAAGGGCTGCCATGAAACTCTCCTCTAACTCTCTAAATAAAATTAATTTGAACCTGATTTTAACTGAAAAAATTAATGGAAACCATATCATTTTTACTTGAGCGGGGAGGAGGAAGAGGTGCCAAGAAAGACCCAGAAAACCAGGAATTGTGAGATTGTGTACACAGGTGACTGGATTAAGAACCCCCGAATCACCTCAGTCTCAGCTGGGCTGGGCATCAGAGCGACCAAACCAACCTCTGCAAGGATTAGTCCCTCAACTTGTTTCCCACCCCCAACCACTCTCTCCCCAGCCACCACTCAGTAATGACGAGGTCACTCTCACAGGTGCCATCAGGGGGAAAGCGCTCTTGTCTCGTGGGTGAAAAAAAGATAAGGGAGACCCAGAATTTAGTTTCATTTAGCTCAACAGTACCCTCTCCTCAGAGTTCTCTGCTCCATATGGTTCCAGGGTAAGTCTGGCCATAAGATGACTTCACACAAGATTTGGAAGGCAGAAATGCAGTGGCAGCCATTGTGCTCTGCAAGCTGATTAGACTCGAGAGAGATAGGTGGTGAGAGAAATACAGGTTCTGATTGGGCCTCACTCTTTCTCAATTAATGTCCAATTTTTCTTCCTGACTGCCAGCGCTGCTTACTTACTGTGATGTCAGTCCTACCACTAGATGCAGAGGCCACAGCCTTCCACAGGCTTCTTCTTCCACTCTCAAGATGGCAGAAATTCAAATTCCCATAACAAATGCCTTATTCCAGATCACTCTCAATGCTTCTGCTTCCCTGATCAAACCTGAATAGACACAGTGCTCAATAAATGTTATTTTATTAGTATTATTAGATTGGGAGTTTCACAGGCTGGGACTAGGTATTTGTCAATTGTGTATGTACCAAGAGACCAGCAGAGAAGCTGTGAGTTGTTTCTGTGGTATTTGCTGAATGGAAGGGAATTGAATCAAGACTCTGCACAATTGGCCAGTATTTGCTGTGGCCCATTGTGAACTAAGTCCTAGAGAGGGCAGGATGGATAAGCAAGTATAATTAGATGCAGTTAGTGCGCTCCAGTCCAAGTGGGTATAGGAAATTATTAACAAACAAGTAACAACAACTAATGGTCAGCGATAATAAGAATAGCTAACACCTATTGACCACATTGCATGTTACTTCATTTAATGTTCACACTAGTTTCTGAGGCAGGTAGGAAAGCTCAGAGAGAGTAAGTATCTTGCTCAAGTTCTCATAGAACACAGCTGAGCTTCCAACAGAATGGTTCAAGCTCCAGAGTCCTTATAGAGCTGTATGTGCTGTGCCAGGCAGGGGCCCCCTAATGAGGCAGCCCCTTAAGAGTCACGAGCAAACTTTGCCCCAACACTGCTGAGTGTGAGAGCTCAGAGCCTGATGTGGGAGAGTCCTGGACAGAGAACAAAAGCCAAAGGAAGCTTCCTGGTGAGATCATGGGTCCTGAGCTTGACCTTGAAAACTAAAGAGGGTTGAGCCATTTCTCCTTCACCCTTCAATCCCATTTGTCATTGAGTTCTATGGATGCTTAATAGAAATGCCTTTAATCATCTCTCCTCTCCCATTCCACCCCTCCTGTCCTTGCCAGACTTCAGACTTTCCCCATGTCTGGCCTGGACCCTTGGCACAGCCTCTTGTCCCAGCCTCCCACTCCTTGTCTTTTTGGCTTCCAGTTCTACCTATTCAAATCCACACAGGCTTTAACAGCTATCTTTTTAAGCTCAGCTCTGATTATGGCATGACTTCCCTTAAGATCCTACTATGTTCCCACCGCCTATTAAGATTCCATGGGACAAAATAATAACATTCACATTGATAGCTTAATAGCTGATAGTCAACTATTTTGACTACAAACATAGAAAATTCCTCTCATTCTTCTAATATTGACAATACTAAAAGCCACAATTTATTACGCCCTTATACTGTTTTAAGGCTAGACTCATGCCTCCAAACTCATTATTCCCACAAGTTTCCCACTCTCTTCCCCAGTTTTCTGTCTACCTCTTTGAGCTTTTTTTTAGATGTCTTATTCTGTCTTCTTTGGCGTTTTTCTCTCTGTACCTTGATTTCACTCCTTTTGCTGCCTCTGTTTCCCACATCATCTCTGTACACCTCCCTCCCAAAGTTCTCGCTCTGTCTCTCTGTCTGCCCTCTCTGCTTCTCCACCTTTGTCTATCTCTAGCTGTCTTTCTTATACATATGTCTCTCATTATTTGTTTTCACTGTCATTTTTGCCTTCTCTGTCTCTGTATTTTCGCCTTCCTCTGTATCTATTTGCCTCTCTCCTTTTATTCATGTGTGTGTGTCTGCAAATAAGTTTCCTGACCTCCCAGTATGCTGGTATCCATAAGGCTCAGTTGTGGCTGAGACCCAGGGCTTCCCTGGCTGGGAGATGGAAGGACAGAACAGACTGGACTGGGCATCCGGCTCAGAGGGCCAGGTCCATCCTGGAGCCCGGGGTACCCTTGCAGAAGCAGTTCCCGGAGCTTGTGGTCTGCCCTGGGGCTGCAGTCTCATCCTGCCTGCAGACAGTGAGGCAATTGCTACAGATGGCAATCTCCCAGATGTAAAACCCAGCTGTGCAAATTAGCCCAAGGCCTGTAAGAAATTAGACTGAATCTAAAAGAGATCAGGCTGTGAAAAAGGAAAAATGTTAGTTAAAAGAAAAATTCCCACTCCCACCTCTAGGTCACAGATCACAGAAGAGAATCCTCAAGCCACAAGGGACTTCAAGGGGCCATCTGGCTTGGCCATACCTCAGAACAGGTCAGACCTCAACCAGCCAAGACAATGTCTGTCTTTCCATGTTCCAAGAAAACAGGCCAGAAAATTTTTAGCATCTTTTTCTAGTACCTTGTTCTGGGAATGAATCCTTACAGTGTGAAAAAGTTTGAGGGAGAATCCAGACTACTGGAGTCACTCATACTGGAACCCACGTTTGCACCCTAACCCAAACTGCTCTCCCCCTCAGTCTTCCACATCTCAGTGCCTGGCACCATTATTCAGCCAGATGCAGAGGCCAAAGCCTGCACATCCTCCTCTTTTCTCTTATCACCCTGTCCAATCCATCAACAATCCTGACAGCTCCAACTCCCAACTGCATTTCAGATCTGACTCCTTGCACAAAAACCACACTTACCACTATGGGCCAAAATCCCCCCCTGTATCTATCTGGACCACTGCATACTTCCTCACTGGTCTGTCTGCCTCCACTCCTGTCCTTGCGTTCCATTATCCAGAAAAGCTGGGAAATATTTTTAAATGGCATGTCATTCAGATTATGCCATTCCTCAGCTCAGAATCTTCCCTTGGCATCTCATCACACCAAAACCCACAGGATACACTGTGGCCAATGAAGCCCTACATCATCTAACTGCATGCACCCCTTCACCCATTCTGCTCTAGCCACACTGCCCCTTTGCTATTCCTTGAACACATCTAACTGAGCTCATTCTCTCCTCAGGGGTTTGCCCTTGCAATTCCCTCTGCTTAGGATGTTCTTCCCTCCAGATCTGCACATGGTGCCTTCCCTTCCTTCATTCCAATCTCTACTCAGAATCACCTCCTCCAAGAGGCCTGCTCTGACCATCCTAGTTAGAAAAGCGCCTGCCTCAGCTCTATCTCCACAGCACTCTTTAGTCTACAACCTTCTTTTGTTTTTCATTAAAGCACTTACCACTGCTTGGCATTATACTTCAGATTTTTTGATGATTGGTCACCTCCATCGCTGTTTACCCAGTTCCTAGAACAGTGCCTAGCACTTGATAGTTACCCAATGGTGGGTGAATGGATGAAATCCTGTTGCTTATAGGCTGTATCACTTTAGTCAATTTACATAACCTTTCTAAGTTTTAGTTTTCTCATCTCTGAGATAGGAAGAATTAAATCTACATTGTGAGCTGTTGGGAGGAGTAAATGAGATAATAGATATCATGAGTATAGTGCCTTGCACTGGAAATTACTGATTATTAAAATAGTACAGTTTCTACCTGATTTTCCTTGTTCTGTCCTCAGTAGAAGCAGAGAGCAGCTACATAACCTCTTCAAATTGAGTAACCACAATCCTCTTCATTTTTGTGATGTTAAACATGGTGGTACAAGAGGCAGGGGATGAATGGGAGTAGTGGTAAAGGAATATGGCACTAAGCCACTAGCTTCTTGGAATCCACCCAAGGCAGGAGTGAGCCACAGAAGCTTTAAATCAACTCTTAAATATGCTAAAAGAGCTAAAGAAAATTATGGACACAGAATTAAAGGAAACCCAGGAAATGATATGTGAGTGAGAATATTAATAAAGAGATAGAAATTATAAAAGCAGAAATTCCAGAACTGAAAATTACAGTAACTGAAGTAATTGAGCCAAAGATGCCTTCTTGCTTCTAATGAGGGGCCATTGGACACATGGCCAGAGTCTTTGAGTTTGAGGTCCAAATCCCATGATTTCAGGAGGAGACATTTCATCGCCATTAACAGGTTTTGGAGTCAGACAGACTTAGGACCCAATCCCAGGGCTACTGTATAACTTTGGACACTGACTTACCCTCTCTGGCTTCAGTGATGGTGATCCTAATAGTCTGCCAGGAGGAAGAAATGAGGTAGTGCATGCAAAGTACTTAAGCCAGTACCTGGCATATGGTCAGCATTCTCTAAATGGTAGCTATTATTACAAGTATTATGATCTCATCCATCCCTATCTTTAGGCAGCTCTACATTCTGACAATTCTCTAACAGTCTGGCTCAAGTCTTTTAAACCATCCCATCCTCCTGCCAGGGAATCCACCCCAGCTTTAGACTAGGTCCAGCACATGGATGTTTTGCCCTTACAGAGAAAAAGATCATCAGCTTTCCCTATCGCCAAGGAAATCCAAACTGGAGATGCCATCCCCCACTTTCTGGTACCCATGGGCAAGAAAAAAAGAACTAAGTGACATCAGCAAAATGGAAGAGTATGCAGCTGCAAAAGCCTGTCCCTCCACAGAAACATCAAAAAAGCACACAAACTGTCAGTATTAACTTTATCAGAACTCTGGAAAAGAGACGCAGGTATATAACAACAAAGTGAACATTGAATTTTTTTACAAGTCCCCTTTAAAATGCTCCTGGCTTCCAAGGAATTCTCTTTCAAAACACTAGTAGAACACAAGGTAAAGTGACAGAGATTTCAGAGATAAGAAATGTGATCATTAAAAAATTGGAGAACTCACTAAACAAATGAATGACTGCAACCTTTGATAATTGAGAACAGTAAATTCTACGGAAGGGGGAGAATCTGATTCCCAGGGTTATAACATTATAATATTCAAACGTCCGTGTTTTTTTTTTTTAGCAAAAATCACAAATGCATACAAAGAAAAGGAAAATATGGCCCATTCAAAAAAAAATAAGGAAGCTCACTTTGGACTTACTAAATAAAGACTTTAAATCAACTTTCTTAAATATGCTCAAAAAGCTAATGAAAACCATGAGAAAAGAACTAAAGGAAGCCAGAAGAATGATATATGAACAAAATGAGAATATTAATAAAGAAAAATGGTAAAAAGAAACCAATAGAAATTCAGCACCTGAAAAGTATAACAAATTAATAATTCACTGGGATGTCAATAACAGATTTAAGCAGGTAGAAGAAATAATTAGTAAATTTTAAGACAAGACGATTGGAATTATCCAATCTGTGGAGCAGAAAGAAAAAAATAAAGGAAAGTGAACAGAGCCCAAAAGACCTGTGGGATACCATAAAGAAGAGCAGCATATTGATTATGGGAGTTCCAGAGGGAGAAGAGAGAGAAAAGGAACTGAAAGGATATTTGAAGAAATAATGGCTGGGAATATCCCAAACTGATGGAATATTGAAGTCTAAACATCAAACAAGCTCAATGAATTTGAAACTGTTGAAAACCTAAGACAAACATCTTGAAAGCAGCGAGAGAAAATTGAATCATAATATGCAAGAGATCCTCAATAAGGTTATCAGCCAAATTCTCATCAGAAACCATGGAGAACAGAAAGCAGTGGAATGATATTCTAAAGAAAATACTAAGAAACAACTGTACATCAACAAATTAGATAACCTAGAGGAAATAGACAAATTCCTAGAAACACACAAATTACCAAAACTGACTGAAGAAGAAATAAAAAATCTTGACAGACCTATAACAAAGAATAGAATCAGTAATTTGTTTAAAAAAGTGCAGGACCATATAGCTTCACTGGTAAATTCTACCACACATTTAAGAAATATTTAATACCAATATTTCTAAAATTCCTCCTAAAAATTGAAGATAAAGGAACACCTACCAACATATTCCACGAGGCCAGCATTATTCTGATACAAAAGCTAGATAAAGACATCATAAGCAAATCACAGACTAATATCCCTTATGAATATGCAATATACACATTTTTTTCAAAAATCCTCAACAAAATACTAGCAAACTAAATCCAAGAACACATAAAAAGGATTATATACCATGATTGAGAGAGATTTATCTAAGAAATGCAAGGGTGGTTCAACATAAGAAAATCAATCAGTGTAATATACCATATTAATAGAATGAAGTAAAAAAAAGAAATCATTTTAGTTAATGCAGAAAAAGCATTTGACAAAATCCATCACCTTTTCATGACAAACACATTCAGAAAACTAGGAAGAGAAGAATTTTCTCAATATAATAGTGTTAACCACAGTTAACATTATACAGTGAAAGACTGAAATATTTCCATCTAGAACCAGGAATAAGACAAGAACACCTGCTTTCACCACTGTTATTCTACATTGTACTGGAAGTTCTAGGCAGAGCAATTAGGCAACAAAAAGAAATAAAAGAAATAAAAAAGTAAAACTACTTCTATTCATAGGTGGCATGATCCTATATAAAGAAAATTCCAAAGAACCCACAAAAAAAGTTACTAGAGCTAGTAAACAAATTCAGAAAGCTTGCAGCGACAATTTCAACATGAAAAAATTAGTTGTGTTTCTATATTCCAGCAGTGAACCATGAAAAGGAAATTAAGAAAAGAATTCCATTAACAATTGCATCCAATATAATAAAATACTTAGAAATAAATTTAACCAAGGAGGTGAAAAACTTGTACAGTGAAAATTATAAATCGTTACTAAAAGAAATTAAAGAAGACATAAAAAAATGAGAAACCATTCTGCTTTCGTGAATTAGAAGACTTAATATTAAGATACTACCCAAAGCAATCTACAGATTCAATGTACTCTATCAAATTCTAATGACTTTTTTTTTTGCAAAAATCAAAAAGCCACTAACTCTATCTCTAACTGAGGACATTTACTGTTCTATATTTTTATGCAGAAAGACTGAGATGACCACAGAGAAACTCAAAGATGCGGGTTGGAGTCAGGGCTTGGCAAGGTAATGGAGAAGAGCAGGGTTCTCTGCTCTGGGAAAACTTCCCCTCCTGGACTCCAAAGGCTATAGTCATGGAATAGGGGACTGGTACAACCACAGGGCCCTTAGAGACCAAAGTCCACCCAACTGCACTTTACAGATGGGAAGACTGGTTCCTGGAAATGGGAAGGGAGTCACCAAAGTCACACACAACAGTTGAACACAGTGACTAATAGGACTAATGGGTTGGAAGACAAATGTACCTCAGCTTTTCTATCAACCTCTCACTTTAATGAAGACATACTCTCAGCAGCATTCCCAATAGCAAGTGATTGTCAGGCTGTGGCTTAAACACCTTCAAAGACAGGGTGTGCCCTCTCTGTCAAGGAAGATATCTGTTTCTCACCTCCTGAAGATAAGTGGACTGATTGAGAAAGTTTCCTCCTTTCAACCCTGAATGACCATGGTAAGGCTGGTCACGTGGTACCCCTTCAGGGAGACCTCAGGAAGTCTTGCCTCCCACCAGCCCTCACCTTACTTCCCTCTCTCCTCCTCTGAGCACCTCTTCATTTTACCTGTGGCTGGAATTTTGTTCTAGGAAAGAAGAAAAGAGTCTCCATTTTCAGGAGCTGGCTCAACATACACTTTCCAAGTATCACTAACCTCTAAATGCAGACAATGGCTTTCCTCCAAAATTCCCCTTTCGGCAGAGACCAGAAATGGCAAAATTTCAGAGTCCTTGAGGGTATTTGAAGGGCCTGCAATCCAGGGTGGCCTAAATGTAGTCTTAGCTTATAGTCCCCCATCTGGACTAATGGAAAAAGGTGACCCAGAGCCCCTGGGGTTTAGAAACCATCAGTACCTCCAGGGTCCACCTTTGCTTGGGGAAGGTCCCTCTCTATCCTTCTCCTGTCCCATATCTGGCAGCCCATTATCCTACTTTTCCTGCTCTCCCACCTCTCTCTTACCAACACTTCAATAACAAAGCCCACTGTCTATCCCTTCACCATTTTATAAGTGGGAAAGTTGAAGCTCTCAGAGGGATTGTACTGCTGCAGATGTGTGGGTTCATAGCTTGGAGCTTCCCAGGAGCCTGCAGGAATGCCATCCTCACTCATTCCAACTCTCCTGATTCCTTGGCCACACCTATTTGCATACTCTGGGCATACTTCATCTCACCTGACTCTAACATGCTAGAGGTTAGGAAAGGCCTGAAGAAGGCTCAACACTTGGACCACAGGGAGACCCTACTGATGGTAGGGCTAATCATTATCATGATTAGTATTAGTTGGCCTTTCCTGCCTAAGCACATTTGTCTGTAGTCCTACATGTCTGGTTCCACCCATCTGCCAGCCCACCACAAGGGTGACTCTAGTGCCAAGGGGCATACTGGTATCCACCCCAGCTCAGCCTAGTCTGCTCAAGCCACTGTTTCCCCTTCGGAACCCTACTGATGCCAGATCTGCCTCCATGCCTGGCAGAAGGTAGGGGAGAAGTTGGCCTTTGCCCCTAGTCCACTCCTCTTGCCCTGTCCTACTCTTTCTCCTCCATCTCCCTTCTCTGCTCATGGAACTAACTTATAAATCCTGAAAACCCAAACCCCCATAAATTCTCAATTCATTCTGCAGATATTTCCTGTGTTGGGGTTTTCAGCAGCATCTGCTGGTTTGAAGTTCCCTCTTTATTTGTCCTGGGGGCACCATTACTCTCAACTTTAGCAGTTTTCCTGCTCTGTAGTCCTTGCCAGCATCCATCAGAGGAAGAGAAAATTGGTGAAAGAATAATTATTATTATTGTTATAAATATATATTTCATTTTGATTTCTTTTTTTCCCTCTAGGCCTTGATGAGAATTCCAGGCAGAGGCTGGCAAGGGTATGGGCTCTCCATGGACATCAGGGCAGTGGGCTTTGCCCATCAGAGCTTGGCACTTTGCCCTCCTGATAAAGGAGTCTGCCAAAAGGCCATTCTCAACTATCTGCTCAACTGTACCCTGTTCCCCAGCAGTTTTCTTCCCACCAAAACTCCTGGCTCAGGTTCCCAAGTCTCCAGGAAGCCCCCTTAAGCATAAAGCACAGCACCTACTGTGTATGAGACACTTTCCAATGCATGGCATTGAAGGTTTCTCACCATATCTTTATGAAGCAGATATTTTAGTCCCATTTTACAGAGGAGGAACTGAGGTTTAGAGAGAAGCTGGCATCTCAAGGTGATACAACTAGAAAGTGGAAGAACTGGGATTTAAATCTAGATTTACCTAGTCCCAAAGCTAGTAATCATTGCACCAGACCATACTCCCCTTCACTGAGCTCCTGAAGAAGGTCTTTTATGAATCCTAGTATCTCACACTTGGAACCGAATTGCCTTGGCTGCAATATACTTGTTTCAGAAGTTCAACGGACTGTATAAGTTCTCAGAATTTGAGAACTTTAGAGGTTGGTTAGTTTAAAGACTTAATACTACAGAAAGGAACACTGAGGCTCAAGAAAGGCATATAGTTAGCACAAAGCACATTAGTGGTTTTCTTCATAAAATATAAGCCCCTTGAGGGTGAGAGCTGTGCCTCCCCTTACATTCCTTATACATGCTCCCCACACATACATCAACATGCATTTGCATACAACACTAAACAATATTCAGTACAGATAAATAAAAACTAGTACTTGTTAAGTGACAGTGACTACTGGTTGTCAGTTATCTTAACTGTCATAGCAACCCTATGTGGTCCAATTTCTAGATGAGATAGCTGAGGCCCAGAGGGTAGAAATGGCTTGTCCCAACTCACATAATAAGGAAGTGGCCACTTTAAGAACAGTACAACAACAATAGCAACTAACGTTTCTTGAATGAGTATTATGTGTGGAGGAGAATGGCAAGTGCTTTATATGAGTAGTGTAATTTAATCTTTACAATAACCTATGAATCTTCCTCATTTTACAGAAGAGAAAACTGGGGCTTAGAAAAGCTGAGAAACTTTCTCAAAGCCAAAAATCTAGTAAGTGGCTGAGCCAGACTGATTCCAGAGTGAGTTTAACACTCTGTAGGAGATCCTCTTTATCCGCAGATAATTCTACTTTAAGTGAACGTTTAAACTGTCATAGTAAATGGTAAAAAAAAAGTTTATTTGAATTGATCAGAAAAAAACACCACCAAATATTAAGACAAGGAGTTCATCTTCTATTTCACAAATTTAGGCTGGCATTGCAATTCTGTTCCAGTTCGTAGAGCAAACAAAGAATGACTCAAGCACTAGTTTCTTTATGACTTGTTTTTTTCTGATAAAACTGAATGGTAGCATGACATAACATTTTTACTTTGCTTTCTATAGCACGATCATAAAGAAGGTAATTTTATTACAAAATAATCTGAGGACTTTGGTTTTTCCAAGGATATTGTTTAATAATTTGAGAGTCAAGTCATTATTCTTTAAAGTCTTTATCTTGTTCTTATCCTTGTTGACTTCCTTTTCTTCAACTGTTAACTAATCTAATTCTCCCAGGTTCTTGTGTGTCTATGGATTCTGAGATTCCAGCAGCTTCCCAATATCACTTTTGTTGACTTCACAAACTCCTGAATGTTTTCTCATATCTGTAGTTTCACTTTGCAAACTGATTGGCATTGTATTTGCTCTTTACGCTCTGATGTTTATAACATCCAACAATCAGAAGGACTGATCTAGATGCTGGTTAATCTGGGAGTGATGCCAGAGTAATTTTATAATTGGCCAGTTCACTAGTGAATATCTTAATGGTCTCTTGCTTTGCTACCAAACCTTCTGATTTCAGGCACTTGAAAACGAATACTTGGATAATAAGGACCCCCTTCTACTACCTCAGGAGCTCTTAGCAATTAACAAGTAGTTAGTACACAATAAGTTCAGTGAATAGGGAAGCACTGGATTTATATCTCAGCACTGTCATTTATTAGATGTGTTACTTTGGGAAAATTACTCTGTTACTCAATCTGAGTGAGCCTTCATTTTCTCTTCTGTAGAATGAGAATGTGATAGTATTTTAGTGTCCTTCCTTCCACTTAAAATAAGTAAGCTAATCCAAACATGTCCTTTCCATTCCCCTTGTTAGTGATTGGTTCAGGAAAGAACACATGGCCCAATCCTGACCAATGAATGGTATATGAGAAGAAGTCAACCTGGGAACCTCTGGGAAAGATTTCCTTCCTTCTAAGGATATGTAAAGAGAGATTCGCTTTTCCTCTGTGTGATATGCCTAGGAGTGATGATTAGAAGTGCCTTGAGTAAAAATTTTTTTTTGAGGATGGCAGAACCAAAAGATGAAAAGACCCTAGTTCCCTGAGGACACTGTTGAGTCACAGATTTTGCCATGCCTGAAGCCCATTCTACCTCTGGGCATCCTTTCATTTGGAATGAGAAATTTCTTAATAGTTTAATCAATTTGACTCTTAGTTTCTTTTACTTGCAGCTAAAAGCATCCCAATGGACACAAATACCTATTTCACACAGATTTTAGAAGTAAATAATAATCCACATAAAGGGCTTATCTTAGCACTCAATACATATTATCTTTAGTACTTGAAAATGAAAAAGTGCTCGCTTGTTTATCTGCTGCCAAAAATGGGGTTTTCTTATGACTCTTTTTTAGGAAAAAAACAAAATGGTAAATCTACATCTTTCTACACATCCTCTTGGTTAGGATGTTGCTGGGGTTGGGGTAAAGAAAGACAGCTTTGGTTCTATTCTAGAACAACCAAGGGTTGATGTCTGTTTGAGGAATTGGGTGGATTGAGTGAAACTTGGTTGTTTTGACATACCAGCTATGTCGGTTAAGAGAGATTAAAGAAATAAAGAATTATTCAAGTCTTCTGTGGTCTAGAAACTTCCCAGTCAGGACATAGTATATCGCTAAGAAGTCCCAGTTTTAAAAAACAGGCCTCACAAGGAAACATTTACCAAAACTGGAATTTTTCAGCCTAAAGGAGAGAGCTAAGGCCAGAGAAGACTTTCTACATGTTCATCTCAGATAATGGTGGCACCATAGTCCATGCAGAAACCAGGAGTTATCTTTGACACCTTCTTTTCTCACCATCCTCCCCCATATACGTATGGTACAACAAAAGTCCTATTAGGAGAACTCAGTGAGCTAATAATGGCAGAAAGTAAGTGCTCAGTAGGTGCTGGGTACATACTAACAGCTTAAAAGGTGGTAGCTACTGTCATTTTTAGGCAATGTATGAGCCCCAGGATGGGTGCCAAGCTATTCCCATGGTTCCCTTGAGCATATGGGTACTGGCTGACATTTTCACAAGGAAAATTAACAAGGTGAAAAAAAAGAACGAATAGAATTTATAAAACTACATACAGCATAAAAACAATCTGGCTGGGTTATTTCCAATTTAATTGAAATGTAAAAGGTGGATGGGCGCCCACCCTTGTCTCTTGAAGTGATAGCACTATACTTCTGATGACTGACACAACCCTGGAGTCATCTTGGCCTGGAATCTTCCCCACATACCCCTGCCCAGTTCAGCCCTGTGGCTATTCTGACCTAGGACCTTAGACTCATGTCTCATTCTTACACAAGTGACAACCTTCTAATACTTCCATTTACTCCCAGTAGCTGTGGTCAGTGAGATACAGCCAGCTCATAGCTGACTGGCGGAGCCATGGTGATTGAAGTCCTTCTGCCTCAGGCTTTAGACACCGAAGATGGTAGCCCTACTATAGTAGATGATACTGGCGCCAAGACCAGATCTACCTTCCAGCTGCTACACCCATCTTCAGCTGCTGTGAGTGGCTAGGGCAAGACCACAGAGACTTGCCTTTGGCTGATAAAAGCCACCTAAATCCAGAGTTGCAATGGAGGTTATACCTGCCACCCATGGGGTTGGGAGGACGGATTAAGTGACTAATACAGGAATACAGATCCCAGTGCCTCTCCTCAAGATGGTACAATTCTGTGGTATGATTTATGCTCCAAGTCCCCTACATTCACTCTAGATAAGGTCAAAGTTAGACTTTACCAGAGATCAAATTCTTTTTGGCTACCTCTTCCCTATCCTGCTTTTCTGCCTCACTTCCAGGCTTTTCCATGAGGGAAGGACCTCAATTATTCACATGCCCAATTCCTGCATCAGGCTCTACTTCTGAAGAACCTGACTTAAAACAATCCCCATAGCTGGAATTTGTATAAACATTCACTAGAGCAAGCTCCCTTTTCTTCCTTCAAAACACGACAATCTCTTAGAGAATCTACAGGTCTAGATATAAATAGAACCTGGCATTAATCACACAGTAAGGCAGATGTACCCACAAGCAGCAGGAAGAAGGGCAGACTTTCTACACTACATCCCAGGCTCTGGGCTTCTCGTGTTTGGATAAACTGCCCTAGGCAAAGGTGCCCAAGTCAGGGTACTCTCCTAAGGACAGCTGACCATTGGGATGGAGAAAGCAGATGTCTACGGAGGAGAGAAATGTTAGGAGCTGGGCAGGGATAATAGCTCCTCAGGCCAGCATCATGGGGGTGCTGTACACATCTCTGGTAAATCAATGGAAGTCTAAGTCATAAAAACCTGAGAGAATGGAGAGAAACAAGATTTGACTCATCAGAGATGGACCAGCTCTCCAGACTTTCTTAATCCAGGACATCTCTGTAGTCTTGTCAGGACAAACCTGAACCAATGATCAGTCTCTCTCCCCTTCCAGTCATTTGATGGCATGCACTTCTCCCTCAATAGAACATTATGCAAATTTAATGTTTAGAGGTAGTCTGGTGGTGCTGTAATTGACATCTAGATTAACCTTAAGAAAGATTTCCTGATATTAGCAAGAAAATGTTCAGCATTCCTTAGAGTGGTTGGTTAATGTCATATTCCAAATAATGAACATGTAAGCAACTGACCACCTCCACCACTTTTGAAGTATTAGCAACTTGAATAGCAAAATCGATCGGGAAAGAACGTTGTTAAATAAAAGGTACCTTTACATCTCAACTGTAGTGTTTTCTGAATACTCTTCTTTCCATTCATCATTGGCCATTCATTTACTAACAATTGCTTCTTGAGAATGATTCTCCTTTAGGTCTCTGGTGATCTTGCTTTGCCACTTTCTCTGGTCATCCCTTCTCGGCAGCCAGTCCTTCATGGAACTAAGAATGATTCCAGTAAGAGGAATTTAGGTGAGATCTAAGGAATGATTTTCTGGCTTTAAAAGATGCAAGGCACTAGAAAAAGTAAATGACAGAAGTTGTGAAGTCTCCATGGGGTGACCTTAGAGAGCTGTGGACCTCAAAGAATCGCAAATTCATGGAGTCTCGGGACTGCTATGAACTTTGGGTCATTCAGTCTAACCTCTTATCTAGAATTCAAGCCTTCTTTCCAGTATTTCTATCAAGGATACAGCTTGACCACGTTTTCACACCACAAGTAATATGGAGCTCATTCTCTCTCAATGCTGCCAATTTTATGACAAGATAGCTAGGAATCTGAAAAAGTTCTTTCTTATGCTGAACCAGTATCTGCCTCCCTAGAACTCCCAGTTCTTATCTTGGTCCCCTGGGCCCACACAAAATATGCTTTCTCATCATGTGATCTGAAGTCTGTGAAGTCAGCATTTCCAGGCCTATTAGTACCAGTTTCTGCAACTGCCCTTGGACATTGGCTCCAAGCTCCTTCCCAACATCCTCACTGCCCTATAGACATGTACCAGTATTGCCTCAGTGGCTAGACACATATTCCAGAGGGTAGAGAAGATCAAGGCTGTGACAAACTTTATTAGGTTCCTTTCCCTCTGTTGATACATCTCAAGTTCATTGTGTTTTCCAGGGTGGCATTTCTACTTGGTATTTCCTCTCACTCCTTAGAAGGGCTCTCTCTTCTGGGGAGGTTAGTTTATTGCATTGGGACCATGGAACTTGCTCTGTGTCTGGCTGGGTACACTTCTGTGACCTTGGGTGAGTGAGTCCAGCTGTCTGAACTTGTTTCCTCATCTGTGAAATGAGGATTATAAGAGTACCTGCCTTATACAGTTGTCAGCGGAAGTAAATGAGCTAATGGAGAGAAAATGCCTGACATGGCAAGAAGCTCAGTATATGTTAGCTCTCCTTCCCCTTCCTCATTTGTCAGCTCCAGGGCCTGGTTAACAGCTGTGGGCATCTCCAGGCCTGTGTGTGAAGGGGAAGCCAATGGGTGGAGTAACAGGACAGTAACCAGATGGCCCAGATCTCCGGGGACAAGCTTAATTTTAAATTTTCTCTCCTGTGATCAGCTGATGCATGATACAATCTGGCTTGTTCTTTTAGCTTAAAAATTATGGTCACTAGGGTTGATGATGACATAGCATAGATATCCTATCGTGGACCAGCAGATCTGAAGTGGCAGAACTTGGGTCTTGGTCAGGAAACAATGCATCCGTGCTGTGTGGTCAAGTCAGGCAGTCATCTCATAGCAAGCAGGCAGCAGAGGTAGAAGAAAATCAGACAGAGGAGTCCTCTCTAGCTCTAGGATCCAGCCTGGGCCCCTTTGTCGTGTTCCTGGTTCCCACTCTAGGACAGGCTAGGCTTGGAGTGAAGAACGCAGGGCCATCTAATGGAGAGGATTGAGCACTCCTCACAATCAGCTGGCTTCTTGGCCTCAAGTAGAACTCTGTAGGGCAGGTCCATGTGCACAACCCAGCCCCATCTGCCTATAAGGACTCTTCCCCTCCTTGCTCCCTTTCCCTTTCTCTTCTCGCACTGCTTCTCTATGTCTCTGTCTGAGTATCTGTCTCTATTTCTGTGTCTCTTCCACCCTATGGCAAATATTGAGTAGATCCCCAGACAGTGACCATGTCCAAGGTGGCCTTTGTGCAAAAGAGCTGGAGTCTAGAAATCAGGGGAGCAGCCAAGCCAGGACCTGTCCTAGCTTATCAGAAGTTTGCTTATGTGATCACCAGTCAATCGCTTCTTCTCTGAGTCTCAGTCTCCCCAGATATAAGGTGGAAGCTTTGGACCAAGTGGCCTCTAAATGTTATTTCCAGCTGGAAAGTTCCAAAAGTTCAGCATGTGTGTGGATATATCCCACATTGTCTCTGTACATCTTTGCTTTTCTCTGGAGTCTCAGTCTATTTCTCTGTCTCTCTGTTCTCCCTTCCTTTCTCTCCTACGCCTCTCTCCCCGCAATTCCTGCAGTCCCTTCTCCCCTCTAGGCTCTGTCCAGCTCCAGACCCTCTACCTCCCTCTCAGATACTCTGTTTTGCCTTGCCATTGCCGAGGACATTACTCCTCAGTAAACACCCACTTATCGCATCTCTGGGTGCCCCAGGTTTGTCAACCTGGCCGCTCTGCCACAGGGGCCCCAGAGGCACTGAGGGTATCAATCTAGCCAATTTCTGGCCTGGGAAGGGGGGTTGGGAAAGTCTAATAGTCAAGGTCTAGACCGCTTACCATGGTCCTCTGCTGCCACCTGTTGTTAGTCTGGAGTGACATCGCTCTGGGAGTTGCCTGGACCCACAGGGGCCGCGAACGTTGCTCCCGCCAACAGGAATCCATTACATGCAGTGTCCTGCCAGGCCTGATTTAAAGCTCATCCTGTAATCTGTCTTGCGCCCCCTCTGGGCCTGTCTCCGGTTTCCTTGCTTGTGAAATGGATGGAAGTTGTCTTCAGCCTGGCAGAGAAAGTTGAAGAGTGGGGGCTCGAGGGACACCTGGCTTCATATCCTGCCCCTGCCCTTGGCTTGGTGGGTAACCTGGGGGGTGAATCCTTCTCATTCTTTGGAGCCTGTGGGGAGACAGGATTGAGAGAAAAGGGGCAAGATACATTCCTGTCTATTTCAGACAAGTCCTACAAGGCTGAGAAGTTGGAAATGGACATATCCACTCTGTCTACAAAACTTTGGCCAGACTACAACTCCATGGGAGCAGCCAAGCCTTTGCATCCATTCATCCACTCACACACTTACTCACCCATTCATTCCACCCAGCAGCCCAAGGCTGTGGGAAAGAGCACTCGGCTGAGAATCAGGAGACCTGCCTCATGGGTCCAGCTCTGCCACTGGCTCCCTAACCTGGGGTAAGCCTGTGCCTCTCTCTGAGCCTCCATTCTTTCCTCTGCAAAACAAAGGGGTTAGAATAGACCAGGGGAAGTCCCACCTTCTGCCATTTAAAATGATTCTTTGATTGCAGGTGCTTTGCCAGGCATGCTGGGTGACAAAGTAATTACATGTCTCCACTCAGAGACAGGGAATATCCTGCCTCATGCCCCTCAGCCACCATCCTCCCCCTAGACCTGTGGCTGGCCTTCCTAAAACCAACCAACAAGGGAGACTTAGCTGAGTTCCCCCTTTTTTCTCACAGGGCACTCCTTTGGTGCCAACTGTCAGGTCACATGGCTAGCACAGAGGACAAGATGTTATCTAGCCCTGCTTGCCTGGGTCCAGGAATATCAACAGTTCCTGACACAAATAAGTCCTTTAGACTTCCTCCTGGTAATGCCAGCCCCAGGGGGCCCGGATGATGAACAGGCTTGAGCTGGTCCAAGTAAGAACCAGAGTCCCAAATTCCTGCCTCCTCAGTTTTGAGGCCATTGAAACTACTGCTGCCCAGCAAATGGCATCTGAAAAAAAAAACAGGCTTTCTTGGAAGACAAAGAAGTCCAGCCCAGGAGCTGGTAGCCTCCTAGACTGAGCTCTGCATCCAGAAACACTTAGCTGAGGCCAGGATCCCTGGGCCAGCTGTGGCCTCTCAGTCTGGCTGCAATGCCATCAGCAAAATGCCATACACAGAATTGCAGCCAGGTAGCAGCCTGTGGAGAAGAGCTGCCTGGTGCCGTCTGGGAGCTGTTCCTTGTATTCCTGCCCCTGCCAGCCCCCCTCCCCAGTCGCCCATGAGGGAGGTCCTACCCGCATCTGCTGCTGGCTGTCACATCTGCAATGGATTACTGGGCTGGCCCGGGCTCAGGCTCATCCCAGATGTGGATTCCCCTGGAATGTGCCTTCTCTCTAATTGTCCAGCCCCTGAAGGGTCTCGGCCCCCTCCTCTTTGTCCACCCCTGCTGTACCCCAGTGATCATGCTGGGGCCTTCCTTCTTTCCCACAGCTTGTGCCGGAACAGCCACAGCTGGGACAAGGGCCAACCCAGTGGGGGGCCACACTCTCCTCCAGCCTGGTCCATGGGGCTGGCGAGAGCGGAGGTCTCAGCCCATCCCCCCCTCTTTCTTTTCCTGGGGCTAAGCACTGGGGGCAGAGGGGGAAACTCTGGAAAACTCACTAGAGGTGAAAGAATTTGGCTCTGTAGTGCAGGCTTCCCTAATCCCTGGCCCTTCCTGGGGATGCCATTAACCTCCCCAGCCCCATTGATGGAAAGAACAGCTCTTCCCTGGGCCAGGCCACCTCCTCAGAGGCTCCTAGATGACAGCCTGGCTGGGCAAAGTGGCTCCCCTGAGTTCCACTCGGCATCCTCATGCCCTGAGAGTTTCAACAGCCTCCCAAGTGGTGGCATGGGCTCTGGTCTCTCACTTTAGGTCATCCCTCATGGGGCTTCTGGAGATATTTTTAAGGTACAAATCAGTGCAGATTTTGCCTTTGAAATCCAGCTCTGCCACAGACTGGCTGTGTGGTCCTGGGCAAGTGACATCACATCTCTGAGCCTCCAAAGTCTTCCTGCATGAAATGAAGATGCCAACATCATTACTTTCAGCTCACATTTGTTAAGTGCTTACTTACTATGGGCCAGGCTCTGTTTTAAGTAATTTACATGTATTACCTAAGAAAAACACCTATGTGAAAGGAACTATTATTGCCTCTTGTTTTACAGATGATGAAACTGAAATACTGAAAATTTGCATAACCTGCCCAAGGTCACATGGCTAATAAGGAGTGGAGCCATGATTTGGACCAGGCTGGCTGACACCTGAATCTTAAGTAATGGATCCTAATGTAATCATAATTATTATTAAAAATAATAGTAATCTGCTATCTTCCTGGTTAAAAACCAGTACTTACAAGATAAAGTTTAAACTCCCAACCTGGCCTTCAGAATCTGGCTCTGATTCAATATTTGACCTTTGCCCCACCGCCTTTGCTCTAGCTCTTTTAAACCACACTGACCACTTCCTCTCTTTCCTTTGCTGCTCTGTGCCTATGTACATTGCAGTTCTTTCCATGTGGAATCCCTCCCCTGTATATGAACTGTTCTCTTACTCACTCTTCGAGATTGAAGCAACTGTCCGCACCCTTGTAGGGCCTGTCCAGACAGCTGATTCTTCCTCTGTGCCTTAGTAATAGATACATTTTGTCTATGTATCCATCACTGTGCTTTGTATACTGTATTGCAAGGAGCAAGTCTCGTCCCCTCTCTGGACTTTAACATCTCTGATGAGTAGCTGTAAGGACCCTTCCAGACTTCTCTTCATATGACCTTGAGGTCAGTGCTTGACCAAGCTCTAGACTGGATATGACCCCAGCCAACAGTATACAGAAGTGAAGAAAAGAGATGGCTTGGGAAGGAGAGGTGAGATTCTGAGTAACAGACAGATAGACCATCTAGCTGTCTGATTGACTGACAGACTCTTTTATTGGCTAATAAAGACTGATAATTGATGGACAGGCTGACTGACAAACAGATGAACTGACAGACTGACTAACTATGGAAAGACCCCAGAGGGTCCAAGAAACCAGCACACCAAGCAGAGGGACAACACATACTGAGAATCCCTCAGCAAGCTTTCGTCAGGACACCTCTAGCAGTCTGTCACCAGTGAGACACAATGAGGCACTGGGAAGTTGGGGAGGGGTGGTGGAAGAAAAGGGATAATAAAAACCAGATGTGCTGCTGACCCACCTCAGTAAAGGGACATATGCAGGGCTCCTGGCCCCAGGACATTCCTGGTGGGCACCTTGAGGAAAGACAGGAAGAAACCAAGAGGGCTGGTCACACAGGGCACCTTTCCTGGTGTATGCTGAACCTCATTTGGGTTTTCAGAAAGAGGAGCCTCATCCTTCTCTCTGTCATATCCTCCATCTAGTTGACATTTAAAAATAATAGACCTCGTCTGGCTTTTTACAAAGGAACAGGGCCCTCCATAGACTGACAGGATTTTGAGCTGGTTCCTATTAAGTTATTTGTGCAACTAGAAGGCACTCCGTTTCCCACTCAAACCCTCATCATTCTGCTGACAAGTGGAAGTGAGTTTGGGGGCTGCTTTCTCATGTTTTTAGGGTTGGTCATTTCATCCCCCTCTGTGTCTGTCACGCTCTTCCTGCACTCCTGGGAGGGACAGTTAAAGATCTTGGAGGAGGGATGGAATTTTGTTTCCCTCTCTCCTTTTGAGCCTTTCCAAGAGAGGCTCATTTGCCTACAGGGATGAAGGCTCAGACACCTTGGATGAAGAAAGTGGTACCCTCACTCCCCTCCACAGTCTTCCTAAGAAGAACAGGCTGCAGCTGTAAGCAGGTCCCTAGAATCTGAAAGTGCAAGAGAAGGAAGAAATCCTACTTCCAGACTGCTCGGTCCATGGTCAGTCACACATAATTGAAGTCATAACAAACACATTTGAAGCTCACAGGCTTGTGCAAAACAATGTGATTAATAAGGGAAGACATAAAGCAAATTAGCACACCAGACAAGGAAATTGTTTTCAGGGCCATGGAGCCAACCAAGGCCAGGCTGCCTTGTTCCCCACCCTACATCTGCCCTACCAACTTCTGGTCTTTTCCATCTACCTCCCCCTAGCAAGGGCTAGCTGTTAATCACAGTTTAAGAAGGAGGAGTAACAAGGAAGGGGACGATGCCATGAGTGGTATGCAGTCAGGGACAATGAAAAGGGCCTGAGCTAGGAGTCAAGAGACAGAAACTCTAGTTTTGGCTTTGCTGTGGATCATTTTCTTGGTGCTAATGGGTTAAGAGCATACACATTTCAGCTCAAAGTGAACAAGAACTTTCTGGAATTCTGAGCTGATCAAGAGGGAAATAGTAAATTCCTATACTAGAGGTATGTAAACAGAATGTAGGCTTAGCTCATCCACTGGGATGCTGTTGAAACAACATGTTGAACACTTACTTCCATTGCTGTGTTTCTGTGGTTCTGTGACCTTTGACAGATCACTTGACCAGGCTAAATCTTAAGTTCTTCATCTGGGAAGAGGGGATAATGAAAAGCCTTGTTCCACCTCCCTTACAATAGTATTGTGAGGCCCGAAACAGATGCTGTGTGCACAGATGCTGTGAGAAGAACTAGAGAACAATAAGGGATAATTCTGGGTGTCACTGTTTCCTGACCACCAGCATGGTCTCCGCTGCTGGAGGAGCAGGCAGACCCCCTACTGTATCCTTTCTGATTCTCCTGAACCTTCCCAGCCTCCAAGACATGGCTGATATCTCAACTCTCCACCTCCCTGACCTTCCCAGCCTCTTGACCTCTCTGTCCTGATCTACTATGGCATTTGTAGAATTCACTAGATATTCAATTACCTGATGTTTCTGTGCAGTTATCTTCACCTGTTTCTAAATCCTTTCATTATTGCTTGTCTCTCTCCCCATTCAGACTGTATTTAGTTCTTCACCACACATTCTGTTCCAACAAGTATTCAGAGTAGAAACTAGACTGTAAGCTATGTGAGGGCCAGGACTGGATTGTATGCATCTTGAGCACACTTGGCATTGTATCAGTCAGAAATCTGGATTACACACACCAGAAACATTTCTAGTTAACCTCTTTATATGGAAAGGATATACCTCAGAGGATCAGCCAGAGAGTTGAGATCTAATCACTAAACATGGGAAGTGAGGCCTAGCCATGATTCTCCCTAGGAGCAGACTGCTATGTTCTGTCACTAACACTGCCATGTCTGGACACTTACTTATCCCTGTGCCAACAGATTCTTGGTTCTGCTGTAGACATCACAAATAATTTCTTGCCATTGGTAAGAGCATCAAATTGGCTGCATTTAGGTTGTGTGACTCTGCCTGTAGCTGTCAGTAACCTGGAAGGAGAACTACATGTCTCCATTTGGCTTCTGGACTGCTTCCCACCTATGTTGAGAGTCTCCTCCATACAGTCAGGGTGTTCAGAAACTAGTCAGTCACCACTGCCTTTTCCCACCTAGTGCTATAGCAGTCACTCAACATTTGTGGGTCGAATCTGATTTAGCAGTTTATAGAGATTTGCAGAGTCCTCTCAGACTCTGGCCTATAACACTGTTACATATCACACTGCTGTGCTCAGCCCCTCTAACTTGCTGCACAATGAGGCATTGCTCCTATCTCAGAGAAGCACCCAAGTGGAATACTAGAATTGATCATCCCTGCTCAGCTTTGATCTGGAATGACACATCTTCATCCAGGCCTCACACCCCACCTTGTCCTACCTTTGACACTCCAGGCTAATGTCTTCATGGTTTATCCTCCTGTTTCCAACTTTATCCCATCCTCTGGCGGACACCTTTTCTTATTTTCCAACCTGTGACTTCAGAACAATCAATACTGACTCCTTCTCAGCAATATTGTTGCAGGTGGCTTTGGTAACATCACACTGCACTCACACAGATCTAGAGAGCCCCCCATCCAATGGCATAGCTCCATTGTCTTCATGAGTCAGCATCTTCCCCAGACCACCATTTATACATCCACTACCACCACCAGAGCAGGCAAACCTGATAGGAAGGACATGTGCTGGAGGAGGGGATGTTGGGTACATGGCCATCTCGACTTGGGTCAGATCTTAGCCATACGATCAATCAGGACGCTATCTCTATTTATACCTTGATGTGCAGCCCCATTTGACTCAGGGAAGAAGTCCTGAACTTGAAGGAAATCTATTCCAGAAGGTCTTGGAGAAGCCACACAGGAATAAATCCTGTGGTGCTCATTACCCAGCTGCTTCAAGCCTGGGGCCCCTTCAGATTGTCTAGAACTCTCTGCCCATCTAAAGAAAGGCTTGGGAGTTCCCAGCCCGCACAGTCCTTGGCGTAGCTGCCAGCCATTTCGTATGCCTCCCTACAGCTGCTTCTGCATCAACCACCAAAACCTGAATTTGGGCCTAAAATGTAGGCTCTGTTGCCTCAGCCTACCTCTAATCACTCATAATAACCTCAACTTCAATCTTACAATGCCAAGTAATTGTATCAACAGGGATTATTCCAGTGGGTTGCGGCAGAGACAGCCAGCAGCCATACGCCAAAGATTTGTGCTTCCCTTCCACAGTATAAAGTATTTTTTTATGAGAGGCCTTTGTCAGCAGTTTTGATCCACACTTGATTCTTTGCAGGGCTTTTAGGCTCCCCCTAGCCACTGCCTTATGTGTTTAATCTTATCCAAAATATAGAACGTTTGGTCCTCTTTTCCAGTGGCCAAGAACTTGACATACACTTCCCCAGCACTTTCTGTCCTCCAAAGAACTTCCAGTAAAATCAACCAGCATCCATGGCTGAAGGATTTTGTACTTTCAACCTGTGTACCCCCTCATGAATGAGATCCTGCAAGCACAGTTTCCGAGACATTTCTTTAAAACAAAAATGTATTCCTTAGCACACCTGAGCCACTCTTCAAACTCTTTTCTCAGGTGGTGGTTTGCTGCCCCTGACCCATATAGCATACTCACCCACAAATAGGCCAACAAACTCCAGAGCTTTTGGTACCTGGTAGCATCCAACACAGACTGAGTTCCTTGTCCTATCATCTGTCTCAGAACTCCATGTCCCACAGGCCCCAATGTCTGCTTGGCTCTTCCAATCAATTCTACCACAGACTTCGAGGAGCATGAAGGGCTTCCTCTCTCCAGAGGCAAACCAGTTGCCTCTAGAATTTTTCTGTCTGTGTCTGATTTGCTAAGGGAAATCTTAAGCTTGAACCAGCATGGAAAATTCCCAAGACAAATAACATTCCCAGCTCCTTGGTGAAGCACAGATTCTCAAATGTGACCATCTTTCAGGGACTTTAATGCCAAGGCCACAGGTGTCTCTGCCAAATCTGTCTCCTCTGTGGAGGGGATCTCCAGCACCATCATTACCTGTGCTACATTCACATTGCTCCTCAGCCTCAGGTCCATTCCATTGACAGTTGAAGCATGGAAGCCACTCCTAAACCCAGGTCTTTAGTATGCTTTGTTTTGGATGTAACTAGACTCTGCTTCACACAACAAGAATCCTGGATTGGGCCATTTCCCTCAGACACACACCATGTAACCCCATTATTGTGCTCTTTAACATCAGAAGAGTGAGTTGGCGTAGGCCCTTACTAGGAAAATGTCTTACTATAACTTGCTTGATCACATGCACAGAATCCAGAACAATGTGAAAACTGAGTCTTTACTCCAAGCTCTGGTTGTCTGCTGGATCAGGAGAGTCCTCTTTCCCCCTCCCCTCTCTGGGATTTGCTCCTGTGTCTGAATCAATGGCCTCAGCAGGCCTTTGTTTTCCCACTTTCAGGGCTACAAAGGGCTTTGGACCCTGGCAGGTGGAAAGGGAGATGAAGAAAAGCATTCCTCACTGCTACAGCTTTAGGATCAAACAATTACAAGACAATCAGGCCTTTCACACTGATGAGAGTGACCACCTCTTTGCATGTCCTCTATGTGTAATGCTGCTAAAAGAATCTTGCAGAGTCTTCTCAGGCTCTGGCCTATAACACTGTTACATACCACACTGCTGTATGTATTGATCTTCTCCTCTTTGGGTTACGTCACGAAGTGTCCCATTGTCTTATCTCAGTTTGGTATATTCAGGGCCCAGGAAGGGTACAAGGGGAAAATCCTTCTAGGCACAATGGGTAACTCCATCCATAGGTTATTACTATGGGTTTCTTTACAACCTCTACTGACTTGAACTCTGCCCCATCTCCCTCATTTATTCCATTCAATCATTCACCCATTTATTTATCAAAACTCACTCTATCTATCCCTAAGCAAGGTATTGGGGGTACAGAGATTAATAGTGTACCCCAACACCTTGCTGTAATCAGTACTATCACAGAGGGAAGTCAAGAGGAGTGTGGGAACCTGGAGAAGGATCACCTTGAGCTGACTGGCACATTTCAAGAGGACTTCTCAGAGGAGGGGATACTTGAGCTGAGGCTTACAAGGTGTAGGATGCCATCCAGGCAGAGGTGATAGCTAGAGTTGCTGCTCTGTAATTTAACTGCTACAACAGAAAGTGAAAGGGGAAGGGGCTGCGAGAGATGAGGCTGAGAAGACCTGCAGGAAGCAGGCTCAGAAAAACTCAGTACCAAACTAAGGAAGCTGGAATTTCACCTGGCTCCCATAGCCCAAGGCTGCTGGTCAAGTATTTAATGACTGGAAGGTCACATTCTCCAACCAATCAGAATGAGGCATTGACCAATTAGGACAGAAGCTGGCTGCAAACTGCCCTACAGACCAATGGCAAGGGAGAGGCGGGATCTCACCAAAGCTTTTGCTCCATGTTTGAACCCAGGATCAGCCTAACTCTGTGGTGGGGGAAAAGATCTAGTAATAACTGAGATTAAATTTCCCGCGTCCAAGAGGTGAGAATAAAAACAAAATATAGGCTGACTTGATGAAAATAAGGAAATTGGCTGTACTTGCACACCTGTATTTGTCGGTATAACAGAGTAAGGCAGCTGCTACAGTTATCCCGGACCTGCAGTCTTCAGGTGCTTGACTGTGAGTGTGGAGGCCGGGAGGTGGGGGCAAAAAAGGCAGGGTTTCTCTGGGTTTGCCTGATGAAGCTCGCTTTGACATGAGGTAAAAGTTCTGGAGGCCCCCTCTCCTCCCCAGTACATGTCTCAATTAAGTAACTGGAATGCCTTCCGGTGGGCTGTGGGGGTCTCAGGGCTGAGAAAACCCAAAATAGGCAGATTGGTGTGCGCGTTGCTAGGTGCCACTCTGGGCTTTACAATGAAGCCAGGTGGGATGAGCCAGTAGCAGGGGTAGACTATAATAATCACAGCAGATATGGACCATGGAATGGGCTGCTCTAAGGTGAGCTGTATAGGGAGTTGGGTGGGTTGGTGGTCCTCCTTGTCAGTGGTGGAATCCCTCTGGCTGGCTTCACACTTGTGCTGGGTGAGCAGTACCAAGGGACATGAGCACCTTTTTTTGAAGCTCCTTCACAAATGGCGCCACCACATAGGTCCCTGGTCAGAGAGGCAGATGCTAGAGACATGGCTGAGAGCATGGACTCTGGAACCAGACTGCCAGACTTCAAAGCCCAATCCTACCACTTGCTTAGCGATGCAAACTTGGGCAAGGTGCTTAAGCTCTCTATGTCTCAGATTTCTTGTCTGCAAGATGTGGTGGAAGATTCGGTGAGGTAAAAGGCATAAGAGCTTAGCAGAGTGGCTGGTACATAGTAAGCAAGGCACACAAGGCCAAGAGGAGTCCTCTGTTAGGGAAGTGAGGGGATTTTTGCAGAAAAATTGTCTGGCAAGTATGCCATAATGGCTTGAGGGCAAGAGTTCAGGTTTCTTTGTATAACTTCTGTCACTGTGGAAATTTGGGGCTTGGGGATATCTGCAGTGGCCCTTCTGGTTGCCCAGGCACAGTCTTTTCTCTTTCCCTTGGCATGATGTCCTGATAAGCCAGGACAAACAGGTCTCAGGTATCCTCCAGGCTGGTGTAGCAACACAGGTGCAGGTGCTGGCTTCATTCTTCCCAGGGGCAGTGGTTTTGGGGTGATACCTAAGGACCTTTCTGCCGCCATTCACTTCTAAGACTGTGGTGGCTGGTCCTGGAACTCTCCCAGCTCCCACTGAGCACAGAGGCTGGCCTGCATCTTGTCCCAAGAGGCTCATAAACTTCAGACAGGGCCCAGACCAGTGACATTTTCCAGGTCCTAGAATGAGAAGTAACTGGAGAGCTCTGTGTCCCCAGGCTGACAGGTGTCAGTCAGCAGTTCTGGCTTGCCCTCATAGTCAGAATGTGACAGTAGAATCTCTGGGAATACAGGGCTGCTTTGGGGACAGTCTGCAATTGCTCTAGGCTGCTGTGCTTGCTGCCCAAGTCCAAGGTGGCCTTCTCAGTCATGGCCTCTTCTTTCCTTGTTGAGTAATCAGAATAGTAGCCCTAATGGCAGAAGCACATGTATCAAGCTCCTCTTGGGGTGGTAGAACAGCCTCATGGACAGTGTTAGAGTTAGCTGGACCTGGGTCCAAATGCAGACACTGCCAATTTTTTAACATCTCTATTGAGATGTAATTTACATACTAGACAAATCACCCATTTAAAGTACACAATTCAATGGTTTTTAGTGTGTACACAGAGTTGTGACAACATCACCACCATCAATTTTACATTTTCATCTCCTCCAAAAGAAACTCCATACTCATTAGCAATCACTCCCCATTCTCCTGTTAAAGAAAACCAGAGCCAGATAGCAGTTAAAGTGGGAAAACCAGATTTTATTCAGGAACTATTGCAACAGTGGGAAAGAGTCCTCAGTGTAGAGCTTGGCTCAACTCCAAGTACAGCAAGGACAGTGCAGATTTGCAGCCTAAGAGCGGGGTGTGGTGTGGTGGTGGATGGAAAATGACTGAGAGGGGGTTCTTAGCCAGAGCTAAACTGACCTACCAGGATTCTTGCTGAAGGCTGGCCAGGGGGATCAGACATCACCTGGAGGATGGCAGGAGATAAAGTATTAGTTATCAAGGTGATCAGGTATTGAAGGAATTGATCAGATGTTGAGATGGGGGCCTTCTCATGAAAGTGATTTAGCAGGATTCTTGCAAATACTGGGCCATGCAGGCTCTTTCCCTTGGACAAGGCCTGGTTGAGAAAAGGCCTTAGAGGAGACTGACTAAAGTTTGATAAAAGACAGAGTGCTTGTCACCCCTCCAGCCCCTCACAACCACCAATGTGTTGTATCTCTAAGGACTGATTTGCCTATTCTGGAAATTTCATATGAATGGAAATTTTATATTTGTATCTGGCTTCTTTCAATTAACATAATATTTTTAAAGTCCATATATGTCATAGCATCTATCAGTACTTCTTTTCCTTGTAAAATAATATTTTGTTGTATAAATATTCCATATTTTATGTATCCATTTATCAGTAATTGGACATTTTGATGGTTTCCCCTTTGAGTTATTATGAATATTGCTGTACAAACATTTGTGTACACTTTTTTTGTGAACATATGCTTCCATTTCTCTTGTGTGTATACCAAGGGTTGGAATCACTGGATTATATGATAACTTGTGTTAAACTGTTTGAGAAACCACCAGACTGTTTCCCACAGTGGTAGCACCTCTTACATTCGAACCAGTAGTGGATAACGATTATAATTTTTCCACATCCTTACCAACACTTGTTATTATCTATCTTTTCAATTATACCCATCCTAGTGTGTATGAAATGGTATCTCATTGTGGTTTTGATTGACATTTCCATGATGGCTAAGATGTTGAGCATCTTTTCATATGCTTATTGATCCCTTGTGGATTTTCTCTGGAAAATTTTTTATTCAAAACCTTTGGCAATTAAAAATTTTTTTAATCATTGAGTTGCAACAGTTCTTTGTATATTCTAGATATAAGTTCTTGATTAGATTTGCAAATATTTTCTCCCATTCTCTGTGTTATCTTTTTACATTCTTGATGGTATACTTTGAAGAAAAACAGTGTTTAATTTTCATGAAGTCCAACTTACCTGTTTTATTTTCTCACTTGTACTTTTGGTGTCATATCTAAGAAGGCTTTCCATAAACTGAAGCTATAGAGATTAACTATTAGGTTTTATTTTAAGAGTCTTATAATTTTCACTCCTACATTTAGGCCAGTGATCTATCTGGAGTTCATTTGTGTGTATGTTGTGAGGTAGGGGTCCAACTTTATTCTCCTTTGTATGGATTTGCAGTTGACACTGAATTATTTGTTGGAATCATTATTCTTTTCTCCACTGAATAGTCTTGGCACTCTTGTTGAAAATAACTTCACCATAGATGCAAGTGGTTATTTCTGGACTCTCAATTCTAGCCCACTGATCTCATGCCAATACCACACCGCCATGATTATTGTAGCTTTCTAGTAAGTTTTGAAATCAGAAGTGTGGGTCCTCTAACTTTTTTCTTCTTATTCAAGATTGTTTTTACTATCCTGGGTCCCTTGCATTTCCATATTATTTTAAGAATCAGCTTGTCTAATTTTGCAAAAAAGGCCAGTAGGAACTTTGATAGAGATTGGTTGAAATCTGTAGATTAATTGGGGAGTATTGTCATCTTAATATCAAGATCTCCAGTTTTTAAAGATGGGATGTCATTTCATTTATTTACATCTTAAATTTCAGCAATGTTTTATGGTTTTCAGTGAACAAGTTTTGCACTTGTTTTGTTAAATTTATACCTGTTTTATACTATTGTAAATAGGGTTTTTCTTAATTTCATTTCAGACTGTTTGTTACAAGTGAATAGAAATACAACTATTTTTTTGTGCATTTACTTTGTATCCTGAAATTTTGCTGTCCTTATTAACTTTAATAGTAGTTGTGTGTGTGAGAGTATGTGTATTTCTTAGAATTTTCTATGTACAGGATTATGTCATCTGTAAATAGACAGTTTTACTTATTTTTTCCAGTGTGGATGCTTTTTATTTCATTTCCTCACATAATTTCCCTGGCTGAAACTTCCAGTACAATGTTAAATAGAAATGGTGGGACTAAACATCTTTGTTTTTGTTTCTCATCATAGGAGAAGAACTTTTGGTCTTTTGCTATTAAATATAATGCTAGCTGTGGATTTTTCATATCAGGTTAAGAAAGTTTCCTCTATTCCTAGTTTGTTTCAAGTTTTTATCATGAAAGTGTGTTTGCTTTTTATCATTTGTTATTTCTGCATCTATTTAAATAATTGTATGGATTTTTTCCTCTTTATTCTATTAATATGGTATATTACATTGATTGGTTTTCATATGATGAACCAACCTTAACTTCTGGGATAAGTCCCACTGGGTCATGGTAAATAACCCTTTTTAAATGCTGCCAGATTAGATTTGCAAGTGTTTCACTGAGGATTTTTATGACTATATTTATTAAGTGATATTTGTCTATAGTTTCCTTTTGTTGGGATGCCTTCATCTGGTTTTGTTATCAGGGCAATAGTGTCCTCATAAAATGAGTTGGGAAGTGTTTTACTTTTTTGAATGAGTTGTAAAGAAGTAGTGTTATTTCTTTAAACATTTGGTAGAATTCACCAGTGAAGCCATCTGTGGCTAGGCTTTTCTTTGTGGATAGTTTTGTTGCTGTCTTTACTTGTTATGGGACTGTTCAGATTATCGATTTCTTCCTAGGTCTATTTCAGTAGGCTGTATCTTTCTAAGAATTTGTCCATTTCACCTAAGTTATCTTATTTATTGGCAGAAAGTTGTCCATAGTATTACATCCAAATCCTGTTCATATCTATAAGATCAGTAGTGACGTTCCCTCTTTCATTCTAGATTTTAGTAATTTCAATCCTCTCTGTTTATTTCTTATCCAGTCTAGTCAGAGGTTTGTCAATTTTGTTGATCATTTCAAAGAACTGACTTTTGATTTCATTGCTTTTCTCTATAGTTTTTCTACTTTCCATTTCATTTATTTCTATTCTAATCTTTATTATCCTCTTCCTTCTCTTTGCTTTAAATTTAGTTTGCTCTTTTTTTCCCATCCAAAAACTGCCAATTTTGTGTTGTTTCATCCTGGGCAAGTTACTTCATCTCTCATAGCTTTAGTTCCTAATTTGTAAAATGCTATGGACTACCCCAGAGGATTTCTGGGAAGATGAAATGAAATAATGCAGATAAAGTGCTGAGCCTGGCACAGAGTAAGTGCTTAACAAATTGTAGCTTCTGTGACTTTTCATGCCAGATTCTGTACTTGGCACTTTATTTATGTAACACTGCAATTATGCTGCATGATGTCTTGCAAGAGTAGAATCAATTATAAGATTTTAAAAAAGATATTTACTTATGGCCAACTTAAACACATTTGAAATATAGAAAATGATGTAAACCATTCTCCACCATGGCCAGCTAATAGTCCTTTAGTCCATAGGGTTTAGCTCAGATAAGTACCTGGAAGGCTCTCTTCTCTGGGTTCCCCTCTGTCTTTCTTCTGTTGTTCCTTGCCCCCAGTTCCACCTTCAGGGTCCTGGCCTTATTCTGTCACTACTTCTTTTGGACAAGGATGGCAAGATCTTTTGGCTTCCTGTGGTCAAGACCAGCAGGAAAGACTCTTGGCTCTGACAGAAGAGGGGAGACTCTAATTCTTTAAAGTACCTTCCAGACCAACAAGCCTCTCTGCTGTTTCTATCCATTCATTCTTCTGAAAAAGAAAAGTCAATGCACTTTTGTGATAAATGTCCTCTTCCTCGCCAGAGATAAAGATAGTAAGGAACAGCTGGATGACTTATGAAGGAAAAAGACCTCCTCCCTTGTAAGGATGGTGAGGGATGAGCATCCTAAAGGAACACTTTGCACCTTGGAAAGAATACTGCCATCCCTTTCAGTGATTTAAGAGAGCCTGCTGGGATATCAGGGTTCTTGGCACACCAGGCAGCAGCTAGTTACATGAAAGCAATCTTTCCTGAGCATTCTTAACTAACATCATGTTGAATTTTCCAACATGTTCTGGGTGGAGCTGTCCCTGGATCTTCTAGTTAGACACTAAGAGTGTCCTTTTCTCAAGAATACTAGTTGCATTCCTGTCCCAGAAACATCTTCCAGTTCCAAAGGTCAAACTCTGAGGTGTCTAGAGAGTGCTTTGCTGGAGGCCTGCTAATTCCTGATGCTTTGGAAAGAGCACTCCTATTAAAGATTGAGGTAGTCATGAGATCCCCCTCAAAATGTGTCAGATGACTTACTATATGTCCCTATGCACTCCTTTCTTTAGAAGCTTGGAGACTAAACAGCTAATCTGATCATTATGATTTCTTTGAATTGGGAGTATGTCCTATCCTAATTACTTCCCTGATGAGTAGAAGTTATGATGCATTATGTCAATGATTCTCAAAGTATGGTCCCCAGACCAGTAGCATCAGCATCCACCTGGGAACTTGCTGGAAATGCAAATTCTCAGCTTCATCCCAGATCCACTCAATCAGAAATTTTAGAGTAGGCCTCAGCCATCTGTGTTTTAACAATTCCTCCAGGTGATGCCGATGCCACTCAAGTTTGGAAAAATCATTGCATTATGAGTCCAGCTTCTGTTCCCCCTTCCAGATGCACTTTGTAAAGTGGCAAGCATTCTAACCAGTTCACAACCAGATACAGAATTTCTGTCCAGCAGTATAGTAGCTTTCACATGTTGTAACAAAACCTGATCTTTGAGTAGTCATTTGGGTGCCTTGCACAGGTGTCACAGTGTTTTCCTTTGTGTCTGGGATACTGTGTTACTACCATCACCTGCCAATCAGCAGATGGGAATGTACTCCTCAGTTTATCTGCAAACTGGACCACCATCTACCCATCTGGGCCCTAGCCACTGATCCCTAACAGATGCCAATGATCAGGAAGGTAAGTGGGAGACAAGGGACATTATGTGCATGGACTTGAAGCCCACATACCGATTCTACCTGCTTCTTTTATGTCCACAGAGACTCCACCATGTTTATTCGAGTTATTTAAATTTCCATTCAAGTGTTTGTTGGATAATGACAAGAGTACTTCTCCCTTTTTAATTCCTGACAACAGTTTCCATAACAACTAACTCTCTAACTCTCTCTCTGGCAGGATTCATCCAAAGAAAAATGCCTCTCAGCACACCTGTGCCATCATAGATGCTCTCTGATTCCAGGTATGGCTCACTGGGCATAACAAGTGGCAAGACATCATATGTAGTCTAAGTAATAACTATCTTATTCTAGGGAAAATTAATTAATTATAAGAGTTTGGTGGTTGATTTATTTCCTTGTGGATTATTTGTATGCGCAAAAATTTTACTGAATACTTGAGATGCAATTATCACATTTTGCCTGAACTTCCTTGGTTATTTTGTGCCAAAGAAACTTAATTAACTCTATATCCATTCCCTTCCCAAATTGTTCAGTATTATATATTGCCCACGAACCAACCATAGGGTCATACTTCTGATGTAATTCCATCCACTTCTATAGCATGTTCAAGGACATTGTAGCACTCACTAGGGACTTCTATGCCTTTCCTGGAGCCTAATACTCACTCTTTAGGAGGCAGCCTTCACATTCCCCAGTAGAAGAACTTATTCTTTTAGTAGTAGTAGTAGTAGTAGTAGTAGTAGTAGTAGTAGTAGTAGCAGCAGCAGCAGTAGTAGTTTCAAGTATACAGTACATAGATTAGACATTTTTGAAATGATCCCCCTGATTGCTCTTTCTCTCCTCTGGCTCTCCACCTAGCCACTACATTAATGTGAACTGTATTTCCTATGCTGTGCTCCCTGTCCCTGTGACCCTCTATCAACTGCTAATTTGTACTTCACCTCATTCTTCCAGCCCCCCCAACCCCTTCCCCTCCAGCCCATCACCAGATTGTCCTCTATATTTGTGAGTCTGATTTTGATTAGTTTGTTCTTTTTGTTCCTTAGATTCCACATATAAGTAAAATCATATGGTATTTATCTTTCTCTATCTGACTTATTTCACTCAGCATAATCTATGTCCATCCATGTCATTGCAAATGTTAGCATTTCATTTTTAATGGCTGAGTAATATTCCAATGTATATATAAACCATAACTTCTTTATCCAGTCTTCTGTTGATGGGCACTTAGGTTGCTTACATATCTTGGCTATTGTAAATTGAGCTTCCATGAACATAGGGGTGCAAAGATCTTTACGAACTATTGTTTTCATTTTCTTTGGGGATAAATACCGAGAAATGTAATTGCTGGGTCAAAGATAAATCCGTTTTAACTTTTGGGGGGAACCTCCAGACTGTTTTCCACAGTGGCTGTACCGATTTGCAATCTCACCAATAGTGTATGAGGGTTCCCTTTTCTCCACATCCTCACCATTACTTATTGTTCTTTGATTTACTGATGATGGCCATTCTAACATGTATGAGGTGATATCTCATTGTGGTTTTCATTTGAATTTCTCTGATGATTCATGACCTTGAGCATCTTTTCATATGTCTATTGGCTATCTGTATTTTCTCTTTGGATAAATATTTCTTCAGGTCTTCTGCCCATTTTTTAATTGGATTTTTTTGTTTTTTTGTTTTTTGTTGTTGTCGTTGCTGAGTTTATGAGTTCTTTATATATTTTGGATATTAACCTCTTATGAGATGTATCATAAGCTAAGGACTATTCTTATACCTCCTGTACAAGCTGCATATCCAAATTATACCACTAAAATGTGTCTAATCTCCATCAAGGGAAGTGAAACTGGCTTAAATAGACAGAATTTATAACTATTCTAGACACAGGTTATAGGAATAGCTTAAACTTAGAGTCATGCCCTTCCTGTTTGGAAAGGGAGCCCCTTTTCTATCACAGATTGCTTGTGGGCTTTATAAGAAAGAGTTCTTACATCTGTTACTTACCCAATTGACATCGAATACTGCTAAGGAAATGACCCAATAACACTCAATTCAGCACTGTTAAAGACATATGTTAGAGAGTTGATACTTTGACTTGGAAAGGTAGAAATCTATCTATGATATTTCATTTACTTCAGGCTAAAACCTCAAGTTTTTCTCATTCTTGAGTTGTATGCTTAGTTCACCTATTTTAAAACCATGTCTTCCAATAAAAGTTTTTATGGCTGTAACTTTATTTCTGAATACAGCTTTGGCTTCTTCCCACAGATTCTGATGTTTTCATTACTATCAACTTACAAATAACTTGCAATTTTCATTTTTACTTTCTCCTTAAACCATGAATTATTTAGAATGTTTTTAAATATCCTAATGTATGAATATTTATCTTTTTACTATTGATCTTTTTATTTCATTGCATTGTGGTCAGTAAATATGGTCTTAATAAGATAATTTTTTAAAAAAATTATCAAAGCAGATAGTGTATATAAACAGTTTACATGCACCTTAAAAAAATGTGTGTTTTTTAACTACTGGATACAAAATTGTATATCTATACAAATTAGTGCATACATACTCTTTACATCATCAAGCTTATTAATGTAGTTAGTCAACACCTCTATATTCTTGAGTCTTTTTAATCTAGTGATCTTTCCATATCTGAGAGTAGTATGTTAAAGTCTCCTGCTTTAATTATGGAGTTGTCAACTTCTTTTTGTAATTTTTGTTTTTTTTTTTTATATTTTGAAACCACTTCCTTAGGTGCATATTATTATTTTCTGCCTCTATTATATCTTCCTGGCAAATAGTTCCTTGAGTCAATATGAAATTTCCCTCTTTGTTCCTTTTAATGCTATTTCATCTAAAAATAATGCTTACTTTTTTTGTTATTTACCTGGCATAGCATTTTCTACCCTTTTATATTTTCAAGCTGCTTCTGTCATTTTATTTTAGCCATTAATTTTTCTTCTATACCCAAGGTAGGACCTCTGTGATTTAATAGGTAAATTTAGTCTCTCCTCATGTATTTTTACTACTGATATGTTTGGACTTAAATCTGCCTTAATTTACATTTTCTATTTACCTTGATTCCATTTTTTTCTGGACTGAAAAAAAGTTTTCTTTTCTCATTATTTTCTCTACTGATTTGAACCTAAATATTTGAAAAGAAGAAAGAAGACTCAGAGAGGTAAAGTGTTTAGTTCAAGGTACACACTTAAGTATGCTGATTTAGTGACTTAATGACTTTAAGTGACTTTGCCAAGATTAAAGCCAATTTCTACCTGACTTCAGTCAATTGTCTCAGATCCTTTCTGGAATGAGATAGGGTATAAATAAATAAACTCAAAATCTAGGCTCTTTCTAACTCAGATAATAACAGCTAACCTTTATTGAGAGCTGACTATGTGCCAGGCACTATTCAAAGACCTCCCCATTTTGTATATTTCACTGTCATTGATTTGAACAGAAAGTAAGCACAATATATCTGTGAGTTCTGCTGGGCAAGGTTGCCTCCTGCCCAGTTTTGGAGACATCCATCTCATCTTCATGGACACAGCAGCCGAGGGAAGCACTCATCTTCCCAAAAAATACAAAGTAATTTACCAATCTCTATCTGGTAGTCATTCATTTTTTAATTTAACCAATATTTATTGAGCACCTACTAAGTATTATGCATTACTTTCTGCCCTCTTGGAGCTTATATTACAGTGAAGAAGGGAGATGATAAACAAGAAAATGAAAAAAAATAAAATTAAGTTTTCAGATAGAGATAAGTTTTATTAGAAAATAGAGTTGAATACTTTAGAGTGATCAGAGGGTAGGAGCTACTTTATGTAGGATAGTCAAGTAAGGCTCTCTATAGGCAGAGGTCTGTCTGTATGTACAGGTGTCTATAGATAGTACACCTATGTGTCTCTTGTCTATAGTAAGAGATATTCAGAGAAAGCCTTCCTGAGGAAGGAATAATGAAAAGGAGCAAACCATGTGGCTATGGCGGTAAATAATCCAGGTAAGGAGACCAAGCTTTGAGGTGGATTTTGGTATATTTAAGGTAATGCAAGAAGTCCAGTGTGGCTGAAAGAAAGTAGATAGAGAATATAGTGAAAGATAAAGTCAGAAAGCTGGTTAGCAGCAAGGTTAAGCAGGGTGTGGTTATGAGTTGATTTTTGTTCTAAGTATAGTAGAAAGCCATTGGAGGGTTTTGTGGTTGATGCTGCTTTTTGTCTTTGTTGTTTTGTTTTATGTTGCTTTTAATCACGGAAATTTTTAAATGTATAACAAATTAGGGACAATCATATAATGAACCTCTATTGTATCTGCCACTCAGCTTTAAGAATTAACATAGGACCAATCTCATTTCATTTGTACCCTCCACATACACCCTGAATTATTAAACGTAATCCAGACATCATATCTTTTCATCCATAAATACTTTATATATAGCTTCAAAAAATGAGGAATCTTAATTTTTTTGACATAACCACAAACATTGAGGGATTTATACATGCAAGTGGTATGGTATGATTTGTATTAAAAGATCACTCTGGCTACTTCTGGAGGCAGATTATAGGCACTCAAGGGTGGCAGTAAAGATATCATCTGGTTAGGCTACTGCAGTGGTCCAGGAGACAGATGGCGATGGTTTGGACCAGGAGTAGCACTGGAGATGGAGACGAGTCAGGCTACTGTAGATAGAAGGTAATAGTAGCTCATAAAGCTACAAAACCTTGTAATTACAAGATTCTAAGGGAGTTCTTGCTCCAAGACCACAGTCACCTTTGTCAGCATGTTCTAAATGTTTTGAAGAAAGAGGATGGTCCCACAGTTCTCTACTCTGGGGTGGCCAAGGGTGGTTGCTCTGCTGGTCTCCAAAACCATCTGGACTGAGGTATAAAGAAGCATGCTGCTCAAATATATCTCAACTTCATAGTTTCAAAGTACATGCAGGATACTGGTCATGACAGGGTAGAATATTCCTAGCACTGCTAGGATAGCCAAAGTACCATAGTTGATCAGGCGATCTGTGATCCTACTTACTTGTGAGGCTGCTGCAAAATTGCTAAGATCACCACTCCTGAAGACTTAGCCAAAATGGAGCCCCCCAGATCAGACCACTGCTTGCCAGACCAGCCAATAGCACTGAGGCCACAAAAAGTACTAGCTGTGTTTAGAGGGAAAGGACAAGTACAAGTTAGAGAAGTGGGATTGAATGTAAGAATTTATCTGGGGATTGAACTAGACCATAAGATAACATGAGAGATGGGAGAGGATGCAAAACATCACAAGTTTAATGCCAAGAAAACTAATCACAGCTTCTGAAGCAGTGCACATACTCTGTCAACGAAACAGTTTCAGGGTTTAGGCTGCAAATCATTCAGCAGTGTCAGAGGCCAGTTCCAGCTATGTGGTTTGAGGTTTGGGTGAAGGTGTGGGTGGCTGATGCTAGGAATCCCATCAGGCAGAATGAGACCATGGCAGATATTCCTCCACTCATTTTCCCCTTTTGGGGTTACAGATAAAGGTACATGTCTCCTGAAACCTTCAGCCTCCTGAATACTGAGGCCACTCTGAGCATAGCCAGAAGGAAAGGGATGAGAAGCTGTGGGATCAGTCTTGTATAGTCATAATTTCTAGGCCTTGGTTGTCCTAGAGGAGTCTAAGCTTACTATTTTGAAGGGCAAGTGTAAAACCTCCTCCATTTCTCCCAGAGGTTTCTGTCAATAACAGTTCAGAGTATGAATGTCTTTGGCCCTAGAAAATAGTATCCCCATTTCATATTAACCTGAACCCTGGGAATGAGGGAATGATCCAGTTCCTCCAAGTCCTGGGAGGAAGAAGCTTCCTGAGCTTATGTTCCAAGAATATCTCCCCCAGAAGCCACACAGTTGGCCAGCATTTCAGCAACTGGCAGGGTGGGCTGGACAGCTGCCTGAAAAGCCCATGTTAAGTGCTGACAAGAGTAGATCAAGGTGAAACCACTGCTCTAGAGTGGGGAAGGCAGAGAATGAGTGACCACAAAAAACAGCAACTGACTGGGCCTCTGGAGAAGTTCACATGCAACAGGTCCCTCAGCAGAGTTCATGTGGCGAATATGATGATGATGAAGACGACAACGACGATGATAATGGTGATGATGATGTGATACTTATGACTTATTGAGTACTTATTGTATACCAGACACTACATTAAGTGCTTTAATCCATTATCTCACTTAATCATCACAGCTCTTATTAGTAACCTCATTTTATAGCTAAGGAAACCAAAACTCAGAGGGTTAAGTAATTTGAAAGGGTAAGTAATTAAGTGGCCAAGCCCAAATTCAAATGCATACAATTTGACCTCAGAGCTTGAGCTCTTAACTTCTTTGCTATGTTGCCCATAGAAGGTGTCTATTTATAGTATAACAAGTTTGGGTCAGGGAGTTAGTAAGGTCTGCTGGACTACATCCCTGTGGATAAGATTGTGTGACATTCTGTAATATAGTATGGTAAACAAGCCTTGAATATGAAAATGGGGCAGGCATGAAGGTAGAATGGAGAAAAGAGCAGGCCAAGAGATTCAACTCCCCCATGGCACAGACTTGATAATGCCCCTTCCAACATGCATTGTTTGGATGTGAGTAGTAGATGATAGGTTCACCCAAACACACACACTCTTTTTTTTTCCTGTGGGAAGGATGCAAGTAACATTCCTAGTCATGCTGGAAAATAGTTGTTGCCTCCAGTTCACATTCTAGCCATATCCACTAAGTACCCATTTGATGAGATATCCCACTTTCAACACCTGAGACAGTTCGATGTGTAGGAGCCCTATCGTAACCTTCTAAGAATGCTTCTAAATGGCATCATTCTACAGAGACCTGAGGCAAGACTGTGGAATTCTAAGTCATAGAGACCAAATGGCCCTACCATGGCTCTCAGCTGACCTACAATGGACACATAGCATGAGCAAGAAATAAATTGTTATGAGTTTATATATATTTTTTTACTACAGAAACACCATAAAATTTTAAATGTAAGCATGAAATTTATAAACATGAAGTATTACTTCTACTAGAGTGTTCTTTTGGAAAACTCGATTCCCTGTGCTCATAATACAAATCTTCAGATCTTCAAAGATTCCTAGAAGTGCATGCCCACTATAAAAAAAACAATATTTCATTTTACTCTGATCTGAACATTACTGAAATAGTCTTACAACAAAACCTTGAACATCAGTTAGCAATTCCCTTCAGACTTAAAAGAAACTTCCACAGATTATTTTTTCTCTCCCAATAGATTGTAAATAGTATTTGAAAAGAAGGTGGGTTAAGATGACATTATTTCACGCAACATGTAATTAAGTTGACAATCATTGTGACCATCATCTTAAATTTATCAAGCACCCCCATTATACTATGTGCTACATAAACACACACCCACTACCTCAGGCATTACTTTTTGTTGACAAGAAGTGCTCTGTGTGTGTGTTTCTATAGGAAAGTTTTAAAAAGTAGATGCAATCAATACAACTCTTCAAACTATGTACATACAAGAAAGAGGTATTTACATGGTCCCTAGCAGAGGCTATTGTATTTTAAGAAAATAATCCTTAATCTTAAAAATTCACTGGAATCTCTCTTCTAGATGTATGACCCCCAAAGAGGAGTAAGTGCACAAGAGAATATTGATATATAATTCAGTGGGAAGCATGAAAAATAGTAGAACTGTTATCTGTAATCATTTTTACCAAAGAAAGGAAATTAAGCTTTGCTAATATTCAGCATATGGACCTTAACTCTTGTCTTATTTATTCTATATATCATGTGGCCACATATTATAAGTTATATATGCTTTTAAAAAGTTCAGTTTCATAGCAGATAAGCATTTAGACTCTCACTATTCACTTTTTTAAAAAAATTCTTCAGTTATAACCTCTTATTGAGGCATAATTGACATACAAGATTATATTAGTTTCAGGTGTACAAAGTGATTTGATATTTGTGTACTTTGTGACATGAACACCACAGTAAGTCTAATTACCATCCATCACCAGGCATAGTTACAGAATTTTTTTTCTTGTGATAAGAACTTTTAAGATTTACTCTTAGCAACTTTCAAATATGTAATACAGTATTAACTATAATCACCATGCTGTATATTACATCCTCATGACTTATTTATCTTATAACTGGAAATTTGTACTTTTGATTCCACCCATTTTGATCACTCCCCACACCCACCCTCTTCTGGCAACTACCAATCTTTTTTTAATTTATGAATCTGTATATATATATATATATATATATACACACACACACACACACACACACACACACACACACACACATCTCCACATATAAGTGAGATCATGTGGTATTTGTCTTTGTTTGACTTATTTTACTTAGCATGATACCCTCAAGATCCATTCATGTTGTCACATATGGCAGGATTTCATTCTTCTATACAGCTGAATAATATTCCATTATATATATATATCACATTTTCTTTATTTATTTATCTACCAATAGACATTTAGGTTATTTTCATATCTTGGCTATTGTAAATAATGCTACAATGAACATGGGGATGCATTTATCTTTTTAAGTTAGTTTTTTTTTGATAAATACCCAGAAGTGGAATTGCTGGATCACATGGTAGTTCTATTTTTAGTTTTTTAAGGAACCACATACTCTTTTGTATAATGGATGTACCAATTTATATTTCTAACAACAGTACACAAGGGTTCCCTTTTCTCTATATCCTCACCAACACTTATTATTTCTTGTATTTTTGATAATAGCCATTATAACACATCGGAGGTGATATCTTATTGTGATTTTGATTTGCATTTCATTAATAGTTAATGATTATGAACATCTTTTCATGTATGTGTTGACTATCAATATGTCTTCTTTAGAAAAATATCTACTCAGATCCTCTGGCTATTTTTTAATAGGATGGTTTGGGGTTTTTCGCTATTATGTTTTGAGTTCTTTATGTATTTTGGGTATTAGCCCTTTATCAGATATATAATTTGCAAATACTTTCTTCCTTTTAATAGGTTGCCTTTTTATTATGTTGATGATTTCCTTTGCTGTAAAGAAGCTTTTTAGTTTGATGTAGTCCAGGAGCTTGCTACCTATGTTTTGTCTTATGAGCTTTATGGTTTCAGGTCTTATGTTCAAGTCTTTAATACATTTTGAGTTAATTTTTGTGCAGTTTCATTCCTTTGCATGTTGCTGCCCACTTTTCCCGATGCCATTTATTGAAGACGCTATCTTTTCTCTATTGTGTATTTTTGTTTCTTTTGTTATAAATTAATTGACCATACATACATGAGTTTATTTCTGGGCTCTCTCTTTTGTTCCATTAATCTTTATATCTGTTTTTATGCCGATATCATACTTTTAATTAGTATAACTTTGTAATAAAATTTGAAATTAAAGATCATGATACCTCCAACTTTGTTCTTCATTCTCAAAATTTCTTTTGCTATTTAGGGTCTTTGTGGTTCTATACAAATTTTGGGATTGTTTGTTCTAGTTCTGTGAAAAGTGTCATTGAAATTTTATTGGGGATTGCATTGAATCTATATATTTCTTTAGGAAGTATGTACATTTTAACAATGTTAATTCTTCCAATCTATGAGCATGGAATATTTTTTCATTTAATTACATATTTTTCAAGAAGCATAGCAGAGTGAGGGATCTCCCCAGATCTCTACCTTTGAAATAATAATAAGCTGAACATCTAAAATTCAACAAATAACACCCAACCTGCACACAAGCACATCTGAGATGTCTGAACATCACAACATCAAAAGGTCAGAACCATGCATGTCTGGGGGGTAGATCAGAAGGAACAAAGAAGCTGTTATAGGCAGTCAGAGCTCTCTGCAGAAAAAGGAGGAGCAAACTTGTGACTGGTTTCCCAAACAGTCCTGCCTGCGGGATTAGAGTGTTCCATACAGAAAAGCCCAGATATCAGGCCAGGAAATGGAACAGGAACAAAGTGAAGAGGGGCAACAACTATGTCTTAGCAGCAGCTGTTGCCAAGCAGGAAGCTGAGATATGGAGCCTGACAGTGCCACCCCCATCAACCCAGAGTGTGCCCTCCCACCACCCCATATCCTCCCAAACTTAGTTTGCAGAGTCCCAGGGGGATTTGCAGAACTGGTACTGAAACATAAAGCACAACTAGAACCACAGACAGGGATCTGATCATGGATCGAATACACAGCATATTAGACAGAGGGTGGGGGGAAGCATTTTTAGCCTCAAAGCAGAGATCCAAAAGGCTTGGGCACCACCTACTGGAAGTCAAAAGAAAAACCTCTTCTTATCAACCGGCTAAAGAGACTTCTATTTAATAAACCTTCTTCTTGAAAAAAAAAAAAAAGGTAAGTATACTCCCATTAATGCCCAGGTGGAGAAATAGTCCATTAAACACCATGAACAACCAAGGTGACAAAGCAGATCAGAAAAAAATAGAAAAATCTTTAGAAAATAAGCTTAAAGACATAGAACTATGAAATTTAAAAGAGAGAGAATTCAGGATTGCACTTCTGAAAAAACTTAGTGATGTGCAAGATAAATCTGATTGACAATTCTAAGAACTTAGAATCAAAATAGACCACCAAAATGAGTTTTTTTGTAGCAAGGAGATTGAAACTCTAAAAAAGAGCCAAATAGAACTTCTGGAGATAAAGAACACATTCAAAGAGGTGAATGAAATAGCAAGCTTAGGAAATAGAGCTGAGCAGATGGAGGAAAGAATCAGTGATGTGGAAGACAGAAATATGGAAATAACTCAAAAAGAAAAAGAGAGAGACCTGAGAATAAAAAAAATGAAAGAAATATACAAGAACTATCTGACACAATCATGAAAAAAAAACCATAAGAATAATGGGTATACCAGAAATGGAAAAGAAGTAGAAGGGAACAGAGAACATATTCAAACAAATAATTGGTGAGAATTTCCCAAATCTAAGGAATGAGCTGGGTCTTCAAATTCAAGAGCAAATAAAACATTAATTATGTCAACCCCAAAAGGCCTTCTCCAAGACACATTATATTAAAATTGTCAAAAAATTAATGACAAAGAATTCTCAAGGCAACCAGGAAAAAGAAGACATTAACCCATAAAGGTAAACCCATTAGACTATCTTTGGACTTCTCAGCACAAACCTTATAAGCAAGAAAAAAGTGGAACCTAATATTCAAACTATTAAGTGAAAGAAATTATCAGCCAATAATAATATTCCCAGCAAATCTTTTCTTTAGCTATGAAAGAGAAATAAACTCCTTTACAGACATACAAGAGTTGAAGGAATTTTTTGCCCCAAGACCTGCATTGCATGAAAAGCTGAAAGGGTCATCCCACCTGAGAAAAAAGGACAAAAAATACATAGCTATGAGTAAGATGACGAACAAGCAGACAAAAGAAAGATAATGTAACCCTTATTAAAAACAGAGTATTAGAAGTTTAAACATTAAGAATATAATTGCTACTTCAAGTTAGAAGTGAACATTCGCATACATAAGAACAATTTGAGACAACAAAAACAAAAGAGAAGAGGGAATAAAGATTCAAATTCACAAAGGAGAACGGAGTTAAGGTACACACAGAATAAAATGGACTACTGTGTGTGTGCATGTTATCCTTTACATAATCTTAATGTAACCACACATCAAAAATCCAGAATTGAGATATATAACATAAAACAAGAGGGATAGAGGGAAAATCCACAAACCCTTACCAAATTAAAATAATAGACAGAAACACAAGAACAGAGAAACAATGGAAACACTGAGCTTCCAGAAACAAAAGGTGCAATGGCTATAGGAATACCCCATATTTCAATAATTACCTGAATGTAAATGGACTGAACTTACCAATAAAAAGGCAGAGAGTTGCAGACTGGATAAAAAAAAACAAAACTGACCTCTGTGCTGCCTTCGAGAGACATATCTCAGCTGCAAGAATATTATGAAAAATTATATGACATCAAATTTTATAACCTAGAAGAAATGGACAACCTTCCTAGACTGAATCGTGAGGAACTGGAAAATCTAAATGAACCAATTAGCAGTATGAACATTGAAACAATCATCAAAAACCTCCCCAAAAGTAAAATATTCAGAACCAAAAGGCTTCAACAGTGACTTCTACTGAACATTCAAAGATTGAATGCCTATTCTTCTCAAACATTTCCAAAAAATTGAAGAAGGGAAAATATTTACTAACTCATTTTATGAGGCCAACATTACATTGATACCAAAACCTGGTAAAGATAATATAAAAAAAAAAGTACAGACCAATATGTCTCATGAACACAGATGCAAAAACCCCAAATAAGATACTAGCAAATGAAATACAACAATACATTAAAAAGGTATACACGATGATCAAGTGGGCTTCATCCCAGGGGCACAGGGATGGTTTAACATACACAAATCAATTAAAGTGATATATTACATAAACAATATAAAGAATAAGAATCGTATGATCATATCAATAGATGCAGAAAAAACTTTGACAAGATATAACATTCATTTATGATTAAAATACAATAAAATAGGTATAGAAGGAAAGTATCTCAACATAATAAAGGACATATATGACAAACCCTCAGCTCACATCATATTTAATGGTGAAAAACTAAAAACCTTTCCTCTAAGATCAGAAACAAGATAAGTCTGTTCACTATCACTGCTATTATTCAATATAATTTTAGAAGTCCTAGCAAGAGCAATCAGGCAAGAGAAAAAAATAAAAGGCCTCTAAATAGGAAACGAAGAAGTCAAATTGTCACTATTTGTGGATGACATGATTTTCTATATAGAAAGCCTAAAGACTCCACTAAAACACTACTAGAAATAATAAATAAAGTTTTGGGATAAAAAAAAATCAATGTTCAAAAATCTATAGTGTTCCTATACTTTAACAATAAATTTTCAGATAAAGAAATTTAAAAACATCTTTTTTTTTGCAATTGCAACAAAAAGAATAAAATACTTAGGAATAAACTTAATAAAACAAGTGAAGGACCTATACAATGAAAACTGTAAGACATTATTAAATGAAATTGGAGAAGACACAAAGAAATGGAAAGATATTTTCTGTTCTTGGATTGGAAAAATCAACATAGTTAAAATGACCTTATTACCTAAAGTATTATACAGATTTAATGTAATCCCCGTCAAAATCTCGTTAGCATTTTTTAAAGAAATAAGGCAAAAAATCATGAAATTTGTATGGAAGCACAAAAGACCCTGATTAGCCAAAGCAATCCTGAGAAAAAAAGAACAAGGCTGGAGGCCTCACTCTGCCCAACTTCAAATTATACTACAAAATAACTATAATCAAAATGGCATGGTATTGGAGGAAAAACAGACACACAAACCAATGGAACAGAATTGAGAGTCCAGAAGTAAATCCTTGTTTATATGAGCAAATTTTATTTAGCTAAGGAGCTAAAATCATACAATGGAGAAGAGAAAGCCTCTTCAATAAATAGTGCTGGGAAAACTGGAAAGCCACATGCAAAACTAGACTATTATCTGTCACAATACATGAAAATTAACTCAAAATGAATCAAAGACCTGAATATAAGGCCTGAAAGAATAAATTGCAAAGAAGAAACCACAGGTAACAAACTCATGGACCTTGGAATTAGAGAGGATTTTATGAATTTGACCTCAAAGGTGAGGGAAGTAAAAACAAAAATAAATGAATGGGACTATATTAAACTAAAAGGCTTTTACATAGGAAAAAAACTGTCAATAAGGTAAAGAGACAACTATCCAAATGAGAGAGTATATTTGCAAACAATGCTTCTGATAAGGTCCGAATATCCAAAATATACAAAGAACTCATAAAACTCAATAACAAACAAACAATTCAACTAAAAAATAAGCAGAAGACCTGAACAGACACTTCTGCCAAGACAAACAAATGGCCAACAGACATATGAAAAGATACTCAACTTCACCAGCTATTATGGAAATGCAAATCAAAACCACAATGAGATACCATCTTACATCTGTTAGAATGGCTGTCATCAACAAGACAGGTAATAATAAGTATTAGAGAGATTGTGGGCAAAAAGGAACCCTAATACACTGCTGGTGGAACTGCAAATTGGTACAGCCAATATGGAAACCAGTATTGAGGTTCCTCATAAAACTAAGAATGGAAGTACCATATGACCCAGCAATTCTTCTTCTAGATATTTAACCAAAAAATCTGAAAACATTTATCTACAAAGCTATATGCATCCTGATGTTCACAGCAGCATTATTCACAGTGGCCAGGACACATGGAAGCAAACAAAGTATCCTACAATAGATGATTGGATAAAGAAGCTGTGGTACACATGTACAATGAAATATTACTCAGCCATAAGAAGAGATGAAATACTACCACTTGCAACAACATTGACGGATCTTGAGATAATCATACCTAGTGAAATAAGACAGACGGAAAAAGTTGAAAACCACATAATATCACTCATATGTGAGATATAAATCTAAAAGCAACACACAAACGACAAATAAACAGATTCTTGGACATGGACAGTGGATTAGTGGTTCTCAAAGGGAAGGGGAAGTAGGTAGGGGTAATATGGGTTAGATGTTTGGTGATGGAAAGAAATTTAACTTTGGGTGGTGAATGCACAATGCAATATATATATATATATATATATGACATACTGTTGAATTGTACACTTGAAACTTATTGAATTTTTTGATTGATGTCACCCCAATAAATTTTAATTAAAAAATTATGTCTTCTTCATTTTCTTTCATTAATGTCTTATAGCTTTCAGTGTACAGGTCTTTCACCTCTTTGGTTAAATTTATTACTAGGTATTTTATTATTTTTGATGAATTGTAAGTGGGATTGTTTTCTTAATTTCTTTCTGATCATTTATTGTTAGTCTATAGAAACACAATTGATTTGTATATATTGATTTCATATCCTGCAACTTTACTGAATTTGTTAGTTCTAACAGTTTTTTTAGTGGAGTCCTTAGGACATTCTAAATATAGTATATTATGTGCAAATAGTGACAATTTTACCTCTTCCTTTCCAATTTGAATATCTTTTCTTTTCTTGCCTAATTGCTCTGGGTAGGATTTTCAATACTATGTTGAATAAAAGTGGCGAGAGTGGACATCCTTGTCTTGTTCCTGATCTTAGAGAAAAAGCTTTCAGTTTTTCACAATTGAGTATGATGTTGGCTGTGGGCTTGTCACATATGGCTTTTATTGTGTTGAGGTACATTTCCTCTATACCAACTTTGTTGATAGTTTTTGTCATAAATGGATGTTGAATTTTGTCAAATGTTTTTTCTACACCTATTGATATGATACAATTTTTATCCTTCGTTTTGTTACTGGGGTGTATCACCTTGATTGACTTGCAAATATCAAACCATCCTTGTATCCATGAAATAAATCTCACTTTATCATGGTATATAATCCTTTTAATGCTTCACTGAATTCATCTTGCTAATTTTTCTTGCAGATTTTTGCATCTAAGTTTATCAATGATGTTGGCCTACAATTTTCTCGTGGTATCATGGTGTAGGTCTTTTAACAACCAACTTATTTAGAACTCTCTGGCCTTCCTGGATCTAGATATTTGTTTCTTTTCCCAGTTTAGGGAAGCTTTGAGCCATTATTTCTTCAAAAAATTGTCTCCCCCTCTCCCATTTTTTTTTCTGAGAGTCCTATACTGTGAATATTAGTCTGCTTGATGTTGTCCCATTATAGAGCTGGAGTTGAGCATTTCCCTTTTCCCACGTGGAAGAGTAGAGCTGGCTCGTGATGGATATTTCCCTTCTCCAGGTAGGTTAGACTTTGCTGATATCCCAACAGGTTAGCCTGTGGTTAAGGGCAGACTGCGTTGCGAAGAACAGAGTGGTCTGGCATATTTCAAAATAGTTTATTTTCCTCTCCCCTTGCTGGAAACATGAGAAGATCTTTTTTCCAATCTTCAGTATGAAAACCTAGTAGAAGTCCTGAAACTAAAATTCTCAAAATCATGGGAGCTCCACTATAACTGAGTCCCCTCAGGGTTTTAAACTCTCAGACTTGTCACTCTGAGCCTCCAGAAATTCATCAATTACAGTTCTGTGGCTTTTACAGACATTCCTGCTCATGAGTCTCTGCTCTGGGAAAGTTGTGATTCTCTGTGTCTGCAGGTCTGTCTGTCTAATTGAGAGGCAGCAGTTTTCCCTGTGACCTAAAAAGATTTGTCTGATAGATCTAAGAAGAGTTGTTGATTTTCCAATTTGTTCATCTTTTTACTTCTTGTTAGGACAATGTGGTGACTTCTAACTTCCTTACAAACTGGATGAAAAATTGCAAGTTTTATGTGTTCATTTAAAAGATAAAAAATTTTAAAGAAAAATTCTCAGCTGCACCCACAGTCTCAATGATGCCTCACTGCCTCATGCAGTTGATAGTGAGAGTCATGATTTAGGCTTGTAGCATGTGTTATGAAATTGCAGTGATAGCCTGTAAGCCCCTAGTTTGTCAATCTGTCCTTGATCACTTACAGGTTTGCTATGCAAATACTGCAGGCATTTTGTTTACTGTCAACTAAATCAGTGGTTCCCAAAAGTCAGTGGCATCAGAATTACTTTGAAAAAATTAATCCTGGTCCCAATCCCCAGAATTTCTGATTTATAAGATCTGCGTGAGGTCTGAGGATTTCTCTCTCTTTTTTTGTATTTCTTTTGTATGTTTGTGTTTTGCTTCTCAGTCATTCTGATGTGCAGCAAGATTTAGAAATTACTAATCTAGATCTCTTAATCAAAATGCTAAGATTCAAATTTCAAGCCATCAATATGCATTTCTTTGTTGCGACCTGCAGGTGGTGCTACTGTAGTATTCCAGTGTAACTTAGACCAAGAGCTAAAAGGAAAACAAGTTTAGGGAGGAAATTAATATAAATTTAGGGCCTTAGATCCAAGAAGAATAAAAGATGTCACTGTTTAGGTGACAGAAAAATAAAGCTTAATTAAAACCAATTATGTTACTAATATATATTCCCTCTCCCAAGTGGTTTGGAAATGACCTTTTTCACCCTTCTAACTCAAATGGGGTGATATGTTGGTACCCAGCAGGTCCAGGTTTATAAATACCTGGGATCCTCCCATAATACCATTTCCTTAACCACTGGAGAACATCATTACATGAAATCTCTCTTAACCTTTTACAAAAAGGACCGGTGTCCAAGTGAAGGAATTTGAAGATCTAATAAACCTCTGCCATAGATTTTCTATGTGGAGTCCTTGAGCCTGGGCTCCTGAATCAGAGTGTGAGTACACTGATTGTGCATTCACTGAAATTGTACACACAGTGTGCAATTAAAAGCGCATTCACTTTTCAAGGATGGGCATCCTGACTATAAGACCCACAAATCAGTTGAAGTTCTGATACAAGATTAGAATTATATGTCTCCTGTTTTGAAAACACCTCTCAAATATGTGACAACTTACTTGGCAAAGTGAATTATCTGGCTATAAGCCTGTCCCAAAGATAATGTTGGCAGCACTTATAGGTGAAGCTCAGGGTCTCGACTGCTTCAGAAAATAATCAATTGGTAGGTCTCAAGATAGGTATATCTAAGGTCAAGCACACACATGGCCAGGGGTGGTTGGTGGTTTATATTACTTAACTCTGAGCTTCAAGGTTATAGGTGCCATCAGAAGCAAATGCCTTTCAATAAAGCAGAGCTTCTCAAGTGCTGCAATGCAGAAGTTAATCCCATCAGCCATAGGTGTCTGGGCAGAATCTGAAGCTGGTAAAACCTGGACCAGTCACCTCTGACTATGAGTAGTCTCTGTTTACCCCACTGCACTATACAAATGTTACCATTTTCTATGTGACGTTTGACATGGGAAAGATTGGGAAGTTCTGTAATAAATTCTTCCAAGACTAGGGCAGGCCTAGGCCAGATCAATAGCTGGGTCAGTTATTGGGTCAGACCCAATTTCTTCCTACTTCCAAAGACCACCAATATGTTTATTTTTAACTGGGTACCAACATCCTCTCTACAATTTCTCTGATAGCCAGGACATCTCCTGACTCAGTGTGAGGCTCCAATAAAATGAGGGTTATGCCTGAGCCTGCCTCATTTTCCTGTCACTATCCACTACAGTGTTTTCCAGTTACAGGTTCAGGCCACGTAGCACAGTCCCTTCTTGTAGCCTGCTCACTAAAAAACTTCAAGTAAGAATAGTTTTCTCTCCAACCCATATCCTCCTGAACTGACTCCTTCTCATCTACCTCAGGTATGCTTTATAATAGTCCCTGTATCAGTGTGACCAAGAGATAAAGTCAGATGACCAGCAGACTCTGAAGTCTACAGTGTGTAGAATTTGGGCTAGTTCAGTGGTCTGGGCTAGTCAATCTCATATTAGAGTCTCTCTTGGAAACATGGCCTCAGGGTGAGATTGTTCATCTAGGAGAAGAATTTGTAGAATGTAGTGGATTGCTAGTTTACTAACCTTTACCCATGGTAGAGTCAGAAAAGGCTGATGTTGGCCTTTTGTATCGGGACACAAAAGATGCAATGTGACTAGAAGTATCATGAAATCTTTCCTAAAAGGACTACCAGGCCCTAATGTAAGTGACAAACTATTTTTTCATTATCTATCTGCCCTACAGTATTACCCCTTTAGGAAATTAGGAGAAGTGCCACTAACCCATACTTGCCATAATAATCCACAGCAGCACAGACAAAACTCAGTGTTGGAAGCCCAAGGACATGAGCTTGAGTCTTGGGTCCATTAGGGCTGTGAACGCAAGTTGAGTAGCTCTGCCCTGACCTCAGTCAGTTGGCTCTTGTGTAAAATGTAACTTTCCTCCATGACTCCAAATCTTCAATATACCCTGATATACCCATTCAGCCTTTTGTGGTAAACTGTGTTGAATAAAAGGACAAATCTTCAAAGGGGTGTCCTATGTCCTGTTCTGCCACTCACTGAGGCCTGTGCAGAAGTATCAACATCAAATAAATGGATACTATAGTTCAGAACTTATAGGTGGTGACAGGGTAAAGCAAAGAAAAATAGTAGCAGGGATAAAAGATGTGGAACAGAGAAGTACTATTTAGTATCTAGCTTAGTGGTGAACATAGGAAAAGCCTCTTTTCCTTCCCCAGAATGTACCAGAGGGTACGACTGAGAAACAAGCAACCATTATAATCATATTTTTTAAGAAAGTGTTTAATGGTCTATAGACTACCCACAATGTAATAAATGTAAAAAGAGACCAAATTGTTTATACACTCTGTTTACTAGTTTGAACAGATATATCTATATCTATATACCAATAGCTAGGGAGATAGAAACTACACTAAAATGCAACAAATGTTACTTTGAGGGGGTAGGATATTGACTGATTCTTATTTAAATCTTTATATATGTCTTATTTTAATAATAGCTTTATTCATTATTATTCATATACCATAAAATTCACCCTTTTAAAGAGTATAATTCAGTGGGTTTTAGTATATTCACAAAGTTGTGCAGCCATCACCACAATCAACTTTAGAGCATTTTTATTACCTCTAAAAGTAACCCTTGTATGCATTAGCAGTCACTTCCCAAGCTACCACTAATCAACTTTCTGTCTCATCTCTATGAATTTGCCTCTTCTGGGCAATTTATATAAACAAGGTTATATCATATCTGGCTTTTTGTGTTGGGCTTTTTTCACATAGTGTAATGTTTTCAAGGTTCATGCATATTGTAGCATGTGTCAGCACTTTGTTTCTTTGTATGGCCAAGTAGTACTCCATTGTATGGATATACCACATTTTATTTTTCCATTCATCTGTTGATGAATGTTTAGGTTGTTTCTACTATTTGGCAATTATAAATAATGATATTATAGATATTAGTGTATAAGTCTTTGTTTGGATGTATGTTTTTATTTCTCTTGGGTAATTACATAGGAGTGGTACTGTTGGGTTATATGGTAACTCTATATTTAACTTTTTGAGAAATTACTGAACTGTTAACATTTTTCATTTTCCAACATTTTTTCTGAGTATCTATTGCTTTTATGATCACAGAAATTAAAAATTCACAGCAGACAAAAGAAACCACATAAGCTTCTGTGGCTATAATAAACCGGTTGACCCAGATAATGACTCCAAGCTCAGTCTGCCACCTTCCTTTTCACCTCTTTCCTTTTGTCTGACCCCTAGTTTCTGTTCCATACATATTGTACCTAAATGAAGGTCACTTTGCCTGGAGCAAAGGAGATGGTGGCAAAGGCCCTCAGGTGCAAGCACACTTGCTGAGTCAAGGAACCACAGCAAGTAGGTAAAAGTGGCTGGAGTAGAGCAAGCAAATGAGTAACAATGATGGGTGAGGTCAGAGAGGAAATAGTATTAGTCAGAAAAGGCCTCTCTGACAAGGCAGTATTTTGAGAAGATGTCTGGAATAATACATGGCTTGTCTGAGGAATTACTAAGAAAGCTGGTATGGCTACAAGAAAGTAAGTGGGGGTGAGAGTGACAAGTGAGAAGGGTAGAGAGGCATGAGGAAGGGCATGTTTTGTAGGGCCTTGAAGGGCACTGAGAGGATATTTTCTTTCACAGAAATAGGGAGCAATAGGAGAGTTTTAAGAAGAGGAGGGTCATGATTAGACTGATGTTTTAGAAGAAACCCTCTGGCTGCTGTGTAAGGGGAGGCTGCAGAGATGAACTGAGGCTCTCTAACTAACTCCAAGGAATCCCAGGCTTTGCAAAGTCTAATATCCAGCATATGTGCATATATATCAGCCAGAGGGGATTTTTACTAATTTAAACCACATCACAGTATCCTATTTAACACCATTCAGTATCTTCCCACCACCTGCAGTAAATTCCAGCTTCCTTGCTTGTTGTGACTTCTTTGTTCTCATCACCTCTCCCTGTCCCCCTTCCTCCCTCTGCTTCAGTAACATTGACCTGCCTTCCTAGTTGCCCTTCTCCCTGACTCATCAGGTTTGTTCCTACCTCAAGGTCTTTGTAATTATTCCTTCTGCTGGACAATGCTTCTCCCAATTCTTCTGATGACTTGCTCTCAGCTAAAATATCAACTTCCCAGAGAGGCCTTCACTAATGTTATGAAGTAGCCCTTGGTGGTCTCCCTTCCACAGCACTAAACTTTCTTCCTTCTCAGAACTTATATCCCTTTGTTATTATCATAACTATTTACATACTGTATAAGTTCATCACTAGAATGTCAGTGCTATGACATCAAGGACTTCATTTTATTCAGCGTTGTATCCCCAAAAGCATAGGAATATGTTGGCACATACTAAGCATTTAATTGATGCTTGCTGAACAGATGAATGAAAGAAAAATCAAGCCTTTCTCCCTCAGTTTCTCTACCACTGTAGATACAGGGTAGACCTTTTTTTTTTTTAGAAAGAAAGAAAGAAAGAAAGAAAATTACAAAAAGTAAAGGAGGCTATAAACAAAATAAAGGGAGAAAATGTAACAACTATAGCAGAGCTTTGCAATAAAGAGTTAGTGGGACTGCATCTACATATAACCCATAGTTAATGTCATACTTAATGGTGAAAGACTGATAATTTCCTGCTAAGACCAAAAATGAGACACAGATGTCCACTTGCCAGTTACGTTCAACATAGTACTGGAAGTTCTAGGGCAATTAGGCAAGAAAACAGAATAAAAGAAATACAGATTGGAAAGGAAGAAGTAAAACTACCTCTGTTTGCAAATGACATGATCTCTTATGTAGAAAATCCTAAAGAATCCACTAAGAACTACCAGAACCAATAAACAAGTTTAGCAAAGTTGCAGACAGCTGCCAGAGAAACAATGGTAGTAGATGGGGTTTCTGGCCCCTCTCAGAGTTGATGGAGAAATCCACACACTTCCTTGGGTACCATTTCCATGGAACATAACAGTCCAAACACACAAAAATTATTTCTACCTTTCCTCAAGTCACCTCCCGCCCTGCTCCATTTCTATCGTCCTTTTGTGAAAAGGTTGAAGGATTATATTCTCATATCCTGTGTGCCTTGTTAGCTGTGCCAGCCAAGCCAGTCTGCACTCAGAGTATAGTTTCTGAGGATAAGACATCGGGACTCTATAATGCATCTTTTTCTAAGCTTTTGTATTATTTTTCCCTCTCTCCCTCCCTCTCTCTGGTTTTGTTTTTCACTCGGTTTCCTAGCAAATTTCCTTTTGAGAAATTACAATATTGTCTCATCTGAATCAGGGGAAATAGGATTTGTCTATGTATCAGCTGCTGCAGGGCTAGCTTGGGAGGTCAGAAGTCCCTTGAGGCTAGGTGTGTGGGGGTGGCTGCAGCCAGCACAGCTGGAGATGCAGGGAAGGGTTGAAGCTGTGCAGACTTTTTTGGAGGGGGGATGATGGCTTAAGATACTGGAATGATAGGCTTTTGGCTAAGGATCCAGTGACTCTCACTAGGGAAGAATGTGGTTGCCTAGAGACTTGCCGATCTGATCAAGATGACTTTAACTGGAAATGAGGGTGGGGGTACGAAACATGCCCATATCAGACTGTAAGCCAGATACTATAGACAACAGCCTGCATGTCAGCAACGGAAGAATAATAGTGAGAGATACACCCAGTGATTTGCACAAAATGACTGGGAAGGAAATTGAGAATGGCACTTTCATCCTCAACTGTCAATATGCCAGTGTGAAGAGTGAGAGCAGAAAACAAAGCAAATTGGATTTTTAATACAAAGAAAGAAAACTAAGGGTATCATTAAGACTAAGAGGAAAGAGTTTCACGACTGAAATATACTCATGGATACTTTTAAAGGCACAAACCTAATAGAAGGATTTGCATTATCCATGAGTAAGAAAGTGGCCCTTTGCCCATCTGCACCAACTGTGTGACATTCTGGGGGTCAACTTAAGAATAGAATCAAGGGAGGGAGTACTATGGGAAATGAATACCAGTTCCAAGAATCATGGAAATTTATTGTTTGCTAATTTATTTAGTGCCCTGCATTCATGATAGAGCAAGGAACAAGTCAGACAAGATTTCTGCTCTCATGGAGCTACTATTGATGGTAAATAGACAATAAACCCATGTTAACAAGTAAATTAACAATATAAAATCAGTTAGTGAAGAGGTCACAAAGAAAATAAAACTACTAGACAATGAAAGAGAGACAGGAACTATTACAGTTTGGATGGTCTTGGATGGCCTATCTACAAAGTGACTTTTGAACTGAGATAAAAACAAAGAGGAGGATGAACCATGCAAGTATCTGAAGAAAGAACAGGGAGCAGAGGAAACATCAAAGGCAAGGGACTTTCAGCAAGAAAGAGTTTCACCTGTTGGTGAAAATGGAAGAGGTACATTAATTGTTTTAGTTCTCCCAGATGCAGACCCTGTGGTTAGTTTATTGGGATATGTGGGATGTGGGGAATACCAGCAAGTCAGTGGGAAAATGACACAAGGAAAGAAAGGCAGCCAGTAAAGGGTGTGTTAATAATAAGCCAGTTATCCAATGGGTTACAGTCCTAATACCTCAGGAAAATTTTTGAAAATAGGGCAAAATGCATCTCAAAATTACTCTACTTGAGGGGTAAGGGTGTTGAAGTACTTATACTCTAACTCCCAAACTTATTGGTTGATTGCTCTTTTCCATGAGCAGAGTGACCTACTAAGCCTCCAGTAGAAGTAACCAGGCACTAAGATGCAGATATTGGCCATTGGAAGGTGAGAGGGCACTGAAATGACAGATCTAAGGGATATGAGAAGGCATTGACAGTATCTGCTATAACTAGCAAGCCTGGGGCAGAATCAGAAAAAGGGCCAGCAGGAGAGTCAAGCAGGGGCCAGATCACCTAGGGCCAAGGCTAGTTGCAAACTAGTAGTTGGCAGAGGAGTTTGATGTGGCTGGCACAACATTTTCTCTTGTTTGTGCTTATTTTATTTTGTTTTTAATTGCCAATAATTAAAATTCAGAAAATCTCCCATGTAGACCTGGATTTCTAGTTCTCTTGAAAAAAAATCAAAGGTCTGATAATAGTGGATCTTCATTTGGCAAGGAGACAATCTGTTGGAACTTAGTAGCAGATGCCCCATTTACGGAAGGGGCAGGTGCTATCCAAGGAACCAGTCCTCCTTGAGTTTCAGATCAGTGGTCTAGGGCATCATCAGCCATGATAAAGAGTTAAGGTTTCATTCTAGGATCATAGGCAGATTTTTAAGCTGGGATTGATGCAGTCAGTCCATTCTGTGTGCAGAAAGAGTCAAGAGTGGGAGCAGGTAGACAAGTAAAGAGGCTATGGGAGTAGCCTGAGCATGAGATAATGGCATCTCAGAAATAGATTACAGTAGTGATGAAAAGTAGTGAAGGAATTAAGTATATAATTTGGAGTGAATTTGCTGATGTAAGGAGTCAAGGGAAAGGAGATATCTAACATTACACCCAGAGTCTGACATTAGTATGTGTGTGTATGGTACTGCAATTCACTGAGATGAAGAAGACTAGGGGAGGAACTGGTTTGAGGAGAAAATCAAAAGTTATATTTTGAGCATAGTATATTCAAAATGCTTATTCGACATCCAAGTGAAGATGTGAAAGAAGATATATGGAATAACTCTTAAATATGAGGTGTGGTTCAGAGGAAAAGACAAGAATTTTGGACTTATCAGAATATAAAAATGAGAATATACCTTCCATTTCTGGCATTATTGTACATGAGATATCCTGATGATAACTTTGTCCTACAAAACACCTAGAAATACTGGATAAAAGATAACAAATGTCTTTTTAACTCATTGCTGAGCTCAAAAGGAATCAAGGGAAATCCCCAAGAGCCAAAATAAAGAACTGAGCTTAAAAGAAGAGCCCTGGCTGAAGCTACTTTACGAATGCCCTGAGGCAGCTAAATAGAGATTGAAGGGTTTGGGGTTTGTTTATTTTTGATTTTATTATTATATATATATTTTTTTGGTTGGAGGAGAGGCATACTACCAAGCATCACATTTGTTGTAAAAAAGGCCCTATGCAGTTTTGCCTTTGGATTTACTTTTCTTATCATCCACATTTTAAGTTATTATATATTAACCAATTTAAAAGTAAACCATCGACAAATTAAAACAAAATAATTTAATGCTAAAATATCAATATCCTTATTTTTCTATGTGCTCCAAACCTGGAGCACACTCATTTTTCTACTTTCTAATGCAATATTTAAATAAAATTTTTTATTAAAGTATAACATAAACAGAAAAGTACATACCATATATCTTGAGTGCATGGCTCAATTAATGTTCTTAAAGTGATCACAACCTATAACCAACACCCAGATCAAGAAATAGAACATTACCCCTGAACCCTCCACCTTGTATCCTATTTCTGATTACTATCTCCCAATGGTAACTCTATGCTAATTTCTAACATAATAGATTAGTTTTATCTGTTTGGGAACTTTATAGAATAGAATCATATAGTATATATTCTTTCACGTCAGGCCTCTTTCATCCAATACTGTGTTTGTGAGATGCATCCATCCATGTTGTGGTGTAGAGCAATAATTCATTCATTCTCATTGCTGGTTATCACTCTGATGTCCTGGTAATAACATTTTTGCTTTATCCATTCTACTGTTGATATACATTTGAATTCTTTCCAATTTGGGGCTATTACAACTGGTGCTGCTATAAACATTGTCTTTTGTCCTATACATGTCTATTGATTGGCATATATATGTAATTTCTATTGGGCATATACCTAGACGCGGAACTGCTGCATGATAAGATATGGATATATTGAGCTTTAGCAGATAGTTCTAGTTTTCCAAAGTGTTGTACCCTTCATACAAATTTATTCTCCTACTAATAGTGTATAAGAGTTTATACTTGCCCTATTTAATTTTATAATTGTTGGCACTTAATTTTATTATTCTTTTACATTTTTGCCATTCTAGTAGGTATGATTAAGTATCACATTCTGGTTTTAATTTACATTTCCCTGATGATTAAATAAAGTTGAGCATATGTTCACATTTTTACTGGTCATTCTGCATATAAATCTTTTGTTTGGTATATATAATACAAATACGTTTCCTCACTCAATGACTTGTCTTTTTACTTATTAATGGTATCTTTTGATAAACAGATATTCTTAATTTTAAAATAATTCAACATAAAGATATATTCCTGTATAGTTAGGACTCATGTCCTGATCATAATATCTTTGCTTATCTTAAATTCATGAAGATACCTTTTATATTTTTTCCTAAAAGTACTATTGTTTTGTCTTTAACATTACAATCTCCAATCATGTTGCTTTCATTTTAATGGACATATAAGTCTTTTCTCATTAAAGTTGTGATTCACCTGGTTCTTGTTATAATGAGTGTTTCCTTTTATTGTTCTTAGGCATTTTGTCTATTATTTTAGGAGACTCTGGGTCCTATTTAAATCTTTTATTTTAGCAGGTAGTCATCTTATTTAGGTATAGCATACAGATCCTTGCCTACTTTTGTGTACTTTGATTCCAATGACAATTTAATTTTAGAGTCTTTGAGGTGCTATTTTGACCTGCTTGGTTTATTTGGTGCTGCTGGGGCTCCCACTGGTTTCTGCTGGTGATACTGAGCAAGCAAAAGGAGTTTTTTCAAACTATATGTTAAGGTAAAGAGCACCTCCTGGGCCAAGCCAGTTATGTTCAGATTCCCATTCTGCATGCCACCCAGCTACCTGGCTTCTCTTGGTGAAGAATAGGAGTAACAGGCCTGATGAGAAAGGGCAATATTTCTGGCCTCTTATTATCAGTGGTTCTTTTGACTGATTTCCAATGTTGATGATGCCATTTTCTCCTGGGGTTGTCATAGAGATTTCTACTCCATCTAGGGGAAGAGTGAGTCTACTTAGGCTACCTTTTGTTGGTAGGTAGGGAATCAGTAGACATTAGGCTTAGGTAGCCTTCTATTTTGGGGTTAGATCATAAAATGTCCTGTTTAGTTTTCCTCCAATGCTGTGTTCCTTAACCAGTTCACTCTTCTCTTTCCGCCTTTCAGAATTCTCTTTTGATTGTTTCTTGCATTATTTTCTGAGTTTATGTTATCAATGAGTCTATATCATCTTGTCCAAGAAAAACAAGTCTATGTCATTTTAGACACACATTTATTTTCTTTTAAGTATTTCAATTTAAGTTTTTTTCTTATTTTTTGTTGAAATTCTCTATTTGTTCAATCATTAAAACCATCTTTTCCTTTCCTATTTATAAAAAAAATTTAAAGTCCTTGTTTACCAAATTTAACATATGGCTTATCTCAGGTTGACTTCTGCTTCTCTCTTTTTTATGGTTTTAAATCAACTTTATTAAGATGTAATTTACATAAGACAAATGGAAACATTTAAAATATTTGGTTTGATGAGTTCTGGTAAATGTATACACCTGTAACCACCACCCCAATCAATATATAGAACAATTTTGTTGCCCCCAAAAGTTCTCTCTTGCCCTTTTGCAGTCCATGAAGTTATACTTTCTTATTTCTTCACATGCCTACTTTTATTTTATCTTTGACCTTATGGATTATACATTGTAAAGACTTTAGATTTTGTTTTGGCCTATGGAGAGTGTTGACTTTCATCTGGTAGGCATAGAAATCACTGGTTGATAACTTTTAACTTCTGAGACATGGTCTTATACCTTTATAGGGTGGATCTGTTTCAATTTTGCCCTTAGTCTTAGGGTAAGTGTCTTTATCCTTAGATATAGTCTTTACTCCAAAGTCAAGAGCCTTCTGGTATTTTAATGGAAAGTTTGGGATAATTTTCCAAGAGATATTTACCCATTATACTAGGTAGTACTCAGACTATAAACTCTGTATTCCTTGCAATGGGCAACAGCTAAAATCTCCACTTATGATTTTTAGCTTTCTAGCTGTTACTTCATGGTCCTTAGAATACCTTCATACATTTTATGTTTATGTTCATGTTCAGCCAAGGATTTTAGGGGCCCCCTCCAGTTTATTGCCAGACTTTTCTTTGCAATTTTCAACTGCTCTGGCAATTTCAAACTCTACTCTGATACTTCAAGCAAAAATAATATGACTTCCTGCTTAAATTTAAGTCATCCTGTGACATGAGCACTGGGGATTGTTCTTAGGGGAAAAGACATATAATTTTGGATCTCAACCAATGAGATTCCCTTCTTCATAAGAGTCAAATCTCTTCAAGTTTCTGCCTGGTTTCATTCAATCAATCTCCAATGCATTCCAACAGTCGACGTTTTTATAAATAATTAGTTTTAAAATATTTTATTTAAAAAATGTCCAAAGCGTATAATTGTTATCTGTGGGAAGGTTAATCTTATACAACCTATTCTGCCATTACAGGTTCCAGAACTTTCTCTCACCCCCTCTTTTAACTCAAAGCTTTATTGCCTCTGATCTAGGCAATTGTAATATACTCCACACTGGCTTCTATGGCTCCAGTCACTCTTGTAATACATGCTATGCATTGCTGCCAGAGTGATTTTTAAACATGAAAATCAGATCCTAGTATCCTCTAATTTAATTCTTTAATTTTATTCCCCCACCAACATGTACAGAATAAGTTCAAAATTCCTTAGCATAAACAGGTTTCTGCCTATCTCTTCAGTTTTATATTTGGATAACTGTTCATCCTCCTTGACATCTATGTTCTAACCATGCTGAAATACTTGCAGTTTTTCTACTAAGCTCTGCTATCTTGTTTGGGGGACTTTGCACTCTTCCCTCTCCTTGATATTAAAACAAAAAAAGAAGAAAATATACTATGATGATGATGATGATAATAATAATAATAATAATAATAATAATAATAATAATAGACAACATGTACTGAGCTCAGTCTATGTGCTAGGTGCTATGCTAGCTTTTGAAGTATTTATTTTTCATTTAGTCTTTGCAATAATCTTATGAAGTAAGTACTTTTGTAATCCTCATTTTATAAATGATAAAACTGGCTCAGAGCTGGTAAATAGTAGATCAGGGTTACTTTAGAATCAGACTATGTTCACTGTCTTCCACTCAGGTAAAGTGTACTTATAGGACTTGAAAATGAAAGAACTAAGAATTTCCCTTGAGAGCTAAACTGTTGAATTAACATAAGATGAATATTAACAGAGATATGCAACAACATCTTAATAAAATAGAATAGTTCCCTTGTCAGAAAGGCTCGACTATAACTTGATGGAAATCATTGGCTTATCTAAAAAAAACAATGTGTCAAACAGAAGGGCAGCTGGTTAACTATGGATGAATACAGAGAAAAAGCCATAGAAACCAACATGAGCAGCTCCCTCCAGACACTTTTCAAATAATAAAGTATCCTAGCCTAAGAATCTAGCCCTTGCTCACTAGACAAGCTTTTCATTGTAGTTTTGACTTCTTCTACTCCTTGCCTACAGATAAGAACATGTACAGGTAAGGTCTATATGTATGTCTTGCAACCATGAGGGGACTCAGTCTAAGAGAGCATACTGAGGATATCATGTGTAGAATGACAGAGAAAAAGACAGACATATCCTGGGTCCTACATGGTATTATAGAGCCACTGAATTAAGCAGCCGGGAAACTTGTCACTAGAGCTCTTGATGTGGATAAGAAAGTACATATTCTTTATTGTTTATGTCAATTGATTTGGTGTTTTCTGTTATATGTTGCCAAGAGCAACCCGACTTATAGAGTGAAGCAGATGCCCAAGTCTTTTAATAAATGTGGGTGGGGGAATTACTGGAATTTTGGCAGATGACAGAATTGAGGAGGTGGAGAAGTAATATTATTGATGGCATGAGCCTCATGAGCAGGAATTTTTACACAAGGATTAAAAATAATTGCTTGTAAAAGAAAATGGAGAACAAGAAGGGTATCAATCTCACATTTCTAATGCGTGTAGTATGAAAGAAAAACCACCTGTAGGAGAAGTGGTATGCTAAGAGACCATCTAGATTCTAGTTATGGCAGAAGATTGATAGAATATTTTAAGAAGAAGCTGAGGGGTTTGGTTTATTACAAGTTATGAGTTACAGAGTGTATAGCAGAAGGATTTAGGCTAGATAAAATAAGGGGAGGAGTTCAAGATCTTCTTAATTAAGGGGAAATACAGAGGAATATAAGGTGAGTGTCCTGGTAATAATAATATGCTGGGTATATTACCTGTTTGCTCTCAGTTTCACTCCATGCTCTGCTGTAAATGTTTGTCTTTGCCAACTGGATTTGGCTTATGGGAAACACTGGTTGGAGATTGGAGTATGGAAGGAAGTATAAGCCAGAGTATTTCTCTCTTTCTCTCACCTTCAAGGGGCATTTTTGAGAAATGGCTGCATCTTCCTCCATAGTTCCAGCTCCCCATTGGATATTTCCATCATGATCCCAGATCCCACCAACTGGCCTTGGCTTTACCTCCTCTCTCATGTTCCCCCAGTGTTAGGAATGAAAGAAACTTCCTGCTATGACTAATCTGTATTGCTTTGCTATTCTGTTTGGCTTCTCAGCTCTTCCATGACCTGTGTTACCAATTCCCTATATTAAAATACCTAGAGTATTTTTTTTCTTTTTCTCTGACTGATGCCAGTGCCTACAGTGGCTTGGCTGTGATTGGTGCTGTACCCTTCCAAAAATCATTTTAGAATTTGAATGCAGTGTTTGGCCCAGGAACTCCTCTCACATGGCCTCTCTGATTTCACTTTCATAAGGAGTATATCTTAAGGACAAGACTATTTTCATGGGACAAGTTACTACTCATAGTGTTGTTTGAACTAGTATGGCCACTTGATAGCATGGCAGCTCCTTTTCTAGAAGTCTGTTAAAAGGACTAACATGGGCTTAAAAAACTTGAAGTGTTCCTGATGTAAGAGAAATCACTGGCTACTTTGAGTTTCAGAAAGGTAGACTCTTTAATATCACATAGTACTGCACAATAAATTTAAATGGTCACATCTGCCTATATGTCCCAGAAAGGCACTAAAAAAAGCAGGTCTTATCCTACTACTCAAGGCCTTCATTTTGAACTACTTTCCTTAGCCCACACTTCTTGATCTGTTTCCTATCCTCCACTGGTCTCTTTCATGGCCTTTAATTGACCACATTCCTGATTTCTCTGTCTTCAAGATTTTTATTTCCTCATTGGCCACAACCTAGACTCTTGCTCTAGCTATGCTGTCTTTAGCTGCTTTATTTGACTCCTCATCCCACCCACCCTTTTGGTCCAGCCAGGGATGGTGCCCCACTACATTTTTTCAAACCCTAAGAGTTGGATAAGAATTGGTGGGAGGGGTGCATCTAAGTCACCTGTGAAAAGAGGAAATTCAACCTTGAATATAATGATCACATGATTTTTACCCTGACCCAGCATCTCTTTGGGGTGTCATTCCTCCTGAATTCTCAGTTCATGGGGATTTGAATGGGGAAAATCATCTCATTTAACACACTCACAAGATTAGGAAAATAATGTAGGTTTGGCTGATTAGAATCCTCTTTGGACATAATGATTAGTCTAGAATGAGTTAATAAAAGTCTGACCAATGAAATTTCTCCTTGCCATTTTTGCTGGAATTGTTGGGAAGGATGCACTCTTACTCTCTGAGATCAAAGACAGTCATGGACCATGTAAGCCTGGAGCTTATAGAGGTTGTCATTATCACCACAAACCCAAGGATAAAAGTCAGAAAAGAAAAGATGCAGAGCCAAGAGTTAGAGATACCCAGATACTTGGTGATATCTTTTGAAGCCTGAGCCCAGTTGTACCTGTAGCCAGTTGTACTCCTATACTTTCCTTTTTGTCTTATACCACTTTAGGATGGGCTCCTGTCACTTGCAACAAAGAGTCCTGACTATGGAACTCAAATTCTTTTCAAATTTCACCTTAGGAACAAATTGATGCAAATAAGACAGAGAAATTCACATATGTTCATGTTAGGTGAAGTTACAGAATTTATAAAAATGTGATTAAGATAGATTATAACTTTCTGCCCCTCTCTGCCCTCCTTACCACAATTCATAAACTTCTGAAAGATTGCAGAGGAATTACAGAGGCTAAATCTTTTTGAGTTGCCTGTATCTGATCTGGAAGACACTCCTTTTTTCTTCTCTTAGATCCTCTGGATATTTTCCTTTATTTGGGCTTCCTAAAAGTAGTCCAGGGTTTGGGATCAGAAGTCACATATCGTACTGTTAAGGACCAAAGTCATAGTACATAAGGACTGATGAGGAGAAAAGTTATCTGTGATCTAAAATCATCCTGTCCAGAGTCTCTGAGTTCATACTTTTTGGTTTTGAGGAGGGAACGGGGGTTTTGAAATCACATAGGCCTATTTTTCTGTTCTATACCTGCCACTTCCTAGTTGGGTGACCCTGAAAAAATTGCTTCACTTCTCTGAGCCTCAGTCTCTCCATTTATAAAATGAAGAATGTACTCTTCAAGGTTGTCTGTGAGGAGTAAATAAAATATCAACAACTATGATTGAAGTGACCACAGTAATTTGCTAATAAATATCCCTGCTATTTTTGTCCCTACCATCCATTCCCTAGAAATGAATGCATGTAATCAGAAAGTAAAAATTTAACTGTATTGAGTTATAATTTACATATAATACATGATTTGATATAGTAGTACATTTTGATGGTACAATTAGGTAAATTTTGACAGATGTATGCACCCATGAAAGGACTACTACAATCAAGATACAGAATATTATCATCACCCCAAAAAGATTACTCATTCCCCTTTTCAGCCCATCCCTCACTCCACTCCCAGCCCAACAATCAGAGTGACCTTTTAAATATGTAATCCGGTGTTTCTCATCCCTCTGAAAATTAAATCTAAATTCCTTACCATGTCATTGCAAAGCCTTTAGTGGTATAAACCTTGCTAGTTTCATATCATATGATCCCCCTATCACTTGATATGTTGTAGCCACACTGGTTCCCTCTGTGTTCATGGAAACTGCCAAGCCCTTTCATACCTCTAGGACTTTGCTTTTGTTTTCTCTATTTGACATCTTCTTTTCCCAGTTAGAATCACCTCATTTGCTTGTCATCTTTCAAGTTTCAGCTTAAATGCCCTCTCTCAGAGAAATCTTCCATGACTATCCATTAAAAATGAACTCCTCTAATTACTCTTTCTTTTTTTCAATGCCCATTTCTCTGTTTCTTTCATAGCCCTCATCTTATTTATTTGCTTATATGTAGTATCTGTCTCATTAAGTTGACTTTAGTCTCCATGATATAGAGATCATAAATCTTTTGTTCTTCCTTGTACCTGCAGTGCTTAGCACATACTAGGCATGCAATAAATATTTGTTGAATGACTTAAGTATGCATTGTCATATCTAGAAGAGTACCTGGCACAAATAGTGGTGATGAGTATACAACATTGTGAATGTAATTAATGCCACTGAATTGTACACTTAAAATGGTTAAAATCATAAATTTTATATTATGTATATTACCACAATAAGTAAATGCAAAAAACAAAAATAAATAAATAAAGCCAGGATTGCTAACTTGAAAAAATTAAACAGAGATACAGGCATACCTCAATTTAGTGTCCTTTGCTTTATTGTGCTTTACAGATATTACATTTTTACCAATCAAAGGTTGTGGCAACCACCAGCAAAAAAATATGACTCTGAAGGCTCAGATAATGGTTAACATTTTTTAGCAATAAAGTATTTTTTAATTAAGGTATGTACACTGTTCCTTTTCAGACATAATGCTATTATACACTTAATAGACCACAGTATAATGTAAAGATAACTTTTACATGCACTGGAAAGCAAAAATTACATGTAACTTGCTTTATTGTGATATCCACATTGATCTAGTACAAAACCCGCCACATATCCATGGTTTGCCTATATACCATGCTAACACTAATTGAAGAAAGCTGGAGTACCTGTATTAATTTCAGACAAAGAATACTTCAAAACAAGGAAAATTATCAGGAATAAAGATGGGCATTACAAAATATTAAAAGTGTCACTTCTCTAAAAAGACAAAGCAACTTTTAATGTGTATGTGTATAACAATACGTGGGGAAAAACTGAAAGATCTGCATGGAAAAATAAACAAGTCCACTATTATAGCTGAAAACTTAAAGAGACTTCTTTTATTAATTGATAGATGAAGTAGAGAAAATATCAGTAAAGATATAGTTGAACCAAACAGCACTATCAATCAACTGGATCTAATTGACATTTATAGAATACTTCACCCAACAGCAGTGGAACACACATTCTCTCAAGCTCACATGGAACATTGGCCAATAAAGACCCCATTATGTAATACACCTGATAAGATATAAAAAAAATAGAAATTATACAAAGTATGTTCTCAATCCCCAGTGGAATTAAACTAGAAATCAATGACAGAAAACAACTTGAAAATTCCAAAATACTTGGACATTACATAAAATATTTCTAAATAACACATGGGTTAAAGAAATCTCAAGATAAATTTTAAAATAATTTTAAACTAAAGGAAAATAAAAATACATCTTATCAAAATTTATTGGATGCAAGAAAATTTAGAGGGAAATGTATAGCATTAAATACATATAGTAGAAACAAATAAAATCAATAATCTAAGTAGTTCCAGCTCCACAACTAGAGAAAGTAGAGCAATTTAAGCCTAAAGCAAGCAGATAAAAAGAAATAAAATCAAAGCAGAAAGCAATAAAATTGAAAACAGAAAAAGAATACAGATAATCAACAAAACCAAAGCTGGTTTCTTTTTGAAAAGATAAATAGGATCAATAAACCTCTAGATAGACTGTCCCAGAAAAAAAGAGAAATACAAATTACCCATATTAGAATGAAAGAAGGGTTATTACTAATGATCTCATGGATATTAAAAGGCTAATAAATGAATAATATGGATATTTGTATGCCCACAACTTGATAACTTAGATGAAAAGAATCAGTTTTTTTGAAAGACACAAACTACAAGAATCACATAAGGAGAAATAATCTAACTAGGCTGATATCAGAGAAATTGAATTAATAATTAATAACATTACAAATAAAGGAAGTACTAGTTCCCAATGGTTTCACAGGTGACTTCCCTCTAATATTTAAGGAAGAAATAATACCAATTCTCTACATTCTCTTTCAGAAAATAAAACAAAGGTAGCACTTCCTAACTTATACAGCAAGGCCAGTATTTGTTACCCTAATATCAAAACCATATAAATACATTACAAAAAAAGAGAGAGAGAAAAGTGTACACCTGTCTATGGCCATATCACCCTGAATAAGCTGGATCCCATCTGATCTCGGAAGCTAAGCAGGATCGGGCCTGGTTAGTACTTGGATGGGAGACTACCTAGGAAGACCAGGTGCTGTAGGTATAATAAATAAAATTAGAGATTGTAAGCTGACAAGGTCCTTGCAATCTGTGAGGTCAATCAAGGGTTGCCTCACCTAAAAAAAAGAAGTATACGCCAATATCTTTCATGAACACAAATGCAAAAATCTTCGATGAAATATTAACAAACAGAATCTAACAATGTATGAAAAGAATTATATACCATAACCAAGTGGTATTTATTCCAGATTTGCAAGGCTGGTTCGACATTTGAAAATCAATTAATGTAATCCATCACATCAACAAACTAAAGAAGAAACATCATATGAACATAATAATGGATGCAAAAAAAATTTCACAAAATTCAAAACCCAGTCATGATAAAAACTCTCAGCAAACTAGAACTACAGAGAGAACTTCTGCAACTTGATAAAGAACATCTACAAAAATTCTATAGCTAATATCATACTCAATGATGAGAAATCGGATGCTTTCTCAAGATCAGGCAAGGATGTACCCTCTTATTTTCTTACTCAACATTGTACTGGATGGAAGTCCTAGCTGTTGCAATAAGAGGAGAAAAGGAAAAAAAGTGTAAAAATTGGAAAAGGAAAAATAAAACTCCCTTGTTCCACAGATGATATTTTCTACATAGACATTTCCAAAGAATAGACCAACTTGCCCCCGCACCCCAGACCTAATATATAAAAATTCAACTGCTTTGCCACATACCAGAAATAAGCAATTAGAATTTGAAATTTAAAATAAAATAGCATTTTTACACTTACACCAAAAGGATAAATACTTAGGTATAAATCTAACAAAATGTATATAGGATCAATATGCAGAAAGCTATAAAACTTGGATGAAAGAAATCAAAGATAAATAAATGGAGACTCACACCTCTTAGAATAGCTGTCATCAACATTATTCATCATTAGGAAATTTTAATAAAACACACCTATCAGAATGATTAAAATAAAAATAATGACAACACCAAATGCTGGTAAAAATACAGAAAAAAGGAATGATCATACATTGCTAGTGGGAATGTAAAATGGTAAAATCACTCTGGAGAGCAGACTGGAAGTTTGTTTAAAAAACTAAGCATACAATGACCGTATGACCCAGCAATTGTAGTCTTGGGCATTTATCCGAGAGAAATGAAAACTTATATTTACACAAAAATCTGTACACAAATGGTCAGACCATCATGGTTCATAGTAGCCAAAAATTAGAAACAATCTAGAAATCCTTCATCAGGTGAATGGTTCAATAAACTGGTACCTCCATATTGTGAAATATTACTCATCAGTAAAAAAGAACAAACTCTTGATAAAAACAACTACTTGGATGAATGTCCAGGAAATTACAGTGAGTGAAAAAAGCTAAAACTACATGGCTACAATACTTTATGATTCCATTTATATAGCATTTTTGAAATGACAAACTTATAGAGGTAGAAACAGATTAGTGGTTGACAGAAACTAGGGAGAGGCATGGAGGGAGGAGAAAGGTGGGTATGGTTATAAAAGGGCAACATGAGGTAATCCTGTGCTAATGGAACTGTTCTGTGCCTTAACAGTGGTGGTGGATACATCAGTCTACACATGTGACAAAACTGCATAATTACTTAACCACATATCCATACAGACACACATATGAACACAAGTAAAACCAGGAAAATCTGAATAAAACTAGTAATCATAACAATGCTAATATCTTGATTATGATGTGCTATAGTTTAGCAAGCTGTCACCCTTGGGAGAAACTGGGTAGAGGGTATATGAAATCGCTTTATAATTCTTACAACAGTATGTGAATCTACAATTATCTCAAAATAAGCTTAATTTTAAAAGAACTATAATGAAAGTGGTATATTCACATAAGTGGAATATTATTCAGCAATAAAAAGGAATGAAAGAGATCAACTTCTAGAATGGCAGGGTAGGGTGAATAATGTGGCGAGCCCTCTCCCCAGGAAAATAACAATCTCACTACTGAAAACTATTTTAAAAACAAGCATTTCAAATCTCTGGAAATTGTTCTAAGGGTATACAGAAAATGGAGAAACATCTATTCAAAATAAGATTTGACAGTGAGAGTCTGTGGTGTATGAGCCACAACACATCCCCTTATCAACATCCAAGCTCCTATACTTGTCACCTGCAGCCAAGAAGACAAGCTGCCCTCTCCATCTAGCTCCCAGTCTGGTACTATGGTTTCATCTTTGGAGGGGTAGGCCACTAGCATCTCTCATCCCTCCAAGCTTCATATTGCAGAAGCTCTATTTTGGGAAGACACTGCCAAGAAGACCAGTCTCTCTTTCCCAGCCTACCCTCCACTAATAAGGCAGAGGCTTTACTCCAAGGATGACAGGCTGAGGAAACTGGGTCTCAAATGTCCCTATCCCAGCTAGCTTGCAGGGTAAAGGGGCAAGTTAAGATGGGACTACTGTCCCAGCAGTGAGCCCTGCTCATATGAGCAGTGATGTCAGTCTGGAAGAATCAGGCCAGCCTCCTCCCAATTCCTGTAAGTGACATAGAGGTTCTGCCCAGGGGAGAGACAGACCATTAGAACAGAGATCTCTGTAGCTCTTTCCAAAGGAACTGACATATTTGGAATAGAGTACGGGAAGTTTGTGCCTGAGGGTGTTGAAAACAAAGGAGGCCAATAGCCCTAGACTACTCTAAGCAACAACCAAAATGGTATGCCATCCCAATGTTTAACAAAGGCACAGGGAAAGAAACAACTAAGAAGACTATATCTGAGATCTGAGCAGCTCCAAAGATTGGCAACAGCCTGCTCCTACAACTGTTTAGCAGTTACTCTAAATGCAAACAAGGAGTTACCATATGAGACAGCAATTCCACTCCTAGATATATACCCAAGAGAAATGAAAACATCTGTTCACACAAAGAATTGTACATGAATATTCATAGAAACATTCATATTAGGCAAAAGGTGAAAACAACTCCAATGTCAATCAATCAACTGATGACAGGATGGATAAAATGCTGTATATCCATACAATGGAATAGTCTTTGTCCAGTAAAAAGAAGAATGAAGTACTGATACATGCTACAACATGTATGAGCCTTGAAGACATTACGCTAAGTGAAAGAAGTCAGTCACAATAAAAACATACTTTTTATTCCAATTATATTTGTAGAGACATAAAATAGATAATGATTCTTTCAGGCTGGGGGAAGGGGTAGGGGTTAGCAAGAAGGTACAGTGTTTCTTTTCGGGTTAACAAAAATGTTCTAAAATCAATTGTGTTGATGACTGCGATACAAGACAGGGTAAATTCTCCCAAATGGGGAGCCAAGTCCTGCATGGAGAGAGGGAGGGAGGATCCTTGACTGTGTACAGAAAAGAATTCAAGCTCACGCTAGAGTTAGAGACAAAAAGTTTATTAGAGAAGGAGTAATGCTCTATAGACAGAACATGATCTTCTCTCAGAGATAGGATATGAGTGAGACAGACCCCGAGTATCTGAGGATTTCAGTTTATATGTGATTCTTAGTTTCTATGAATTGTAAACAAAGTTTAAGACTTTGTTTCCCTATTTTCCTTTGACAGTATGTGTATGCAGCATGAAAAGCGTGGGTATTTAGCACGAAAGGTGTGCTGGCAGTCTCAGCCTTTGTTCTATAGGTTCCCCATGGTCTGGCTGTAGGGAATGAATGATTGCGTTTATTTTGTGAAGGATAAGACTTAAAGACTCTGTTTTCCTTTCACGGTGTGAGTAAATAGTTTGTTAGTAATCCCAGCAGGAAACTTCCTCTGTTCTGTACATTCCCCACCGTCTGGAAGCAGCATGTTGTAGGCTGTGAATACAACCTAGTTTAACATTTAGTCAATTTATTTAGTTCTCATGCTTCTTCCCTATATCAATTGCATGACTCTGCTTATACTAAAAACTAGTGAATTGTACACTTATATAGGCAAATTGTATGGTATACAAATTATAGCTCAATAAAGCTGTTACTAAAAAGAAATAAAGTTTCTTACATACTCAATAGTATGTGGGATATTAAAAACATTATATAACCAAAAGAAGTAGACCCTAAAAGAGTATATACGTTATTCTACTCATATGATATTTAAGAACAGGCAAACTTATGTATGATAACAGAAAGCATATTCATGTTTGCCTATGGGGGCTATGGATTAACAGAAAGTAGAAATGAGAGAACATTCGACTGTGATAGAAATGTTTTATATCTTGATTTAGAGTGGTAGAAATACAGTGTATGTGTTCATGAAAATTCATTGAGTTGTATATTTAAGATATGGCATTTGACTATATGTAAATTCAATTTCAATTAAGAGAGAATATAAGAGAACAGGAGAAAGGAAGAGAGGGAGGGAGCGAAAGGGAGAGGGGAGGGGGCAGATATAAGAGCTATTTATAAGGTAGACTCTATAGACTTTGCATCTTGTAGGATATGAAGGATCAGAAAGACGAAGGAATCTAAAACAACAAAAGATGACAGAGTGCTATTCTTAAGAATCCTGACTTTAAAGCCAGATAGATGGGTAGAAGACTCCTCCAAGACCTAGCTGTGGGACTCTGTGTCAATCCCCTCATCTCTCAGAGCCTTGGTTTATTCGTCTGTAAAAATAATAAAATCCCTCTGTCACAAGCGTTCTTTGAGGATTAATGAAATAACACATGTGAAGCACCTGGGGGGCTTTATTATGGCTCCAGACCTCTAACTCTGGCTCTAGACAGGTCACACTCTACCTCTGATGTGGAATAAGGGTCTTGGGTATGGGAAGGAATTGTAAAAGGGATACCCAAAGAAAAGAGCCAGCAGTGCGTATGAGCAATTTTCCAGCATGCTGAGTGGTGGACTTGGAACTGAGGCCAAAAGTTGTTAGGCCTACTTCTAGGAGCCCTCTTTCCACCAGTTCTCAAGCTGGGAGGTGGAATACTGGTGGCGTCTTCACTCCACCAGCTCATACTGAGAGAGATGTAAACCCTCCAAACCTGTCTTCTTAACTTTGCCTGGGTGGTCAGACTTGGCCTTTGGCTCATTTTTGGCCCTGTAATGGGCCAGAAAGAGTGGTGCTCTTCCTGAGAACAACAGAACATTTCCCTGAGGTCTGTGGGGGAACCTACATCTTTTGCATAAGATCAAGTGTCTGCTTCCTTTTCTGTGCATACTCTAATGCTCAAAGCTGTGCAGAGCTCAGAGGGTGGAAAGTGGGCTGACTGGGCTGTAGGCCACCGTTGACTTCCAAAGGTACCTGACAAAGGGCAGAAGAAGCTGAGTCATGGCTCCTGGGCTAACTTCGAGGCATACTGGAAAAGGATCATGCTCTTAGACTTTGAGATGGGTGCTTGGGGATCTTAGGAGGCTTCAGACTAGTGATTTTGAGACTGAGCAAGATCTGAGAGAAGTCATTCCATTCTGACTGGACAACCTCTTTCTTCATTCACTTCCCATATCCCTAAAAGAGGTAGGGAATCTGGATGCAGGCCCAAGTGGATGGCAGCAGCACTCTGTCATAGCCTGAACCTCACCAGTCTCAGGACTTGGCCCAGTTGTGTCCTGCTGCTATCCCAAGAGAGAGAGCTATGTTCCTGGCAACACTGCAGAGAGGGTTGGGGGATGGCTGTAAGGAGCTGGGCAAAGTGGCTAATAATTTGGAGGTCTGACAGTCTTTTTTCCAGAAATCACCTCAGGTGAAGAAAAGTAACCTCAGTTACCATGGGGGGGCAGCAGAGGCCAATTTATAGTACCCTTAGTTGAGACTCAGAACTCCTGGATTAGAATCTGCATCCGTGCAGGAGTCATAGGCCAGCTCTTCTTAATCCCAGGCAGCATCCCCTCCCTTCAGGCCTGTAAGACCTGACCCAATGTAGGTGGGGGGAGCAGTCCAAAGGTCAAACAGAGATTAAGAAAGCCTCTGGGACAGTAGGGCAGCGTTGGGGACCCCAAAATGCCATAATAGAGAACTCTAAAACATGGCAAGGAAGAAGACAACTATTTGCATGTAATTTAGTTCAGTCCATAATATGTCTGTGCATAGAAATCTCTCCCTCCCTAACTGAATTTCACATAGAAACATTCTTCCCCCACTTTTGATATTCTAGATTGAGCTCTGCTAGCATAGAACTCCTGCTCAGAACAACTGTGTCAGCTTCTCCCCCAAATCGCTCTGGTAATGGCATTTTTTTTATGTCCACCATGCTGGCCTCTCTGGCTTGGGAGAAACACCTTTTTACTTTATGGTCCATAAATTTAGGGTATCCAGATTTTGTAAGAATGCAATTCAGGGACTTTGCGAAGGGTTTCATCCTCTCCATGGGCACACCAAAAGGCCCTCTCTGTATTGGATCTTGTTCTTGAAGATTGAAGAGGAAGAGTGTGAGTCTGGTAACCAGTTCCAGATTGATTAATTACTAACCTTAGAAGACATTGGACATCCACATCCTGCAAATGTGCTAAAAGCCAGAAGCACTCCTGAAAGACAGGTTCTTATTAGGAGAGTTTGGAAGTGAGCTCAGACTTCAGGACAGAAAGAGAAAGCCTGTTAGCTGACAGAGCAGAGCCCAAGGTGGCATTCGCTCAAGAGGCCACATTCCTAATGGAATAACCAGGCCCAGAGATGAGTTTAGACCAAGCCTTGAAGGTGCTGAGCTTCCCTGAGGGTGACCCTGGGGAAGCCTCATGTGCTTTTCCTCTGAAGCTCCCAGACCACGTGTCAGGTTCAGACCAACTCCACAAGCTCTACTGGCTTCTTTCCTGAATGCCTAGACATTCAGCCTCCTTTCCTTTCCTCTCTAAAGCTGTCATTGGCACTCCTCCCTTTGAATGGGGCACAGCTTTCCTTTGGGCTAGCTAAAGAGGGGGTAAAATCATCCTGGCACTCCCTTAAAGATGAATCTGAAGACAGCCCTCAGGTAAAAAGCTCTGCCAGCTACCACTAAGGCAAAACAGAATGGTGGTAACAAAAGCAACACATTGAACACACTAGGTCTGGTGTATTGTTACAGTGAAATGAATGTGAAATAACAAGGTTCCATCTTCCGAAGGCCTCAGATTGAGGACTGAAATCAAAGAGTTTGAGCTCTATCTCCTGACTGCCTTCTGAGGTGGCCACTAGAAGATCTGACAGGCTTTCCCTCCGCATTTGCTATCCTGATCACCCATGTCCCCCTCAGCCCCGCTCACACAAGTTTCTCCTAATGCATACCTGGGAAACACAGGCATGTAGGCCCCCTTTCTCCGCATGGGCAATCTGTATCCTGAGGATGTCCTTCCTGGGGCTGAAGATGAGCTTCTAGCCCATAAGCCCCTGTGAACACAGAAATTATACCCCCTGGGAATTTCCTCCCAGAAGAAAACCAGACTTAATCTGCTGCTGAATGTGTCTGAAACAACAGAACAGAATAGAAAGAAACTATGAGAGAAGAAACAGGGAATGTGTACCTTGTCCTACAAAGAACAGTTCAGGGAGGACTCCTGTATTGAGGACCATATCTTAGACACTTTACAACCATCATGATATTTTATCTACACAACAACCTTATGAAATAGCTATTTTTCCTATTTTACTGATAGAGAAACTATAGGTTCTGATCACTTGTGCTTAGGAGTACTGGCTGGGATGCAAACCCAGGCCTGCCTGACTCTAAATCTGCTTTTTCACTGCCAATGTGCTGCTTCCTGAAGATGGTGGGAGTGATAGACTGAAGAGCCCAGGAGGCCAGCTGTAAAAGAAAGCTTCTAGGTCATGACACCATGTCCCAAACTTCAGGAAAGTGGCCACAGACTCTCTGGGGACAGGTCAGCTACAAAGCCAAAGTGCAGCACATGCCAGGGTATGGACTCTCCAACCAGAAGCAAAACAGAAGCAGGTTGTGGGAAGGACTGAAGGAGAAGCTCAAGTCCTTCCTTGGGTTAAAGTCCCAGGTCATGCATGAACCAGTATCCATGCTGACTCAGATTCTAGTGCTCAGCCCATTTCTGCTGCTTTAAGACCTCCACTTAGTTCCCTTTGATATCCAGCTCCACTGGTGGCAGAAGATGAGGCAGATGGTGAGTAGACATTGAGCTGTAGAAGATAGAGGCTCTTTCTTGCTCCCTGAGCCTACTTTTACCACCTTCACTAGACAGCTCCCTGTGGCACAATGAGGCAGCCCCCTAGAGGATCTGAAGAGCAGTGCTGGAGAGGCCCCATCTGCCCACTGCCAGATGGAAAATCTACCCATCTCTATATGTAGGTAGGTCTCTTCTTGAGATACCCTTAGCATCTGCATGCCACGAGTAGCCCACATATAGTATAACAAATGCACTGGGAAATGTGCAGACTTGCACTTAGCCACAAATAATCACCTTCATTAAAAGAAAAACTTTTTGGATACACCTGGGGCAGTATACTTCCTTGCTTGCTATATGAAGCATGAAAAAAATAGCTTTACATTGAAGCAGGAAAGATAAAAATTGGAAGCAAGATTGCCAGTAAATGATGGAACTGAGAGAGCTTTGGAAGTCGAAGAGTCCTACCCCATGGCAATCTTCAATGCAGGAAAAAAATGGCCCACATATGAACTAGAAGAGAACTTCTTTGGGGAGAGAAAGAGATGAAAGAGGTGATCTCAATGGGGCTAGGATCCTAGAACAGATTCTTCCATGTCTTTTTCAGTTTGTATTCCAGGGTGTCTGAATCCTCTTTGCCCAAACCACTATCTCTGTGCATCAAACCCTAAAATCACAAGACCTTAGATGACAAAAACTTTATAAAACATCTACTTCTCTTGTGGCTATTTAACTATAAGTAGTCATTTAACTTCTGCTTTGATACCTTCTTGAAGATACCTTCATTATAAGGATTTTACTACCTCTGGAGGCAACTTTGATAGACCCTCTGCTTCTACATGTTGTGCTTCATAATTAAAACAGTCATACTATCAACTCTGTTAGTGCAACACCACACCCCTATACTGCCATTGGGGTGGTTTCATTAAGTTTCTATTCATTTATTCATTCATTCACTCATTCAACAAATGCTGAGCATCTATATGTTAGGCACTATACTTGCTGCTAAATAAGCAGAGCAAAACAAAAACCGACATGGCTTCTGCTCTGATGGTTGAGACAGAAATAAACCAAAGAATCATACAAATAAAGGTGAAATGCAACTGAGATAATTGCTATGAAGAAAGGAAGACAGTTCTGTGAGAGATATAAAAAGGAACCTGACCTAGCCTGGAGGCTCGTTCAGAAAACCTTCTCTGAGGAGGTGATGCTAGAACTGAGATCTGAGTATTAATTAGTATTAACCAAGCAAAGTGTATGGTGGTGGGGGAGTGGAGAGAATGTCCCAAGAAGAAGAAAATGCATGTGCAAAGTCCCTATGGCCAAAAAAGAATGATAGATTTGGAACTAGAAAGCCAGTGTGGTAGAACATAGAACATGAGGAAGAAAGTGATGTGAGCTGAAGCTGAAGATGTAAGTTTGAACAAGACCTTGCTGGACACTGTAGGCCACCTTAATGATTCTTCTTTCTTTTATGGGCCATAAGAAATTATTGGAGGTTTTCATATAAGATAATAACACTATCATATTTAACTTTTGAAAACATTACTCTGGATGTTGTGTAGAAAATCAGTTGGAGAGAAACCAGTGTGGATGTGCAGAGACCAGTCTGTTCTAATAGATAAAATGAGAGATGATGGTAATGTGGACAAGGGTGGTGGCTGGCAGTGTCACTGGAAAAAATGTGGATAAACTAAGAAACTTCTAAGGGCTAAAATAGAACTTAGTGATGACCAGATATGTGGGAGAGGGGTTGCCAAGAATGACTCCTAAGTTTCTGAATTGCATAACTGGATAGTTGGGGGTGCCATTCACTGAAAAGGGGGAAACTGGTAGAGAACCAGATCTCAGGGAGGAGACCATAGATTTGGTCTTAGATGTATTGAATTTGAGTTGTGTTTCAATCATCTCAATAGAGATATAAACATGATATATACCATGGCCATGTATGAGATTTCCTAGTGAGAGATCATAAAGTGAGAAAATAAGGCAGTTTTGGAGAACTCCAACATTTAAAAGCCAGTTAGAGGAAAAAATGAGTCCCAAAGGAAACCAAGAAGGAGTTCTCAGAGAGGTAGGAGAAAAACAAAAACAAGAAGCTAACAGAAGAAAGTGTCTCAATAAAGAGGAAGTGGTAAATAATGTCAAAGGCCACTGGGCAGTCAAGTAAGATAAAGAATGAAAGCATATTTTAGATTTAATGGCATGAAGGTCATTGGTGACCAGAGCAAAAACATTTTCAAGGTAGTGATGAGGCAGAAGCATGACTGGCACGGGCTGAGGAGTGAATATAGATAACTCTTTTGAGAAATTTATTTGGAAGGGAAGAAGAATTAATGATAATTAGAGAGGGTGTGGAGTTGAGGGGGACAGTATTTAAGATGGAGGAGACTGTTTTACCTGCTAATGAAAAGGGTTCAGTTGAGAGAAAGAGGTGGAATATATGAGAGAAAAGGGATAGGTGATAGTGTGAGAAGGTGGGAAGGGATAGACTACAAAACATCAGTGGGAGGAATGGTTCTCTGAAGAGAAAGGATACCTTACCCTCTGTTACAAGAGGAAAGTTCTAGAAAAGGACGAAGTAATGTAGAAAGTTGAGGCCTTGCCTGATGCTTCAATCTTACCCATGAAGAAATGATGAGGTCATCTGCTATTCAAGAGAGTCAGAGGATATACACAGGGGCTGGAGGTTTGTGTAAAGAGTGGGGAAGATTTGAAACAATCATCCTGGAGAGTGAAAGGTACTAAAACAATTTAGTACCTAGTAGGATTATGAAGGAGTGTTGAGGACTCCACTGAGATTATTTATAGTCAAGCAGATCCAATTTCTGACAATGTAGTTAGTCAGCTGAGGTGAAGTGGAAGAGATGAGGATGTTTAGGAGCCACGAGGTCTAACTGATGGCTGAATCATCAACATGGACATTAAAGTCCCCAAGAATAATGGCAGGATTTTCAGTGGAGGTGGGAAAGTCAGTGAATATAGAAACCAAAGTCCTCATTGAGAAAGAGGGTAAAGGGGTTTAATATATGATTATGAAGATTTGACTCTGGGTGGTGAACACATGATGCATTATCAAATTGTATACTTTAAACCTATATAATTTTATTAACCAATGTCACCCTGATAAATTTTATAAAAATAAATAAAAATTTACAGCCAAAAAAGAAAAAAGAGAGCAAAAGAGGGTATATTAATTTATTTAGAAGTACTATAACGAATTACCACAAACTGAGTGGCTTACAACTACAGATACATATTCTCTAACAGTTCTGGAAGCCAGAAGTCCTAAATCAAGGTGTTGGAAGAGTTGGTTCATTCTCGGGTCTCTGAGGGCAATATATTCCCTGCATCCCCACTAGTTTCTGGTGGTTGCCAACAATCCTTGTCATTGCTTGGCTTGGTTTGTAGACCCATTGCTCCAGTCTCTGCTTCATGTGACCATTTTCCCTCTGTGTGTTTCTCTGTGTTCAAATTCTCTCTTCTTATAAGGACATCAGTCAGGGGAAGTCCCTAATTCAGGATGACCTCATTTTAACTTGATTTCATCTACAAAGAACCTATTTCCAAATAAGGTCACCTTTACAGGACTTCAATATATCTTTTTGGGAGATACAATTTGACTCACTACAGAAGATATGACCAGGAGGTCTGTAGATGACAACAATGAGAAGGAGTGATGTATCAAAATGATGTTAGCCTCAGAAGAGCTGAAGTTTTGGCAAGAGGAAAGGAAAAATGGTCTGAAAGTAGTAATGAAGATCAAGGAAGACACCTACTCTACCTCCTGATCCTGTGGTCTTGGAGAAGATAACAGCAGCATCATATAAGAAGGCAGCAGAGAAAATAAGAGTCCTCTGCATAGAACTAGGTTTCTGTGAGGTAAACGAGGCTGAGAATGCTGATTCGGGGGCAGGTGGTCTAAAGGGTTCTGATGGAAGGCTCGGGGAGGTGAAGAAAAACTGGAGAGATGATTGAGTCAAGAACAAAGCAGAACAGTATGAGAACCAATGTGAGGACAGAGATGAGACTTACCATTTGGGAGTGGACTGATGACTTTGGAAGGTGTGGGGCAGGGTGGATTTGGTCTTAGGATATTTGAGAAGTTATCAATATCTGAGCCTGGTGGCCAGAAAACTGCTCTCTCAGCCTGGGTTGAGTCACTTCTGTACTTTTATGACCTAGAGTGGAATGGAGTCTAGAGTGAGGTCACTGTGTCAGTCACCTAGTGATGAGACTGGATTCCTCATACTAGAAATTGGAAATGAGAGGGGAAAGGCCAAGAATGGCTAAAATGTGCACATATTGAAACATCTAAGAAGAGTCCCCTGGGCTATGGGTCTTAAAATGGACCCTCTAGCTCTATGCCCCATCTGTGCCAATGCACCCACCATAGCCAAAAATGATCAAGCAAGCTGCAAAGGCTCTTTCGTGTTCAAATCTAGGTACTTACCCAGAATTACTAATGTCTTCTAAGAGGAAGTAAACCGAGCTAAACTCTCATGTTTAAATTCTGCCTTAGGCACTTGCTAACTATGTGACCTTAAACAAGTGACTTAACCTGTCTGTCCCTCACTTTCTTCATCTGAAAAATGGAGACAATAACAGTTCCTACCTCACAGAATTGTCACGGAGGATTAAGTGACTTAATCTATGTGAATGTTTAGAATAATACCTGATACATACTAATAAGTATATAAATGTTTTATTGTTATTAACTTGCTCTTCCATCATCCCAGTTAATCACTTGATTCTACCCTGCTTGCTGAAATCTCCCGGGCTCTGAACCCTAACTCAAATAACTGCTTCTGATCCTTTCCCTATGGAGGTTCTTCCCTGGGTCTGTTTACCTCCAGATGAAATAAGCCCAGGTTCTTCGACTGTTCCCCATGTGATATGGCTGCTGGTGTACCAGCCCAGTGACTCATGTTTGGACACTTTGCACTTTGTCATTGTATCCTTGTTTAAATGGGTTGTCCAGAATGGAGCACAGTGCTCTGTGACAAGCGTAGAGAAGGGCAGAACCATCTTTTCTCTTGTTCTGGTTCTATACTTCTGTTAATGCAGCCTAAAATCTAATTACCTCTTTTGGCAGCATCATCACTCTGTTGGCTCGTATTGACTTTACAATCAAATCAAGGTCTTTTTCACATGTGCTATTGTTAAACCAGGCAGGTCTCTTTTAACCCGTGATAGAGGAACAAACCAGCAATAGTTGCTGGGAGAAAGTCAGGTCCAACAGTCAAAGCTGTGTCTGAGGAGTTTAATAAGAAAAGAAAGGTGGTCTAGGCAAGCCATTGGTGGTTGGGGTTCATGGGAGATGCTACCAGTTGTCTGCCCAATAAAGATTTCCCAACTTTGTTCAGAGCAATAACGTTTTCAGCTAAAAACACTGGATTTCCCAGCTTTCTTTGCAGCTAGGAGTGTCCATATGACAGTTCTAATCATAGACATGTAGGTAAGTGATACTGGGGAGACCATTCCATTCTGAATAAAAAGGCAAAGCCTCTCTATAAGGTTCTTTATCCTTAACCTTCTTGCTCTGTAGCTATTTCTACTTCTTCTTGTCTATAATACAGTTATGAGGCCTGGAGCTGCAGCAGCTGTCTTGTGACCATGAGGCAACAAGTAAATAGATGAAACCCTGCCCTTAGGATGGTAGAGATGAAAGACCAGAGTCTCAATAGCATTATTGAACTGCCTTATCAGCTCTGGACCATAAATCCAAGGAATTTTTATTGCGTAAGGCAAATAAACCTCTACATATTTAAGCCACTATTAGAGTAGTCTCTTATTGGTGGCCAAAAGTATATCTAAGTGATATAGAGTTACAACATAGGAAAACTAGAGATCCAATTGGAGGATAAACATGATCATAGGAATTTAGACATTTAGAAATACAAATGGGAAGTTGAGATCAGAGGAGTTCATCAGGAAGCCAGCTGGCCCACCAACAGGGTGGGGTTCAGGGTAAAGTCTCTCTCCCTAGATGGTAGACTAAAAGAGCATGACAGGGCCTAGACCTTGACTTGGGATTACTGGTCAGGCAAGGTCTCTGGGAGACTCAGACACCGGACATAAGACAGATGGCCAGGGATCAGAAGCAAGCAATAAGGTAGAGGCTCAGTGGAAACTTGACATCAGACTCAAACTGGAAGCAAAGGGACCACTTGATGCTGAGTTCCAGCATACAGGGCAGGGTTACTTCAATCCTTCCTGTCTTAGGACATGTGTAGCATGGAAGTGAGAAGAAAATTTCTCCAACTGTAGAGAGAGGGGGCGAACGGAGGGTGTGATCAAAGCAGAGCCTGACAAGCTTCAGATGAGCTGTATGGACACTGTTCTTACAGGTTTTTAGATTTACCCTTAATTTAATGCACATTTCTATCTTTGCCCATGACCTTTTAAGATCTGAGCTTAACATAAAGTTAAGAAATGTGTAACCACATTGGTCTCTTTAAAGAGTTCCCACGTTTTCTTCTTCCCAATTGTCAGAATTCACTGTGGAAGACCTTCCCCTCCTCCCTCTCTTCCAAGATGTCTCCCCCCTGTCTGGTTTGAGCACACTCTATCACTTTTCCTGGGAGTCTGGGTCCCCTCAGAAGTGACCCATATTTATCCTCTAGCTTTAGCCTCTGCTGCCTGGCAGTGGGTGGAGAGAAAGGGCTGGAAAGAAGGCTGGCCAGGACCCACAAGGTTTGGGGAGCAGCAACCTCCTTCCCCACCTGGTTATTATGCTCCAGAGGCCGGATGAGAGGCCATTGCCTTCCCTTCCCCCATCCCAATTTCTTGTGTCATCTTGAGTGACAGAATGAGAGCTTCTTCTGACTGTTGGTGAGCTACCACTTCTCTTTTGTGTGCGGCAAGTACTGTGTGGATAAGTTATTGTTATATTGTGCTCCTGTGATAAATGGACCTTTGTGAGACACTTTTCGCCCTGTGTGTGATGAAGAGAGGGAGGGAGTCTTGCCTGAGTGACTTCTTATAGAAAGCTTCAGAGGTGCTCAGAGCAGATAGCCTAGGCCTGGCAGGCTGCTCTTTCATTGGTACTCAAGGATGTCAATCACTGTGGCCCTGCCAATCAGCTCTGAAGTAGGTATCTGTAAGCGATTAGCTTTCTTTGTTAAACAGAACACTGAACCCTCCAAGGACTAAACAAAGAATGGCTCCGGAAAGACAGTTGCTAGGAGTGCAGGAGCAGTTGTGCCAGTGTCACTAACTCAAACCCTTTCATTTCATCCTCCTTCTTCAGGCCCTGTCTCCACTTTATTCTTTATGTTTAGGTCGGTGCTAGGTCCTTTGAAATTCTACCTCTGTCATTTCCTTCCTATGTTCATGTCTTCTCTCCACTCCAAGTGCTGCTGTCTTTGTTCAGCCCTCGACACCTCCCACCTGGACTATGAACCAGTCTTTTAACCAGTTTCCCTGCCTCAAATCTCCTGTACCCCCATCTCCAATCCAGTCTCCATCCTACAGCCAAATCAATCTTCTAAAAACACAAATCTGATTGTGTCACCTCCTGCTGAAAATCTTTCAACCTCTTCTGCAGCTCTTAGTTGCCTTGGGATAAAGTTCAAAGTACTCAGCATGGTACCCAGGGCCTTTCATTATATGGTTCCTGCGAAATCCTCAGCCTCAGTTTTGGCAGTGATCCCACTTCACACCTAGTCACAATGAACTACTTTGCAGGTTTATGAACATGCCATTCTTGGCTTTGCTTCTGGGCCTTTACACATGACATTTCCTCTGCCTGGGACATCCTTCACACACCACCTTCTCTCCTATCTGTTTAGCCAAGTTTTACTTATCCCTTGAGACTTATTAAAGTAAACTCCCTCAGCCCTAGATAACACATTGTACTCATGTCTATATTTATGGTACCTAGCACAGCATCTGGAATATAACAGATACTCAACAGATGTTTGCTGAATAAATGAATGAATGAATGCCCCTCAACTCAAGAGCCTGGATGCAAAACCATCTCTGAGGGCAACTGACATAGTTAATCAGTTCTCTTTCACCACTATGGGAGAAAAATCTCTCTTCTCTCCCATTAATATCTTTATTGCACTTGACTGCAATTCCTTCCTTAAAATGTCTAATTCACTGTGAGCAGGTGGAGGACAGGACCATGTCTGATCCACTGCAGTGTTCTACCTAGTCCCTAACATGGTGCTTGGAACGTAATGAAAGAACAGGTCTCTCAAATGCCGGAGAGTTTTGCCTTTTGTCCCAGAACCCTCTCCTCCCTTTCCCATAAGTCCCCACCATCAGTACCGCTAAACTCCTTCACATCTACATAAGGCTCCTTCTCATCCCGAAACTTTTTTGCCTGCATCCCTCTCACCTAGTCTGCCCTTCACACCCACCCACCCAAATCCTGCTACTTCTCTGAGAACCAGCTCAAACTTTCCCTCTTCCGGAAACTTTTCATGTGACCACCCCAGCCCACTTCTGAGTAGTATTAATTATGCCCACCCAGGTCATTTAGCCCTTGACATCCCCTCAGGCCATTTGGGGGAAAATAAAGACTCAGAGAGAGAAAAGGCCTCTCAAGGGCACATAGCACGTTCAGTGGTTACTACCTGACCCAAATCTCTGGTCTATTAACCCTCCCACTAGCCAACATATATGCCTGTTTCCTCATGTAGACTATAATTTCCTTTAAGGCAAGTCTGTGTCTGCCACCCCTTCACCAGAGCTTTACTGGACTGTCAAGAGAGCTCTAGAGCCAGACCGCCTGGGTTTCTGTGTTGGCTTCATCGATGACTAGCTATCTGGCGTTAGGCAACTTAAGCACCCTAAACCTCAGCTTCCTCAGGTGTAGATGAAGATAAAAGTAGTGCTTACTTCAGAATATTGTTGTGATGATTCAGTGAGATAAAGTGCCTCGAGCAGTAACTTAGCACCTAGTGTACACTCAATGAGGGCTGTTTTCTTGTTATTGTTCTCAGTATTAGCAAATCTTCACTAGTAATGAATGATTAAATATTAGAATGTGGGAGTTGCTCGAAGTGGGAGGGAATGAGAAAAGAAAGTAGACAACTGAATCAGTCTGAGATTTGGTGGAATCCAAACAAGGTTAGTGGCGGGGCAGGATGTTTGTACATCTCAGTTGCTAGAACCATGTGACTGAGAGGGCCCCAAGCACATGGTTCCATCTGGGCGGCGCAGCTTCCCTAACTCTCAGCTATTCTCAGCAGCCTATAGGGGGAGCCAGGAAGCTAGGACCGGGGAGAGGCTGCTGGAAATGTTACTAAGGGCAGAAATGACAGCCCATCACTACTACCCATCTCAGCCCGGGTCTTGCCCTCTCGCATTCGCTCTCCAAGCTCCGTCCTCTATAGAAGCGGAGCTGGGAGCTGTCCTTCAGCACCAGGGGCCGTCTTGGCCTTCGGCAGGACAGTGAGGGCGACAGCGGAGTTAGGGACAGGGGACTCATCTGATCCGCAGCCGGCTCCGGCGTCGCCTAGTCACGGGGACGGGGGAGGCGACCCAGAGAGGCAGTGAGACGCTACAGAGAAGCCTCCTGCCTCCAAGAATCACCCTCAAAAGTCCCCTAGACCTCGAGGGGTGGGGAGTGAGCGGCTGCCCCGGGGAGGGAGGTGAGCGCCCGGGTTAGCCGTGCAGGGGGAGCGCCGGGGCCTGGGACTGAGCGTGTGGCGAGTGCACGCGGGGAGCGGGTGCATGAACAGAGGAGCCGAAGTGAATGGAGTTGGGGGTGGATTGGAAACATCCCCAAACAGCACAGGCTGCGGCCGGCGGGGGCTGGAGGGGGTGGCGGGGAGAGCCCTGAAGCGCAGGCGCAGTCGGGGCCCCGGTCCCGCTCCCTCCTCCTCTCCATGCCTCTTTCTCCGCCCCGCTCCCCCCCAAACACACTCGCACACGGGCTCTCAAGGTGTTCTCCGCACAGCGGAAGATGGCGACAGACTGAGGGGGCATGGCCAGTGGGATCCAGCGGGCCGTGCCGCTCGGCGGCCGCCACAGCGGTGCGAACGAGAGGCGGAAGCGAGAGGCGCACTAAGTAAAGCCCGGCGTCCGCGTCCGGCGCCTGTGGCGCCGCCGGGAGCCAGGTGGCCCGCCCGAGCCGGAACTCTGGGAGCAGCGGGCTAGGAGCCGGAGCGCAGCCGGCCCGGGACCGGCGCCGGCCTCGGCGGACGGCCGGAGCGCGAGCGCAGCCCGAAGGGCCGGCCGGCGGGCCTAGGAGGGCGCGAGCGAGGCGGGGAGCGGTGCGGAGCGGGCAGCGGGAGCGGCGCGGCGCGGCGCGGGGCGAGCCAGCGGAGCGGAGCGCGGTGGCCGGGCCCCCACGGCGGCGCTGAGGGGCGCAGAGCTGCGCCGAGCCGAGACGGCCCGAACGGAGCGCGGGGCGGGCGGGCGGCCGCCGGCGCCGAGGGCAGTGTCGCGGAGCCGAGGGCAGCTGAGGGGCCCGACACTATGAGGAGCGCGGCGCCGCCGCCGCAGCCGCCACCGCCCCAGTGCCCCGCACCGCCCCCCGCTGGGACGCCGGGCAGCGCCTAGCGGGCCGGGCGGCCGCGCCCGGGCTACGAGCGAGGGAGCGCGGGAGGGACGCGGGGACGGCACGCCAGCGCCCCGCGACTCCGGCCTGAGCGGGGCCCGGGGCCGGCCGGCCTGCCTCGCCATGCGGCCCCCGAGGTAGAGCCTGGACGGCGCCGAGCAGCGCGGAGCGGCGCGCCGCCCGCTCTCCCGCCCGAGACGGCCGTCCGGCCTCGCGCCCGCCTGCTCCCTCCAGCCCGGACCTCCCCTGAAATATGTTCAGGGGCGCTTGGATGTGGCCCGGGAAAGACGCCGCTGCGCTGACGATCTGCTGCTGCTGCTGCTGCTGGGCTCCCAGGCCAAGCGACAAACCGTGCGCCGACTCCGAGCGGGCGCAGCGATGGCGACTGTCCCTGGCGTCCCTGCTCTTCTTCACCGTGCTGCTCGCTGACCATCTGTGGCTGTGCGCGGGGGCCCGGCCCCGGGCCAGGGAGCTGAGCAGCGCCATGCGGCCGCCCTGGGGGACCGGCCGTGAACGGCAGCCGGTGCCTCCTCGCGGTGTGCTGCCACTGCCGCCGCCGCCGCCCGGTGAGCCCAGTGCTTCCCCGGGCACCTGCGGCCCCCGATACAGCAACCTGACCAAAGCCGCCCCCGCCGCCTGTCCCGGGCCGGATTGCGGCGGCGTCCCAGAGCCCACGGGGCTGGACGCAGCTTGCACCAAATTGCAATCTTTGCAGAGACTCTTCGAATCTACTACCCCGGCCCCACCTCTGCGGCCCCCCGACTCCTCTTCCCAGACCCCTGCCGAGTTCCCCTCCGCCAAAAAAAACTTGCTCAAAGGCCACTTTCGGAACTTTACTCTCTCCTTTTGCGACACCTACACTGTCTGGGACTTGCTGCTGGGCATGGAGCGCCCCGACAGCCTGGACTGCAGCTTGGACACCCTGCTGGGGGACCTGCTGGCCGTGGTGGCCAGCCCGGGCTCCGGGGCCTGGGAGGTGTGTAGCAACTGTATCGAGGCGTACCAGCGGCTCGACCGACATGCTCAGGAAAAATATGACGAGTTTGACCTCGTGCTGCATAAATACGTACAGGCGGAAGAGTACTCGATCCGGTCCTGCACGAAAGGCTGTAAGGTAGGGGCTGGCGTCCGCGGCCACAGGGGCTGTTTCGGCGGTGGGTGGGAGCGGTGGCGTTAGGGCCGGGAGATAAAAGGAGGTCTCCGAGTCTGCCCACCTTTCCCGTCACCCCCACCGTTTCTCAGCGCGGCACTGTGAGTGCTGCCTTGGGACCTCCATGGACAAGGGGCCTCAGGGATTCAGGTCAGGTCACCACCTGGCCAACTTGTATTAATTCCGGGTTTGGGCACCGTCCGACTGGGGCTTCCAGGCGCCCTTGCCCACCTGAGGAGGGAGGGATGCATCAAGGGGACGTGGACTGTCAGGAGGGTGGGAAGAGGGATCCAGCCCCCTTAGCCTCCATCTCCAGCCGGCGATGCCCTCTTCCTTTCCTGGCCGGGAATGGAAAGTCCTGGGACTGGCTGATTAGGGGGAAGGCCGAAGGCGGAAGGAAAAGTGTTTGGCAACCTAATCCCCGCCTTTTGGCCTCTGGCAGTGGGCAAGAGTAGAGACACGCCTGCCTGCCGGTGGGACACACCATACTGTCGACCTTAGATGACCCGAGGTGGCCGGTCAGAATATAGGTGGGTGGAGCCAGGTGGCAGCTCCTGGCCAGCCCCTCTTTCCTAACAAGAGAAGGAGCTGGCAACAGAGCACAGAGACCTGTGGGAAGGCCACTGAAGGTTGGCGCATTACTGAACTCCCAGTGCCTTTCCAGCACCCTGGGGTGGCTGCTGGGGACAGGGATCCAGAGGTGAGGTGAGACTGCTGCAGAACAAGCCTGCCTAGGACGGAGCTGAGTTGAGAAACTTCTTGACCCTTAGCAGGGTCATTCTGGGCAATAGGTGTACAGGGGCTGTAAACATTTGGGACCTGGTCACTCAGCCTGGCCAGGTGGCCTGCCTTTGGGAGGAAAGAAACAGCAAGGTCAAAGGGTCAAGTGACAAGGATACAGGGTGGGGTGGTGGGCTTACCTGTCCTCTAGCGGGGGGGCTGAGAGCTGGAGAGAGACGTGGTTGCCTCCTAGCCCACCTTGTCTCCTACCATGGCTTTGGGGAGGGTCAGAAGTGCCCCCTTCCATCCCACGTGACCCCTGTGGACTTCTGCAGGGTTCTGAGCTCTTGGTGGGCTCCTTAAGGGTTGGGGCAGGGGGTTGGGCAGAAAAGGGGTAGCTCCTTGCTCCTGACTTCACTTTCTCCTTCTCCTTTTTCCTGCTCTCCTAACCTAGCAGTTTCCCTCCCGCCTCCCTCAGCCTCAGCTGACTCACTGCCTCACTCACACTACCAAATGAGATATTCCACTTCTTAAAGGTGTACAGACAGATAGACACACATGCTGCCATACACCCCATCGCTACCCTGGGCAGTCACACAGAGATACAGAGTGGTCATTACACCCACAAACTGCCATAGGAGCAGACACCGTGTCACACATGCACATCTCACAATGATAGAGACACACTGGCAGAAGTACTATCACATGAAAAGGGACACATTTTGTCATATAGAGATATAGAAATGCACCATCCATGTCAGCCACAGATGCACATCCTCAGTGGAACAGACCGACGTGGCCCGCTAGTGAAAGGAATAAAGAATGTCTGTCCTTTGTCGCCTTCCATTCAACTCCGTGGCCGTTTCATTTCCTTCAGTCACCAGAATGAATGAGAGACCATGCCACAACTTTCCTGTGGGGTTTTCCCCATTAGTGGAGTTGGCTTCAAGCTCTGTCTCATCCCATATTAAATAATAATCCCTCATGTTGATTATTTTTACCAAGCAGCTTGGTGTAGGAGAAAGAGCACTGATCTCCTGGATTCAGGAGGCCATATCACTTCTACCACTTGTTAGCAGTGTGACCTTGGGCACGTCACTTCAGTTCTCTAAGTTTTTGTTTCCTCATTTGTAAAACAGATAAGTCCTTATTCTGCCCACAACCTGAGTCTTGTGAGATTCAAGTGGGAAGAGGTAGCTGATAGTATTTTGAAGTAATAGTGTAACACCTGACACTGATGTAATGCCTAGGTCTTTCAACCTCTCTCATATATATATAACAAGCTCATAATACTAGCACCACTGTTCCCATTTTACAGATGAGGAAACTGAGGCAAAGGCAAGGGGTCAAGCTGTTTGCTCTAAAGTCACTCAGCTAATAAACAGGAATACTGGGCCTCCAACCTACATATTCTGGTGCTAAGCCCAGGCCTTTTCCAGGGCCTCCCCTTAAGTCCCGGATGGCCAAGACTTTCCCTCCTCCTTTGTCTCCTTGTCGCTGTCACTCTAGCTCTCTCTCATTCTCTTGCTCTCCCTCTCAAGTGAACTCCACCTGCTCTCTCACTGCCTGCTGTGCCAGGAGAAGGGCAGTGCCAGCTCTACAGCTTTCTTCATGTCTTTCCCACTTCTGTGCTCTCACTCTCACCTGAGGCCTAGGCCCAAAGGGCTGTATGGTGGGCACCGAGGGCAGACAGCCCGCTCCTCTTCTTCCTGCAGCCCCTCTCTCTTCATTACATCACCCACTTATATCCCAGGCCTGCTTCTCCGATCCCTGATCCTATCCCTGGACTCCAGGCCTGTCTGTTAACCCCCTACCACAAATGGAATCCCTTGGAGATAATGCCCATCCTTGAAGCTTCTCTTGTGTGGAGATCCCACAACTCCAGACCAGGATAAGGGGCTTCCTCAGTTTATAGAAGCCAAGCCTGGACCTGCTTCTGGGCCCAGTGACCCCCATGTCCAGGGACCTGTCCTCAGTGTCTCAGTCTTTCTTAACTGAGCTCCAGAAACCCTGTTCTCTCCCTTGGCAATGTCTGCCCCTGTTTTGGGCCACACAGGGCCCCACGAATCATACCTGTCCTCACTGCTGCCTGTGACACCTCTCAATTTAGTACCAGCTGTAACATTTCCTTAATGTGCGACTGACTTCCTCTCGCACAGCAGGGCAATGTTAACTTAGGCAGGCGATGCCCATCCCCACCCTGGCCTTTAACAACCCCTGGGGCCACGCTGCACTCTCCCCTACCTCCCTGTGCATGCATCCCCAAAGCCTTTACCTCTCCCTCCTTTTGGCCCTCCTGACCCTACCTAAGGTTACTGACCATCCACCTCAGTCCCCACAACTCTCCATCCTTCCAACCCTGACATGTCTCTGCCTCTTCCCCCACTTCTGCCCCTCCCCTCCTCTAAATTCAAGGCTTTCTGGTTGAGGGGAGTGGTAAGGATGGGAACAAAACCCTGGTCTCTTTTCTCATAGCTCTGATCCAGGAGGGGATAGAAGCCCAAAAGAAGGACAGTTCTCAGCTCTCTTACCAGCCATAGGGCCATGTTAATAAAGGCCAGTGCCAAGGAAGGATGTGATGGGTCTGCTCTGTTCTGAATGGGCCCCGACACACATGGAAGACGGTGTGTTTGGTTCTGGGTCTCGTGATGAGCAGATTGAGAGAGGCTAGAACCCAAGTTCTCTTGGACAGAGTTGAGGGAGCTGTTTCACCTGGAGAAGGGGAGACTCAAGAGGCTGTGGTCTCTGATTTCAGACCTTGGAAGAGTTAGTTGTCCTGGTGTAAAAAGAGGCATGCCCTGCTTAGTTTCAGGGGGACTTTGTAGTTCAAAAGTCCTGAGTACAAACTCAGCTCTTTTATTATCTGTGTGACCTTGAGCTAGGGACTTCAACCCTTGGAATCTCACTCTTCTCATCTATGAAATGGACCGCAGCTCTCAGAGCTCATCATTAATGAGATGTCTGCACAGTACCTAGGCCTGGCACAGCAGTGTTCCTCAGTGAACAGTTTTATTTTCCTAACAAAAAGGGGACAGGCTGCCTTAGAAGGAGGTGAGCTCCTGTTTCAGGGAAATGTCTGGCCTGATTTAGGCAGAGCCCTGGAGGAAATGCTATGGAGACAACTCGAACTCCAGATTATGGGAAGAGCTAGACTAGGTGACCTCTGAGGTCTGCTTCAGCCCCAAATTTAGGCCCATGAGCAGAACTTGCCCCTTGACCAGCAGCACTGGATGGGAAGGGCTGGGCAAGGAGGCCTAACACCCACAGATGGTGCAGGAAGGGCTGCCAGAGGCAGCAACTCGCCTTCTGCCCATACCCACTGGGGCCCTGCTCTTCTCCACTCTGGCTGGCAGCTGTTTCTGCCTCACTGCCTTCTTCTTTCCTCCCACCTGCCACACTTTTCCTGCCAAGCGGGACTCCTGGGCTAACGCTGGTGCTGTTAGCAGAGAGCTCAGGGAACTGGACAAAGGGCAGGAGCCCCAAGCTGGCCAGTGCTCCCTGTTGTCATTCAAGCTCGCGGACGGGAGCAGTACCCCATGGACAGCCTCGCTGACCCAGGGTTCTTGCGGGTAGAGAAGGTGCCCTGGCCTGTTTGGGAGTAGAGGAAGAGGGCAGTAGTCAAGAAGCTGGCTCCTGGGAACTGGCAAAGCCTCCCCTAGGAAGAGGCCTCCGGACCTACAGCAGCTCAGTGCCAAGGGTTTCCTGGAGGGGGCAGGCACAGAGAAGAGGCAGTGTTATGGCTCGGGCTAGGGTATAGTAGGTTGGTTAATTGTAGGACTGGGAAAGTGGCCTCATGCTGCCCACACCTCTCCAGTCACCCTGACACCCATTCTCCCCCACTCCCCACTCCCACTCCCATATTCCTCCCAATTTTTTGCCCACACCAAGCACCCTCCATCTGCATACCAGTGACCCCACAACTTTCCCGGTCTTCTACTATATCACCCTAGACCCTTACCAAACCACATCGCACATCTCACTCTACTCCTTAGCCCTGCACTCACCCTGCTCCAACCCCCACTCTTCCAAAAAGTTACCTCCACCCTTATGACTCCTCCCCTTCGCCCCACTCCTTGCCCTGCTCGTCTCTAACCCTTGACACCTTCCCATCTCCCATCCCTCCCTAATGCTCTCATCTTTCACCTCTGCTTCACATCCCTCCCAACTTTTACTTCAAGTCCTTGCCCCCAACCCTCCTGGCACCACTCCTCTTGCCCTTGACACCTCCATGCCCCCTCACCCATCACATCCCTCATACCCCACTCACACTTCACCTCCCTTATCCCCATCCTTCTTTCTGTCACCTTTCATCCTCTGGTCCACTCTTCTCCTGTCCCCTTTTTCCCTTCCCCATCCCCCTTTGCCCTTTTTCTCCTCCCTCCATTCTCTCCTTCCCAGTCAGGGTAGACATGTACATGTGTATAGGTAGACACCCTTAGATACATAGACTCACACTTACATAGATACAGTCTTCTTCATGGCCCCTTCCCATCCTTCCCACAGGCTGGTGCCTGACTACTATAGTAACCATAGCAACAGGAACCTCCAAAAAGGATACACTGGTATCTCCTAAAGGTGGGGAGCAGGGTTAAACAGAGGGAGAGAGCCCAGGAGCCTCCTCCCCAATCTCACAGTGTGGCTGGGAAAGTCTACTAAACACAGTAGAGTTGGGGGTGTGGGAAGGGAAGACAGTGAGTGTGGCTGGAATTAAAGGAGTGTCAAGGATCTCTGGGCACAATACAAGCATGAGAGGGTACTTCTAAGCTATATAGACATGTCAGTCTCTTTCCCAAGCATTGGCACCCCAGGGAAAGGGCACACCCAGCCTTCCATAGTGTGTGGATGGGTATGTGTACATCAGGCTCAAGGGTGGGAGTTTGCCCTAGAAAAACTTCTCCCTCAGGGCAGTTCTTTGGTGTTGCCACCCTCCGAGGCTGTTTACCTGCTATGCACCCATGCAGACTGGGCATCATACCTACTCCCCTTCGGCTCATGTCTCAGCCACGTGCAGATTGCACCTGTAGGTGTTTGCTAGAAAGCCAGGGGTAGCTTCTAAGGGATTTAGACAAATATGGGCCTCCACAACACCATTCTCTGATGCTGACCTGGGAGGTCTCTGGGGAGTGGGTCTATTGTGTTCATGTGGTTATGTAGACCAGAGTGTGTATAGGCCACCACAGATGCGGGACTAGACTTTTCTCCATATGCATCAGAGGGGGTTCAGAAAAGCCTGCATTTCTGACATCTTTAACCAGGCAGGTGCTTAGAAGGGAGAGTAAGGATGCCAGGTAAGCCGCAGCTGGCCATGGGAAGAAAGGAACTTCCTCCAGAGGGATAGGGGCTATCAAGGCCAGAACTGCTGCTCGAATGACTCTGGAGAAAGGAGCTGGAACCTGAGCCACAGTCTCTGGACCAGAAGCTTCATTCAGCAGGCTAGCACCAAAGGAGAAATGAGGAAGAAAGGGAAAAGGAGAAAGAAGACAGCAAGCTTTGGAGTACCTAGGAGATACCAGGGTCTTTGTATGTGTCCATGAACTCATTTTATTCTGAAAGTTGTCCTAGCAGGTGAGTGCTATCATTATCCCCATTTTACAAGTGAGAAAATTGAGGCTCAGTGGGGGAAAAGAAACCTACCCAGGACATATAACCAGAATGTGGAAGGAGTGGGATAGAAATTCAAGTTAGTCCTTTCTCCCCCAAGTGCACACATGTACAAAGAAAATGTCAGTAGTTGCCAGCTGTCTGAGGCAGTGGCTAGCTGGCTGCTGAGAGGCTGTGATAAGAATTTGGACTGACCACAGGGACTCTAGCAGAGCCTATTGGTAGCTTGTAAGATCCCAAATGGGGACCCACTAACATCTTCTTCGTTCAGTTCCTTAGCCTCATGTCCTTGAGATCCATTACCAATCGCCTATAGCCTCTCGGGATAGCGATGGAGGATGGGCGTGAGAAAGCATCTATTATAGTCTCATCCTCAGACTGCTGGAGGGACCAACTGGGCCGATGGAGAGAAAGTCCCCTAGGCAGACTCAGTGGAGAACTGAGCCCCACCCAGCACCTACTGGGAGAGCCAGTAAGGGAAGCAGTAAGACCTTGTCACTTCAGGGCCTATGTAGGCCGGGCCTGGGCTTTGGATACCTACTTCCCATGCCAGGGTTTTGGTGAGCCCCTGGCCCAGGATGGCTAGGCTTCTCTTGGGGGTAGAAGGAAATGCCAGCTCACCAAGTTCCACCTGGAGAGGGATGCGTGCTAGTGTTGGGTGTTACCATTACTTCCTGTCTTTTTGTTTGGTTTTCAGTAGACCGCATGGCTACCTGGCTTATCTGTGAAAGATGAGCCTAGGTGTTTAGTATTGAACTCAACTAAAACTCCCAAGCAAGTTAATCAGAATTATTATATACGCAGAATATTTTTTAAATAACCTTTTTTCCCCCAATCAATCACAAAAAATAGTCTTTGAGAAATTTTGGAAAGTAGAAGTATAACAGGAAAAAAGTACCAGAGACACTTTTAATGTTCCAGTACATTATATATATGTATATGTATATGTATATGTATATGTATATGTATATGTATATGTATATGTATATGTATATATACTTTTTAGTTGTAAATTATACATAAGATCTACCACTTTAACCCCTTTAAGTGTAGAAATCAGTGGCATTACAGCCATCTGCAATGTGGTACAACCATCACCACTATCCATTTCTAAAACATTTTTATTATCCTCAGTAGAAACTCTATACCCATTAAGCAATAGCTCCCCTCCCACCCTCTCCCAGCTCCTGGTAACCTCTATTCTTCTTTCTGCCTCTATGAATTTGACTACTCTAGGTATCTCATATAAGTGGAACCACACATTATTTGTCCTTTTGTGTCTGGCTTATTTCATTTAACATGTTTTCAAGGTGCATCCGTGTCGTAGCATGGATCAGTGATTCATTCCTTTTTGTGGTTGAATAATATTATACTGTCTGGATAGATCATGTTTTGTGATCTATTCATCTCTATGGACACTTGGGTTGTTTTCACTTTGGGGGCAATTATGAATAAAGCTGCCATGGACATTCGTGGACAAGTTTTTCTGTGGAATTATGGTTTTGTTTCCTTACACCTTTTTGTCTGTTGTGAATTGTGTTGTTATGAACGTTGGTATACAAGTATTTGAACCCCTCTGTTCAATTCTTTTGAGACTATACCTAGATGTAGACTTGCCAGGTCACATGGAAATTCTATGCTTAACTATTTGAGGAACCGCCATACTGTTTTCCATCATAGCTGTACCATCTACATTCTCGCCAACAGCACACAAGGGTTCCGATGTCTCCACATCCTCTCCAACACTTATTATTTTCCATTTGGTTATAATGGCCAACCTAATAATATAATTATATATTTTTACATAGTTGAAATCATATAGTTTTTTACCCAGCTCTTTTTAATCTATTGTTAAAATTATACTGAGTATCTTTCCATGTAATTAAATATTCATAAATGTCATTCTTGATGAGTGTGTGATATTTTATTACATGAATTTAGTTAACTAATCCTCTGTTGGTAGATATTTACTTTGCTTTACTATTATAAATAATGCTGTGATCAGTATCTTTGTTCATAAATCTTTGTCAGACTGTGATTCCTTTTTTAAATAAATACTATCTCTATTATTTTTTTCTTCTTTTTCTACTTTGCTGAGTTTCTTCAATCACAGAATTATGCATGCTCATTGTGCCAAATCTAACAATACAGAGGCTTATAAAGAAAACATCAATAATCCTCCCATTCCCTTCCCTCCCAGTCCCACTGCCCTGAGGTTACTGATATTAACGATTTGTGTGTATTCTTCTGTCCCGCTCTCAGAGCTTATGGAAACACTTGCACACGAAATGTTTTTCTTTCCTTTGTTGTGCATACACATGGGAGCATAAACATTAATTGTACAGGATGAACGTTTGGGACTAGTCTTACAGAATCAGAGAATTAACTTTTTAAGGCTTTGACATGCAAATTTATTTCTTACTCAATTTTTTTCTAGAGGATTATTCTAATTTATACCCTCACCAAAATGTGGAACTCATTTACCCCTATTTTCCAGTATTGAGTATCATATTTTTGAAGCTTTACTAATTGGGAATTGAAAGTAGTATCTTATATCATTGGCTTCTAATTTGCATTCCTTAAGTCAAATATTTGTTTTTCTTGTTTATAGGCCATTTGTAATTCCTGTTTTGTGAATTGTCTGTTTATATCTTATGTTCTTATTGATTTGTATGTACTCTTTTATAGGTATTAATGGTTTTAACCTTTTCTGATCACATTTGTGGCAGTTTTTTTTTCATTTGTTACTTGAATTTTAGAGCTGAAAGGAGGGAATAAGAAAAAAGAGGAACTATCCCAGCCGTTTTTTATATACTTGATCTCAATTCTTACATCTACCTTGTGAAGTGCATTTGTATTTATCTCCATCTGACACAGGAGAAGACAGGCTCAGAGAGGTTAAGTAACTAGCTCAAGGTCATCCAGCTAGTGAGAATTGGAGCTGGGATTTGAATCCAGGTCAAATACAGAGATTTGATTGACAGAAGGTGACAACACTACCTAGTCTGTATCACTGTAATTGTAGTATCGGTAGAGCTTTGTGCTACTTGCTTTACGGATATCATTTACAGAAAGGTAAGGATAGGGGCTTTTATTATCTCCCATTTTGCAGTTGAGGAAAGTGTAGATCAGGTTATTTAAGTATCTTGCTTAAGGTTTCATAACTGGTAAGAGCAGACCCAGGATTTGTCCACAGGACTGTTTGAATTTAAAGATGTTTGACACTGTCCTTGCCCCATACATGTTGCGTCCCTAGGGCCATCTTCTTAGATCTAAATTGAGGCCCAGAGAGGGAGAGAATGTTGCTCGCAGTCACACAGAAAATTAGTGGCTAAGTCCCTACCTCCTTATAGTTGACTTGTCCAAAACCACACAGCTAGTTAGTGGCTGAACCAGACTTGGAACCCATCTCTGGCTACCTCTCTGTCTGACTGGAGCAACGATTTGCAGTGAAGAAAGTTTATGGAGCTACCCGGGGGCAAAGAGCAATTAGGTAGAGTGTGTAGCTGCTCCAAGATCTTTCTGAAGGACTGGACTCTGGCATTGGAGTCTTCCAGGGCAAGGCAGTTCCAGAAGTCCCTAAATTATACAACCCAGGATTGAGGACTCATGTCCAAGGGCAAGAAAACCTTTTGACAAGGAGACAGCTGCCCTCCCTTCACCAGCTGCCAAAGATTGCAGCAGGAATAGTAAGCTCAGGGCTCTGAGTAGGAAGTTGGTGGGGTTGAAGAAACAAAGTGGCAGTTGCCTCTTTTCATCATCTCTATCTCCCAGTGTGTGTGTGTTTAGAGGAAAGAGGGAAGAGAGTGCTTTGATGGGAGAATGGAAATGGTTATTTGTAGCCCCTAGTACCTAAATGCCCCCATACCTTCTTACCAAGAAAATCTTACTCATATAGGGAATGGGCTATATACACTGATTTTAGAAAATCCAGTCATAGAAATTTCTCACCGAATTGACCTGAAATTCGATAAAAATTATTTATTTGAATAATAGACTAATTACTTCGATGGTGATAGTGAAATGCAGGAACCATCCGGGGAGCAATATGGCCTCTAAGAGCTTGGGCACTGAAGTCCAGGTAAACCTGGTTTCAAGTCCCAGTTTAAAATTTGTCTTCTCCATAAAATAGTTGCTGAGACCTTGAATAAATTTCTTCACCTCTCTTGGAATCTTACTTTCTTCTTCTTTGAAACTTAGAAATCAGGATTGTTATGAAGCTTAAATGACATACAACATGCTAATCTCTTAAGATCGCAGTTCTTGTGAGATGGGAAGTGCCCAAGGCCACATAGGCAATAATAAGGGCACTTATTCAAACTCTCATGTCCTTCCCATCCTCACCTATAAATATGCCTCCACCTCAGGGGGTGGTTGTGAGGATTCAGTGAGTTAATAAATGTCATTTGCTTAGAACAGAGTCTGGTATATAGTAAGCACTTAATAAATGGTAGCTACTATTATTTTCACCTTAATTAGACATGTTTAATCCAAATGACTGCTTGATACCCAGTTGAGTTTGACAGTGCTAGGGTAGACTGCTTAGGAGAAGCAAAGGGTAATTTGGGAGCAGGAGGTGAAATGTCTGATATGGAGGTGGAAGGTTAAGAGCCAGAATGCACCTGAAGAGATTCTTCTCAGTGAGGGCACAAAGACGTGCTTAGGTGGGCCAATGCCTTGATTTACCTCATCCCCAGAGACCAAGCACAGCTGACAGGTCCTTTTATCACGTTTGTATTCTCCCATGCCTCTCATCTGTCTAGCAAGACACTACGTTTGGGGAAGGGAGTAAGGCAGGGATAGGAACCTGCTTTCATGACAATCCCTGCGGAAAACTGGAGATTGCTTCCAGGGCCTGGGCCCAGGACTAGCGATGTGTGGCAGACAAGCATGCCTGGGAGGGGGCAGTGGGATTTTATGCTACACACATCTGTGTGTATCTCAAAAGAAGCTATGGTTGTCACTGTCATTCCTGTGGTGGCCTGCACAGCCATTGGGCACAGAAGCCCCCAAAGTTCCCTTCCTTTCATATTAGTTACTCTCTTTGGCCATGGGACCACTCATTGATTCTCTATGGCTCAGACAGTGGTGATGGAGGACCGGTCAGTGCACGGCCTGGGGCTTTGGGGCTAATATATTTTCATAATTTTAAAAGACAACTATAAGATTATATATGTGTGTGTGTGTGTATTCACTTTTCAAAGTTAAACTCTTGAAACTCTCTTAGCTTTTTCTTCTGATATTTATCTCCACATTTCTAATGGTATTCCAGTACTGCTGTTCCTTGACTTTCCTGTTTTAAATGTTTGGGTGTGTATACACATACACACAGGTGGATATACGTATATACATATTTACTCATGTATATTTATCCTATGTATATCCTCGTTAGCATATATATGCTAATGTATATGGCACCTATTTCCTTCTAGCTTATACCTTTATTTTAAATAATAAATATAGATCTCAATGCTTATAATTAAAACAGAAGCCTTCTGCTTTACCCCTGAGCCTCACTCTTCAGACTTAAAGACTTGCAAATCTCGTAGCTGTTTCTTCTGATATTTACTTCCACATCTCTAAATGGCATGTTAATACTGCTTCTTTAAAAAAAATTATGTTTTAAATATCTATTGACTTTTTATTTTATTAGAGGAGGATTTAGCCCTCTCTCTACCAGCAGCACCATATGTGCACACATACTTCCCCTCCCCTCATATATCCAATATCGGCATATCACAGTTTCTGATTTTACCAGAATTTCATGTTTACAGTATTAGGATTATAAATATTGTTCACAGCTTAGTCATGTAGAACACTGTGATTACATTTCGTTCTTCGGTCAACTTATTTTCCCGGAGTTAATAACTGCCTCTTTTTTTTTTTGTTTTCTTAGTTTTTTTTTATGACTTTTTGCTAGTACATCGCCAGTTTCTCCATCAGGACTATAAAATTCATGCAAACACATTAAACAACCCATTACTTGAAACTTTTTTCTGAGAGCTCCCTACCTTGCTCCAATGTGAGCTAGTTGCTAGAGGCTTGGTTTTTAATACTTGGATTTCAGGTACTTAGCAAGGACCTCTTTATACCCAGTTCCATGTGAAACCCTAAAAGCAATGCAGAGATAAATAAGCTAAATCCCTGTCCTCAGGGAGCCTAGGGTCTCAGGGATGTTTAGTTTACAGAGATGTCTCATCAGAAGGCTTAGGCTCCTTGCAGGGACTTTGATCTAAGCTGTCTTTGATCTCACACTCCAGGCAGGCCTTCCCCTCTCCATCTGCACTAAATACCAGAAGAATACAATACAGTCCCCCAGAGAGCGGATGTGGTCTTGGGCTGCATCAACAGAAACAGCTTCCAGAACAGGAGGGCTTAGTTCTACTTGACTCTGTGTTGATAAACTCTATCTGGAGATTATGTTCAGTTGCAAAGGACACAGCTAAATAGGAACTGGAAACTACATCCCATGAAATAGTTGAAAATTGAGAATCTCTGGCTTCTTGGAGGGGTAGTCTGCATGTAGCCATCTCCATTTTTCTTCCATCATGTTCCCTTTTAAATTGGCTATAGTCTGGTTTCTGCCTCTACTGCTTCACTGAAACTGCTGTCACCATTGGTGAGGCTGCCAACATGTTAAGTCTGTATCTACTGACCATTCCCCATTTTCTAATTTACAGTATGCCACTCTCTTCTGTTTCTCTTCCAATCTCTTAAACCAATCCTTCATCTTCATCAGATTCCCTTCCTCCATCTGCCCCTTAAGTATTAGTATTTTCTAGAGATCCACTGTTGATCCTTTTTCTCTCTGTGCTCACTCTCCCTAGGCAATACCATCCACTCCTTTGGCTTCTACTATTGCTTTATCAGTCAGGGTGAGCTAGATTATGCTGTGGTAACAAACAACTCCCAAATATCAGAGGCTTAATACAACAGTTATTTCTTGCTCATAATACATGTCCAAAACAAGTCAGCAGGGATCATCTGCTCATCATGGTCACTAAGGAGAGGATTCATTTCACCACTGCTTCCACAGTCAGCAGCAGAGGGAAGAGAATCCGGCATATTACACACCTCTTTTGAACTTCTCCCTAAGAGTGATCCATGTCACTTCAATTCACATTTCATTGACCATGACTAACCTCAAAGAGTATAGGGAAAGTATAGTCCTACTATGTTCCTAATGATTAACCCCTTATTTCTTGATGTCTGCTGTACCTTGATATCTAGCCTAGATGCTCCTGAGCTTGGACCACTATGTCAAAGTGTCTCCTTGATGTTTCTACCTTGTCAACCCACATATACTTTAAATTTGACATGATTGGAAACTGAATTTATCTTTTTAACCCCCAAATGTGCTCCTCCTGGTTTCTCTTCCTTAAGGAAATTAATATTCATCCTGCTACCCAAGCCAGAAATCTGGTATTCATCCCAGATCCCTCTTTTCCTTTCATTTCCCACATCCATAAAGTTATCCTGTTGATTCTACCTCCTTGACATCTCCTCACATACACCCCATTCTCTCCATTTCTTAATTCTACTGCTATTGCCTTCACTGAGGTCCCATTGTCTCTCATTCAGATTATTGCCATAGTCTCCTAGGTGGTCTTCGTACCTCCAGTCTTGATGCCTGCATTCTATCATACATACTTTCAGACATAAGTCTGAAAAAGTAGTCACAAGAGTGATAAGCTATCTTTTAAAAGTCAAGTATTTAAAACTTGTTAAAGCTCTTTGTTGACTATAGGATGAAGCCCAGCTCCTCCTCAGCATCCAGCACATGTCCTGATACGGGCATGGCCTTCTTATACTTATTACCACAACATATAGTGATTGATTCACATGGTTTTCTCTTCTGCTCCTTGAAGATAGGCAGCTTGTCTTACTCATCTCTATGATCTGTAGGTCTCCAGCACAGTACCAGGCACTCAGAAAATGTTCAGTGAATGGTCATTGAATGGGCAAATGAATGGGAACACCTGATTCAGGGAAGTTTACAAATACCTTCATGGAGTACAGGAAGCCAACTGTTCTGTATGGCCCAAGATGAGCTCTAGGAGCCATGAGTAAAACCACAGAGAGGCATTATTTCAGCTCAAGAGAAGGGAGAACTTCTTTAACTGCTAGAGTTGTCTGAAGATATAGGCTGCTCTAAGAGAGATACAGTGCCCTGTGACAAGAGGTTTATAGTCAGTAGCTGGACAGTGTTTGGCAGTGATGTTGGAGTGGAAATTCCAACAGCAGGTAGGAAAGTGGAGTGAATCCTCTCACAGTCCTCTTGCAGTTGTCAGCAATGCCTCTCTCAATGATCATGAACCTGCTTCTTTGGCTTACCTGATTGATGTGGGTCATCTAGGCTCCTTAAGAACTGCCTCTGCATTAGGGACACTACCTCTCCACTAACTAGGCTGGTCCTGGCCAGGCCAGGCCCACCCACCTGGCCTTTGACCAGATGGCCTAAGAGGCTTGGAGATGAAAGGGCCTTCTAGAACTGTACTGGCTCTAGGTTCTCAACCACAGCTCCAGCCATCTCCTCTGCCTTCCTCCAAGGCAGGCCACTTTGACTTATGACTGCTCATTGTCAGAAACAGGAAAGCTGTTGCTTATTTTTACAATCGCTCAAGTAAAACTATATCATCAACCTGAATTTGCCCTGATCCCAGTCTGACCGCCAATCCCAATGAACTATTGCTGTCACCAAAGTTATGTCCATGATCTCCTTCCTGTGAATTTGAGAGACTGACTTTGACCCCTTACCCTATTCTGATCCAACTCTTTGAAAGCCCAGAATCAACCATAGGAGCACAGGGCTCTTTTCAGACCTTCCCAAAGAGGTCCCTCATAATTCTAGGTGTGCTGATGGATATACTGCAAAGAGGCATCAGATTACTCATCAGAGTACATCCCTTCTAATCCTGGCTTTGTGGTTGATTTCACGAATGCCTCTGACTTGGCTAAACCAATCCCTCTTTCTGGGCCTCAAGTTCCCCCTAAGTGAAATCTAGGGTAGTTATTTGTGTGCTGTGGACAGTCGGTTTCATTCCCAAGCCCATCCCAGATTGCTGTTCTGCCTCCACAAGCTCTGCAGCTGCAGCTCCTTGCCAAAGGTCCCAGGGGGTACATCAAGAAAACAAGCAGCCATGCAGAGAAGGTCTGTAGGGAGGATTCTGGTGGGGAAATAAGCCCTAAAGGAGGGAAGCCAGTTGGAATCCAAGAAGGAAACTGCCAACTTCCCGATTGGCAAGAACTGAAGCTGTCCTCTCTGGAGGATTTTCCAGACCCAAACTAAAGAATTGGGATTGACCGCCTCTTTCTAAATCCTCTGGCCCTGAGTCTTGGCTGTGAGCTTTGTGTGTACACATATACTTGTGTGATTTACACAGCACCCTAGGGATTAGAAGTCAGGTGCCTCTTTTCAGAAGAGCATAGGGATGAGAAAGGTCTGGCCAGTGCTTCAAGCCAGGGAGCAGAAAAAGGTAAGGCAAGGCTCTCCAGGTCTTTTCACTCCTCCCTAAACTGGCAGCTGCAGGGCCCAGGAGAGGTGGGGATCTCCCTCATCTTGCCTGCTCTCATTTCAACAGTGGCTTAGTAGCTCAGCTAGGAGGAGGGGTGGGACAGCCTTTCCAGCTTCCTTTTTGGGTTAATTGGTGTTCCCTCTAGTTACTCCCTGCTTCCTTCCCCTCCCAGTTCCCATAGCAACTTGGCTGTAGCAGCCAGAACTTGATTGAGCCCAGTGGTGTCCTGACTGAGGTGGAAAAGGGGGATTCTTTGGGGGAAGGGAGGGCACCGTCAGGCCAAGGTTTCCCACCCCACCCATACTCTGCTGCCACCTTGAGGGTCCAGGATGGTTAAGGTCAGAGGACAGCACATGATGAAGTCTTTTCTGCCAGGGCTGGACTTTGGAGAGCATGAAAGCCCAGAGCAGGCCTGGTTCTCAAATCTCCTTCCTGGTTCTCCATGCCCTTGTGTCCTGCTCCATCCTGAGTTTGGACTTGGAAGTCACTGGTAGGATTGTCCAGTAGGAAGAACCCTATTGGAGTTGAGAAACCAGGTTTCAATTCCTCCCTATGCCACTATTTTCTGTCTGTAGACAAGTCCTCCCCACTTTTCTGGGCCTAAGTTTCCTCATTTATAACATGATAAGTAGGGCTTAGCTGATAATTCTCTGCATATTGAAGTTACCTAGGGGGTTTTGAAAAACTACAGATTGTGGGCCCCACCCACTGGGATCCTGACTTAGTTGGTCTGGAGTGTAATAAGGGTGAAGCAGGAGATTTTTAAAAAGACTCAGGATTCTAATATGCAGCCAGAGTAGAGAAACTAGAGCAGAAGATCTCCAACCTTCTGGCCTTGAGTCCTGGTTAGCAGGTCTTCCAAATGACTGTTGTCAGGAAGTTTTCTTTTTCCTGCATGCCCTAGCTCCAGCAAGCCCCACAGCTCTCCTACCCCTTCCCCTTCACCATCCTTGTAGTTGAGTGCCCAGGCCGCTGGGCCTGCACAAACAACCTGGCCCCCTCTGGCTCAGTCCTAACGCTGATGAGACAGGGCAAGCAACTTAGGCCCATCTAGGGAAGAGAGCTGCCTACAGAGACTAAGGCCGACTTGATGCCCACGTGGTAGCACTGAGAGTTAGGCTTTTCACCTGAGAAGGATCCCAGGCCACCTCTGAAGCAGGTGGGCCAGCAATGGCCTCAGCTGGCTGGCTGTGGGGCCAGGGAATCGGATTACCTCTCAGCTCCCTGTCATTCTTCCTCCATTCCCCTCATTAGCTCCTTGCCTGTTCCTGCCTCGCCACCCACAGGCCTGGTGTCCTCCTCAGGCAATCTGCTCGCCCACTTGTTGCCATGGTGACTCTGGCTGGGGGTTGTGGGGTTTGAGGGAGGGTCGTCTAATTAAGGAGAAAGGCCACACTCCCACTGTCAAGCCACCCCTCTCCTCAGCCCGCCTTCCTCTTTCTCTGCCTGGACTCCCTCCCTCTTTCCCAGAGCAGATGAGTGAAGTGCCCAGCCACCACAGCCTGTTATTAGGCTAACTGCAGTTGCCTGGGAGAAGAGCTAAAACTCCCATGGGGCTCCCTCATGTAGGAGCAGAAATATTGAACTGGAAGAGCCCAGGGACAATCCCATAGGGTCCCCCGAATGCCACCAGTGGAAGAGGGGATAATTCCACACAGTTAGGGCTGAGGGTTGAGGCGGACTCTGCGTCTAGGCAGTGGCCAGAGCCTCATCTTGGCACTCTAGGGCCCAAAAGATGGCAGAGTTCTCTGAATTAGTGAGGCCTTTAGCTTTGGGGATTTTCATTTCTTTCCTGCTTTACTTTAATTCTTTCTCTTAAAACTCTTTCTGCTCTCTTATCCCTCTTTCTTACCTCTGCTTTCTTATACTGCCATCTTCCTCACCCATATTTCTCCTGCTGTTCAATCTTACCTTATCTTTCTCTTTTCATAGGAAGAACATTTATTTTTTACTTTTTAAAATATTTTTTTTAATTTTTCAATTCCAATTGACATACAATATTACTTTCAGGTATATAACAGTGATTAGACGTTTGTATAACTTATGAACTGATCACCCTGATAAATTCAGTACCGATCTGATACAAACATAGTTATTTCAATACTGCTGACTATGTTCCCCATGCTGTATTCTGCATCTCTATGACTATTTTATAACTACCAATTTGTACTACTTAACCTCCTCCCCCTTCACAGATCTCCCCAACTTCCCCCCATCCAGCAACCATCAAAATGATCTTTGTATCTATGAGGTTGTTTCTGTTTTCTTTGTTCACTTACCCTATTCTCTAGATTCCACATATAAGTGAGATAATATTTTGTCTTCTGTCTGACTTATTTGACTCAGCACAATACCCTCGAGGTCCATTCATGTTGTTGCGAATGGCAAGATTTCATTCTTTTTATAGCTGAGTCATATTCCATTGTATGTATGTACCACCTCCTCTTTATCCGTTCATTCATTGATGGACACCCAGGCTGCCTCCGTATCTTGGCTGCTGTAAAAAATGCTGCAATGAACCTATGGATGCACATGTCCCTTCAAAGTGGTGTTTTGTGTTTCTCCAGATACATGCCCAGAAGTGGGATCACTGGGTCTTTCTTTGTCTCTTCTTATAGCCTTTGTATTAAAGTCTATTTTGTCAAGTATTGCTACTCCCAGCTTTTTTTGTATCCATTTTCATGAAATAACTTTTTCCATCCCTTTAATTTTTCTGTGTCTTTTGATCTGAAGTCTCTTGTAGACAGCGTACATAGGGTCTTGTTTTTTTATCCATTCAGCTACCCTATATCTTTGGATTGGAGCATTTAATCCATTTTCATTCAAAGTAATTGTTGATAGATATATAGTTACTGCCATTTTATTATTTATATTTTTTATCTTTTTTCCTCTTTTCTTTCTCTTCTTAAGGAAGTCCTTCTAACATTTCTTGTAATACTGGTTTAATGCAGATGAACTCCTTTATTTTTTTCTTGTCTGGGAAGCTCTTTATCTGTCCTTCGATTCTAATGATAGCCTTGCTGTGTAGTGAAATCTTGGTTGTAGGTCCTTGCTTTTCATTACTTTGAATATTTCCTGCCAGTACCTTCTGGTCTGCAAAGTTTCTGTTGAAAAGTTAGGTCATAGTCTTATGGGAGCTTCTTTGTAGGTAACTAGTTGCCTTTCTCTTGGTGTTTTTAACCTTCTCTCTTTGCCTTTAATCTTTGCCATTTTAAGTATGATGCATCTTGGTATAGGCTTTTTTGGGTTCATCTTGTTTGGGACTCTCTGCACTTCCTGGGATTGTATGTCTTTTTTTTTTTTTTGGCCAGAATTGGGACATTTTCTGTCATTATTTCTTCAAGTGGGTTTTCAGTTCCTTGCTGCCTGTTTAGGGTTTGTGAACCATTGAGAAATTTTAGGAAAAGTCCATTGAGTGAGCCAAGACAGGCCATTTGTATGGAAAAGCCACTGAAAGCAACTTGGGTGGCGTGCATGTTGGGAGGGGTGGGTTCTCAGGGAATCACCTGGGCAGGGCAAGCACCAGCAGCCAGGTAGATGGAGACTCAGATATGGCAGCTGCCTAAGTCTGCAAGCCGTGTAAGGGAGGGCTCAACAAAGGAATAATGTCCTCTGCCAACACTTCTGTCTGGGAAAAAGCTGCCCCTCCAGTCTTCATCTTGACAACTCAGTTCATCCCCATATGTACCTGGTGCCTTTTGAGCTGCTGCCCCAGTGCTGGAGCTCAAAACGAGTGTGTCAGTAGTAAGACTGTGTGGGCCCTTTAAGAGGAATGTCTGCAACTCCAGATGCCCTGTGTCACTCAGCCACAGTCTCCACTGGTTTTCACAGCCAGAAGTTTTGAGGACTTCTTTTCCCTGAACTGGGACCCTGGGCTGTGGACCCCATTGTGGGACCAGGACCTCTCGCTCCTCAGGGGGAACCTCTGCAGCCAAGATATCCCTCCCAATTCTCAACTGGCACACAGAGGTGTGGGACCAGCCTGTTTTGTATCTTCGCCCTTCCTACTAGTTTCGAGGTGGCTTAATCTGTGTGTCCTTAGTTATAAGACTTCTGATCAGCTAGACTTCAGGGGGTTCTCAGTGATGGCTGTTTTGTGGGTTAGTTGTAACTTTGATGTGATTGTGGGAGGAGGTGAGCACAGTGTTTACCTACTCTGCCATCTTGACCAAAACCCACCCTTATCTTTCTTACTTCCTCTTGCTTTCTCCTAATCTTCACAGCTCCCTCTTATTCCCACCCTCTTATACCCTGCTTTTTCTTACCCTTCATCTTTCACCCTCACTGCACCTCTTTACTTCCTTTACACCTTCCATCTCTTATTCCTCCTCTCTTTCTCCCAAACCTTGTTTTTCCTACCCCCATTATCACCACCATTTCTTACTCTCTAACTCCCTACTATTCCTTATCCACCTCCTCCGTTGTACCCCCTTATTCTACTGATAACCTTTCGTGCCCCTCAGCCCCCTCTGTGACCCCTACAACTCTCTCTTACCCAGCCTCTTACTTTCAATTTTTCTTTTCCACCCTCCTTTCACTCCTTTCTTGTTTCTTTGCACATACCTTTTATTCCAATAATTTCACTTTTATGGGTTTATATAAATAAAATGTAACAAAGGTATGCAAGAGAGATGTATACAAAGATATTCACTGAACATTTGTTTATAATAGTCAAAACTTGGAAATAATATCTATCCACAGGAGGTCAATACCCTTTCCACTGTATTCATACAGAATTATTCTGTGTTCTTTTAGCATTCACTCACCTCCATAGCTTTACTAAAGCTGTTGCTTCAACCTGGAATGCCCTTTTGTCTCATCTTTACCCAGCCATCTAAAATCCTACTGTGAGTCCTCACTCAGCTTTTATACCTTCACCAAAATCATTTCCATCCTTTCTATTTACTTCTCTCCAATGGCCAGTGGTTTAACCTCTCCTATAGTATAAATCATATGAGAGAGAGTCTCAAGTTAGATGTGTCTATCCATGAAACCGGAATTTCTCTGAGAGTCAGGACATGTCCTCATTTACTCCTCCCGTTCATTCAATCAACAGATATTTTTTACATATATTGTGCTGAGTACAAGCCCATGCCTGTTTTTATGCATCTCATATTTTAGTTGGGTTGACAGAGAAAAACAAAACAAGGATGCAGCCAAAGTCATACTTGTAGTGAAGAAACAGTTAAGAGAAAGAGAGAATGATGAGGGGGAATCCTCTAGTTAGAGTGGACACCCTCTCTGAGGAGGTGACATTTGAACTGAGGCCTGAAAGATGAGAAGGCCCTAGCCATGCCACAACAAGGGGAAGAGCATTTCAGGCCAAGAGAACAGTATGCGCCTGGGGTGGGGAGAGTAGGGCATGTTCAAGGAAAAGAAAGAAAATGTGTGTGTTGGAACATGATGAGCTCGTAGGTAGAGGTAGAAAATGGTGTTGGAGACACCCAAGATAGTCAAGTTATGCAGGGGCTTGAAGTCTGTAGTAAAAAGTTGAGGTTCTATTCTAAAAGCTTTGAAGCATTTGAAGCAAGGGGGTAACATGATTCAATGGTATTTAGAGATCACTTTTATGCCTGTGTGGACAGTGGATTGTAATGACCAAGAATAGAAGCAAGAAGGCCATGTAGGAGACTGTTGTCCAGGTGACAAATGACAGTGGCCTGCACAAGGCTGTGGAGTAGAATGAGAATTATCATGCCTTGTGGATGGACTGCCTGTGTGGACATAAGGAAAGAGAGGAACGAAGGCTTACACCTAGGTTTCTGGCTTGCTCATCTGGGTGGAAGGTCATAGCACTTATCTGAAATGGGCAAGACTTGGTGTTGAGAGCAGATTTGGAGTACAAAAAATTGTGACCTTCATTTTAAAATTTAGAGCATGTTAAATTTTAGATGCTTGTGGGATATCAAGGTAGCAAACAATGCTTTCTTCCTCAGAGGGTTGGGTGGATTTGCATCACAACCCACAACCAGCCACCATCACCACCCATTACTAGCCCCACTCGGTGATGGCTTTGGAAAAGGCCAGTGTGAGATTGCATTCCTAAAGTCCATGTTCACAGTGGAGTTATTTGCATTTTAGTGTAAGTGTTTAAAGTCAGTGTAAGAAGCTTCAGTCATGTTGCTCAGTGTGTGGATGAAAGGCCTTCAGCAACAAAATGACATGTACTCTTGTTCAAAATGGGGATCCCTGAGCCCATCTCAATCCCCTTGAAGCTGAATTGGAGGGGCTGTCTGCATACTTAACAATGACTCAGGGGATTCTGAGGCACACTGAAATCTGAGAACTGTTATTATAAGGAGCCACTATGAGAAGGTACTCCTGAAGATCTGAGGACTGGATGTGAGAAGGTCTCTCACCCCATGCATGAGAGTTGCCTGTGTGTCCTGTTAAAATGGAGGTGCTGACTTGGGTCTGGGTTGGACCATTTTCTAGGTAATCATGATACTGGTGGTCCAGGTCCACATTTCCAGTAGCAAGGAGCTAGATCAGTGATTCTCGGTGGGAGATGATTTTGCCCCCACAGGGGACATTTGGCAATGGCTAGAGAAATTTTTGGTTGTCACAATCTGGGGTTAGGGTGCAACTGGCAATTACTAGGTAGAGGCAAGTGACGCTGCTCAAAAACCTACAATGCACAGGGGAATCCCCACTACAAAGAATTATTCAGTTTAAAATGTCAGTAGTATTGCTGTTGATAAACTCTGGACTTGATGGCAACCAAAGGGCATAGAGCAGGGAAACTTCCTTAGCTAGTACCCAGAACCTGATAGGAGTAGGCTATGTGAGGGACAGGAAATATACCTGTGAAGTGAAACTGCAGAGTTTCCGAATGAATCATGGTTTCTGCTGCACACCAGGGCTGAAGCCAACAGGACAGAGCATGGATTAAGTAGAGATTAAGGGTACATGTGGTGCCTCATAAGGCAGATTCCTGTTTTTATTAAAAATAACCCCTCACATTGGTATTGAACGTTAGAGTTTACAACACATTTTCGTATGTGTCATATTATTTGATCCAAACAACACCCTAATGAGGTAGAGCAAGGATTATTCTCTCTCTTTCTTGAATTGAGAAACTTAACATCGTCAATCAAAGAAATGTTTGCTGAATTTAATAGTACTGAAATTTACTTCATTATGGGTAACCTCAGACAAGTAAGGTCACCTCTTCAGGCCATCTGTCAAATGGTAGGGTTGATTGGGTTGATTGGTAAGGATTCTTCCAACTCAGACATAGGAGTAATTTTGTGATTTTACCAATGAACAAACTCTAAGTCTTGGATGGTTGCAGACTAGGGGACTTGGGAGTCCTGGCTATGAGGTAGGAGATCTTAGGGTAGGATGTAGTGGTCTTGACTCAAACCTTTCTTCTTCACTTGTTGGATTCTGGGGTTGGGTTGGTGAGCACACCTCCCCTGCTAGACTAAAGTACACCCCTCATCACTTTCCTCTGAGGTGGGAAGGGGCTGACACCTGGCTGATGCTCTTTCCTCTCCCCACAGGCTGTCTACAAGGCCTGGCTGTGCTCAGAATACTTCAGCGTGACCCAGCAAGAATGCCAGCGCTGGGTGCCCTGCAAGCAATACTGCCTGGAGGTGCAGACCCGGTGCCCCTTTATACTCCCTGACAATGAGGAAATGGTGTACGGAGGGCTGCCTGGCTTTATCTGTACAGGTAAAGGCAGGGCAGTGGGGAGGAGGGAGGAGACTGGGTCCCAGGGTAGGCACCAGGTCTGGGGTGTGATAGCAGGGAGGACAATAGGGAAGTCAGGTTAGAAGCATGTTAGTGGATGGAGAAGTGGGCAGTAAGGTCCCCAGGCTGGAATAGGGCCTAGGGCCTAGTGGAATGGGCCGAGGGCAGTGTCCGTCTTTATCTTCAACACGTCCAGCCAGGGAGTCATCCCACAGAAACTGTCTGGGGTCCCTGGGAGAGACATGGATGGAAAGGAAGGTGGTAGGGGTAGGAACAAAAAAAGTCTTGGGCAAGGCCACCAGAGCAGTCTCAGTTTTGAAAATCTCTCTAGGAAAGGCATAGCTTTCAGCCCACTTAGCACCCACCACAGCTTCCTTATCCATTGACAGGGTTGCTGGACACTTCGCCAAAGCGCCCGGAAACCAAATGCTGTGACACGCAGTGGGTCTCCTGTGAATCGGAGAAGAAGAAGTTCAAGGAGTCTGAGGCCCCCAAAACCCACTACCAGCAATTCCACCATTCCTATTTCCACCACTACCACCAACAGTACCGCCACTACCACCCCCTCCATGACCCCCCAGGCCGCATCAGCCACAAGCCCTCTCTGCTGCCGGTGTCTGCGGGCTCCCGCCTCAGCCCCAGCAGGATCCGGCTCTATGTCCTTGTTCTCATGCTCCTCCATACCATGGTGTCCTTCTCCAGCAACCAGGGTGGTGGGGGACTGGGGCTGGAGGCACTGCCTGCCGTAGATGAGGGCCTGACTCGGGAAGAGTGACAGCAAAGAGGGAGGACAAACCTCCACCACACATTGACATCAGCTCTAGCTCCCCCAGGGGGAGGGGGAGGGGGCTCCTCCCATGGGAGATATAGGACAGGTGGGGGCGGGGGGAAATGGGGACCACACATCGTCCCCAACCTACCCCCACCCCAGAAACAGCTCCAACTGAACGGCCAGAAGGCCCCAGGGAGCTGCAAAACTCATCTAGGAGAAAGAGGCAGGAGCAGCAGGCGCCCCCTCCCAGGCACCCATCTATGGGGCTTAGCAAACAAAAGGGGAGGGGAGTAGGGGCTGGAAACGCCCACCCCTGCTGAAAGCCCTGACCCCAGGGAGGGAGGCTGCCCACCCAGCCTTGGCCCTGCAGGGAATGTTGGGGAGCCCAGAGGGGAGATGCTCTCCCCCCTCCGCATTCCTCCTGTTGCCAAGATCCTTAATTCTCTCCTGCCCACACTCTACAGGCAACGGCAGACGGCCCTCCTCCAGCGCACCTCGCCAGGGCAGTGCCAGGCTGGGAAATGAGGTACGTGTAGTTGTAGCTAGATCGGGGGCCCCAGTTAAACTGTGGTCCAGCACCGTAGGCAATGAAGGGTAAGAACGAGGTACACAGAGAGTGGAGAGAGGGCAGGCAAGGAGAGGAGAGTAGTGGGCAGAGGGCTTAGAGAGCTGGCTAAATGGGCTGTTGCCACCCAGCTTTGGGGAGGTGGATGATCAGTGTTGAACCAGGCTTGAGGACAGCTCCCCAAATCAGGAAGGGTTGCATAAGAAGCCCTCTGGGGAAGGACTGCAGGAACTGAGATGTTGGGCCTCAAAACGGAAGGGTGAGGGCACATGGTTGGACTGCCACTGTCTGAAGGGCCATATCTTACAGAAGGTGCACATTCTCCCAAGGGCCACTCTTGCCCTGGAGATCTTGGCCTTGGGGCCAAAGACATTTCCATTTCTGATCTCCATGGAGAGGAGGGACTTCAACCCAAGTGGGTCAGGCCTGGCCTGGGTCCCCATACTCCCCCATCTTGTCCTAGCCCAGGCCTCCATGAAGGAGAATCTGGTGGCATTGCCCCAGGGCTTTCCAGAGATGAGCCTCCCCCATTCCCACCCTGTTCCCATCCCCAGCCTACCAAAGAGTATTTATCCCTTCCCATCCCTGACCCCATCGGTTGCTATCCCAATTGTGGAACAACCAGACTCCCTCTCGCCCTGTAGTGGATTTCCTGATCCAGCACCCCCTGCCCCTTGCTAGAGAACATAGAAACTGGCAGGAGGGTTGAATGAGAGAAGAATGATCAAAACCGCTTTGGGGGACATTAGTGGTGCTGACCTCCTGGGAGCAGGAGGCTACATTGCTTGGGAAATTTCAGAGCCAATAGGAGTAGACAAGAGAGCCAGAACTATGTTCCTGGGATAGGTCGAGGAGCTGATGGTGCCAGAAAGGGCTGTCTTAGGATGTGATGCTGGTGAGGTGACAGGATACGAGATCCTGGAACCACATTAGGTGAAACCAAGAAGGAAGGGACACCTGAAATTGGTTGGCTGGGGATAAATGAGAGACTTTTCTTATAGAGAGAGAATCATTCAATAGCCTCAGCTGGGTCCCAAACGGACGTCATGTGACTGGGGAGTCGTTCCCTGCCAGTTTTCTCATTTCTCACAGCGTGTCCTCTTCCCCCACCCATGTGCCCTGCCCACGTTACCCCCCTGTTTGGCCTTCAGCACTTTGGGCCTAGCCACATACCCCATGCCTAGAGTGCTCTTTTCAGCTGGGGAGGAAAAGAGGTGCTGGCTCCTTTCCAGAGATGCTTATGTAGATGTGAAAGACCCTAGGTACTGCCTTCTAACTCCTGCATCCTCAGGAGGGGAAAAGAGACTGGGAAGTAAAGGGGGACCTTGCAGCCCCAGGGAATGGACCCTTGGAGACTCCCATCCTCTCTTCCCCCTCACCAAGTGCCCAGGAGACCCCTGGCTCAGACCAGCCCAGGGCCTTGCCCAGTGGCAGGGGTAAGGGGCACCTCACTCCACCTCAAAGTCATTTGACTGTCCCTATCCACCCCACTACCCAGATCTCCTACTACCCCTCAATCTGCCCTGCCTTCTGCCACAGGCAGCAGAGTTGGGCAGCTTTCTTATGCCATTTTCTACACTGTGCTTCATGAGTAGGACTTTCTTGCACTAGTTCCTATGACTGAGTCTCCAAGCTGGATTCCTAGTAGTCCCCCGTCCCTTCCTCCCTCACCTGGCTATGATTCAGTTTTCCCCTTTCCCCTGCCTCTGTGTTTCGGTGAGAGTCTCTGTGTGTGTACTGCTTTCTGTTTTGTTGCATTGTGGGGCAGAGATCTCTCTGCTCTTGTTTAAATCCCATAAAGAAATAAATGGTAAGCATTGATGATAACCTTCCCTTCATGGTTTTATTCTGTGAGTCAAGCACTGCCTGGGTAAAAAGTCTATGGCTTCGGGAGGAGGTGGGACCAGAAGATGCTGACCCGATGTCTCACTCCTTGTTGGCTCAGGTCTCAGAAGAAGGGGAAACTCTGTATGTAGTAGGCCATTTTAGACAAGGAATCAAAAACTCAGCCTCCTGTAAGGATCAAGTGGTTAAGTGTAAGTGAGTGAGTGAGTGAGTGAGTGAGTGAGCGAGCGAGCGAGCGAGCGAGTGAGCTGGGCAGAGGCAAAGTACGGACTCCAGCCTTATGAGTGGTGAGAAGTACAGGGCACGTGTAGTCTACAGGGGACAGCTCAAGTCCAGGGATGTCTTGTGGGAATGTTGGCCCCATGTTGCCAGATCTTCTCATTCTTCAATAAAAGTGAGGACTCAGAGGTTTTATATGAAGCCCTCTAATTTCTAAATGTCTCAAGTCAAAAAACACAACCAAACAAGCTCTGTGTGGACTGAACAAGTCTGCAGGCCCCACAGAGCCTGAGGATGACCAGTTTTGCATGTTTGTTGTAGCCTCTGGTTCTGGTCTCATCTTCTACACTGCTTCAGCAGGCCCAGATTCTCACCATAGGAGTGAAAGGCGCTCAGGAATAACTGCTGGCAAAGTCCTCCACAACTACCACCATTTCACATAAATGAGGAAGAGAGAGGTCCTCACTGAGCTGCTGAATTCCTTTGCCAGGAAAACACAAGTCCCCCAGCTTCCCCAAAGTCATCACGTCATAGAGGTTACGGCATGGTCTCCAGAACCAGACTATGAATTCAAAGTTTGACACCACCATCTTGTGCTTGTATGATTTACACAAGTTTCTTAACTTCTTTAAGTCTTAATGTCCTCATCTATCAAAACGGTTCCTGAGAATTAGATGATGTACACAGAGCACTTTGCACAAGAGCTGGCACAAAGGAGCTGCTCAGGTACTGATCATTATTATTGTCATGAGTCACTTGGTCTTTCTTCTCTTTCCTTTACCATCACCTATAATGGTCACCAAGTTCTTTCAGTTCCACCTCTGTACTATGTTTCTAACTCTTTCTCTCTCTTTCACCTCCACTCCCATTCAGCCACTTACACCATCAGTAGCTCTTGCCTGGACTATTGCAATGACCTACCAACTAATCTCTTATTCAATTACTCTGGCTCCAATCCACCTTCTTCCTAGTATATTGAACTTAGGCCCTTAGGAGACACTCTATAAATATTTTGTTGAAAGAACTGCTGCTGTAAAGTACACATCTGCCTAAAGTGAACATATACCTGTGATCGAAAACATTAGATGGCCCCACATTGTCTGTAGAAGCAACTATAAACTTCTTACCATGACTTTCAAGGCTGTTTGTATTCCAGTCCTATCCTACTAGACTGATGGTCCACCATAGGCTATGAGACACTCATGTCTCAGCCATGTTTTACTGGTGGTTATTCACTGAATGACCTCTGTATCTTCTCATCTCTTGCCCTTTGTTTATATTGTTTCCTTTGACTGCAATGCCCTCTCTCTAAGTCTGCCTATCACTGTCTTACCCAGTTTTCAAAGTCCGGCTCTAATGCCACCTCTGCTATGAAGACTTTCACATTCCCTTTCTCCCAAGCTGAAAACTATCTCATCCTCTTCTGTACTTCTGTAACACTTTGGACCTTAATTATATCCTACCTGTATCAACTTATTCATTCAATCAAAGCATGCCTATTACTACTCTATGTGAAGCACTGTGCTGGATGCTGGGAATACAGCAGTAAAACACAGACACATTATAGATCCACAAGATAACATAATGTTATGTGTTCAGCAACCCCAAATGTGTTCACTATACCATTTGAGTTTTTGTCTCACCGCATGTCTAGGAGGAGAGCTAGGCTCACTTAGTTTTAGGCATAGGAAAGAAAGGCAAAGGATTAGAGGAGACTACATACTCATAGTGCTAAGGGGGTAAAGGGCACAATGGCTGTGGCAAAGTGGTAGCCCTACCCGCCACACATTGTCCTTTGACTCCTGGATATTGTCTTGCATCCCCCCCTCTGAGTGGCCCCTTCGACCAGAGCCCAGGCCCTGGTTTTCTCCCTTCAGTTCAGCCAGACTGCAGACAGCCTCAGTCTTTTCCAGCCTCAGCATTTGCGAGGAGGTGTGGTGGCATTGGCTCATGACCTGGCAATGCAGCAGTCACTTGGAGAGATTTCACTAGGGCCCCACCAGCATAGATTCAGGTTGAATTAGTCTGGGTTGAGGTCCTAGCTTTAATATTGTTTAACAAACTCCACAAGCAATTCTAATGTGCAGCCAGGGTTGACGACCATGGGATGAAGAGAAGGCTGGAAGTACATGAAGTCCTTGTTATTTGAGAATAAGTGGTACTAGAAAAAGGTCACAATAAATTCACTTAAAGTATGGACCAATATTTCACAGTAGAGTGGAGGAAAAGGGGAAAGGGTCTGATTTGGACTTTGCCTTGAGAAGCAAAATTGAAAATGTGAAAAATATTTTTGTTTAAATTTACAATTTGTAAATAATTGCAAATATGCACTGATTCTAGAATGGACAAAAATGAATCAAGCATTGGAGGAATAACATAATTTTCCTGACCAAAGTGCATGAGAATAGAACATTGACTTTTGCCATACAATCATCAGCACATAATCACAATAATTGATTACTGCTTCAATTACATTGCTAGTAATCCATCTGTTTTAATTTTCTATTTCTTCTTGGTTCAGTCTTGGAAGGTTATATGCTTCGAGAAGTTTACTCTTTTCTTCTAGATTGTCGAATTTGTTGGCATATATACTTGTTCGTAGTATTCTTTAATGATTCTTTGCATTTCTGTGGTGTCCATTGTAATTCAATCATAAACCGAGTCTTGTTTTGTTTTTCCAAAATTAGAGAACTTCTTAAATTATTCTAAGGATCTCTTGCAATCCTTTGAGAGTTGAATCATTGTCTTTGAAGCCGTGATCCTGTCATTACCCAGGCCAATTTTCCTTTCTGTCAATGGTAACTGGTCCATCTCTGCCAAATCCTCATTTATCAAGGATTTTACATGACATTAGAGTTGGTCTTTAACATCACTTGCATTGACTTCATGAAATCATGAATCTTTTTTCAGACCAACGGTTTCACTCTGAAATTTATTTGCATTGTGCAATACTAACAATTAACAAGAGGCTGAAAAAGACCTTAGATAATAGATGAATAGTATTAAGGTGTGAAATGGGGTGGGGGGACTTAAGTAAGACGCAAAATAGTAAATATTTTGTGGTAGATAACTTTGCCTTTCATAAAGTTCCTTTTCGTTTTGGAGTTTTTAATTTGCTTACCTCTAAAATATAGGGATAGGATTAGACATTGTTATAAAGAATAACTTAAATGAAGTAATATATGTGAAAGTATTAAGCACAGTTCTTGGCACAGAGGAGGAACTAATAATTCCTGCTTTTCTTTCCCTCCCAAACATTTTCAAACTCTTTTAGAAGACACTGAAAGACAAAGAAGAAAAAGGGGAGAAGTACTTTAAAGTAGAAACAAGATCCAGAATGTCTGCCCTAGGCTAATTTCTGTGTTACTGCCATTCCCCCTTGCCATATTCTTTGTGGAGGTTCACTAAAAACTGAGCACCTATTAGACTAATGCATGGGGGTATAGAATCCAAAGATCACTCAGACAGAGAATCTGCCTTCAAGAAGTGCCTGGGTTGGTTGGGAAGGAAACCTATGAACAGAAATTGCTAAAAATACCTCTAGAATCAGACAATTACCCCCAACTCTATTGTCACCATCTAGACCTGGCCACCATCAACCCTCTCCTGGATCACTGCAATGGCCTCCTTGATTGCAATCTTGCCACATACACAGAGTTCACCCAGAGTGATCTTTTAAAAAAGCAAATCAGATCATGTCTTTCCACAGCTAAAATCCTAGTTTCCCATCTCAACAGGAATAAAATCCAAACTCCTTACCATGGCCCACAGGGCCCTATATGACCTGTCACTTGACTACCTCTCCAATCTTACCCCGTATACTCCTTTCAGTATCTTCCAGTCACCCCACCTTATTTTTTTCCTCTGATATAGCAAGTTTGTTCCTGTCTGAAGAGCTTTGTACATGCCCTTCCACAGCCCGAAATGTTCTTCCTGCAGATTTTTGCAAGGTTGACTTCTTCTCATCCTATCTCACTCATGTATCACTTCCTTAGAATAGATCTTTCCTGGCTACTCTAGGTATGAACTACCTGCCCTTCTTGCCCCCAGAGATTCTTATCACATCACCTTGCTTTTTTATATGACCTGGTAACTATTTGAAATGATCTTGTTTACACATTGGTTTTCTTGTTCATTGCCTCTCTCTTTAGTTGAATGTAAGCTCTGAACAGACACGGATCTGTGTGTTCCCTGTCTCCCCAAGTGTCTTAGTAAAAGTTCACTGAGTGAATAGATGTGGATGAGGATGAGTAGTGCTTTATTTGAGCAGGAGTGCGTGATGGTAGGATGTGCGGAGTGGGTGGTGAGAGATGAAGTCAAAACATGAAAGGCCTTTAAGGTCAAGCTAGGGAATGTAGGCTTTATATAGAGACCCATAGGAGCCATGGGGATTGTTGAGCTTAAGAACATTATCAGTTGACCTGAAGTAAGATTTATCTAGTACCACATGCCAGATGGATTGCTGGATGAAATGAATGGAGCGTCTGGTTTAAAAGTTCATCGACCACTATGTGCCCCACCTTCACACACCTTTGCACTCGCTTGTCTGCACGGCTCTGCTGCATTCAGCTCCTCGACCCTTCTGGAATCACACCAGAGCCCTGACTGCCGTTCCCTGCCACCTGCCGCTGGGTGGTGCTGTGGCTCCTCTTACCCGGCCTGGAGGCGCCATGCAGGCGGAAGCGCAGCCGCTGAACCTGGCCTGGCGCGGGGGTCCGACGGCGCCTGTTGATCGGGCTCTTACTAGTCTGCCGCTTTCTCCCACTTCTGCGCTGCCTTGGCGTCCAGGCCAGTTCCTGCCACGCCTCCTTCCTCGCCCCCACCCCGGCTTGCAGTCGCCTGCTTCCCTTCTCCTCCTCCAGCTGGCCTTCCCTTTATGACCCGCCAGGCCAAAGTTGGGCCAGAGGCGGGCTGGGTGGGACGCTGGAGAGACGGGGGCCTGGTGGCGCCCTCTTTTCAGCCTCCCTGGACCTCAAGGATGAGATAGAGCTCCAACAGCCTCATACCTGAGCCACATTGATCCCCTGTCCAGCCAGGCCAGAACTAAAGCAAGATCATGGCTGCAGGGGTGGCCTTTTGATGAAACAGAACCTGGAGTGGTAGTTATTAAGGGGCCAACTCGCTGTTTATATTAATAGCCCTGTCCTTCCTCTTGGCCTCTAGAGCAAGAAGCCAGTTATCTGTGACTCCTTCCTTTGTCCCTTCCACTCCCCTACTATATGACCCATGTATATTCTATATTGTAAACTGATCCCTCCATCGTCACTGCTATTGTCTGCCCAAATCCTCATTACCCTCCACCTGTCCTCTCTGCCTCCAGCTTCCAGCCTCCTGTCCTTGCAGCTCAGACTTCCTCTCATCGTGCCAGGAGTCTCCTGGAACACTGGCCTGGTGTCCTATCCCTGGAATGACTCCAATTACTTGGAAAAATCAAAAGCTGTTGTTCAAGACCCTCCACACTCTGACCTCACCATTTTGGCCTCACCTCTACTCACATCTAGGGTAAAAGGCTTACCTCTGGTGCATTGCCCTGAGTAGAAGAGGAGCTAGAACAGGAACTTAACACAGTGCATGGCTCGGAGGACTCTGTACAGGGCTCCACAAGCTTCTATTTGAACAGCCTTAACTCATGATCGCACTGTCACAAAATGCAGAGATGCATAGAACACAGCGCCTACCTCCAGTAGAGCACGGGAGCCCATGTTTATTCTTTTGTCCCCTCTTTTTATCTCCCCATCCCCTGGATCTGTTCTGTTCTCCTGCAATCTCTCTGTCTTCCTTCCCATTCATGTTAGCTATTCCCCCATGGCCCTCTTGCTGGTGCATGAGCCTTTTTCTCAACAAGGACACAGCATCTTTTCACAAAGTGATTGATGACATGCATGACCAGGCTTCTCTAGAATGTTAAGTTTCAGCTTCAGTACTTTTTTTCTCGAGGAGGCTGATATTCCCAGATGCTAAGACTATAGGTATAGGTAGCTCTTTGTGAGGAAAGGTTGGAGACATTTATATTGAATTCAGCCTTGTTGAATCCAGCCCACAAACATGTAAATTAACATGGAAAACCTAACGAGTGAACAGGATAATTGGCAAAGGCAGATTTTTCGGCAAATAATGCACTATTGGTTGATTTCAGGCTGCCCTGGGCCCTTGGACTCCAGGGATCCGTGCCCAGAGTTAGATATGGCTCATTCCTGGTCATAGAAGTGGCTGGTAGACCAAACAACTTCGAGTCAAAAACATAATCATGACAAGGGTGGACTAAGAGGTGACAGCTCATTTTCCCTGGTTCCATATTGGAATAGCTTCTTCTTCTTGTCCCCCCAACAAGTACTACTACTAAGAATATCCTTGTCCATGTTCACCATAAATGTACACAATGTACAGTGTGGATTAATAGTTTGGGTTTACAGATGATGAAACCGAAGGAGGAAAAAACATTTAAAAATGCAAAGCAAAAAGCCAGGACTAGAAGGCAAGAATTCTAATTCTAAAATTATTGTCAGCATTTTTCCCCCACAGTTTTGTGATAGGCTAACTGGGCCCACCCTGTACCCTCACTCTTTTCTCAAGAGTGAATATAAGCACAGGCAGTATGACCGAAACAGCAGAAAGAGCTTTCCCTTGGCTCTTGGGCTGTTCTGACACCTGGCCTGAGTCTGAATGATGGCAGGGGGACTTGTGGGAGCAGCAGAGCAACAGCTGACCTCAAGCCAGACACCTTCTAAAGCTGAGGTCTCCAACCAGAGGCTTTCATAGGCATTTTGTTTGACTTGGCATTGTTGGTCTCTGCAGTGCTTAAATTTGACTTAGGTTTCCTCAATAAGATATTTAATAAAAGTGTAAGTATTTAATAAAAGTTCGGTAAGAGTATAGTCATTAACAACATTGGCCGGGTTTTCATCCTGAGTCTGCTACCTGTTCTGTGTGATTCTGGGAAGATCATTTAAACTCTCTATGCCTCACTTTGCTAATCTGTAAAATGGAGATAAACAATAGTACTCTACCTCATAGAGTTACAATGAATATTGAGTTATGATATCTAAAGCACTTAGAACAGTGCCTGACATATAGTAAGTACTATACGGGTACTTTTGCTATTATTACTATATATAAACTGGGGAGAATTTACATATAGTCCATATTTCTAGCTTCTTAAAAGTTCAGAAAATTTGACAGTACTGGGCCCCCATTGCCAGCTGGAACTTAATCTGTCCTCTTCATTTCTTAAAATATATTTTTAGTTTTCAATTACAGTTGACATACAATATTATTAGTTTCAAGTGTAAACATAGTGGTTAGACATTTCTTTAACTTACCAAAAATAGTCATGGTGAGATAAAGTACACCAATTTGTACTTCTTAATCCTCTTCTACTCTTCATACATCCCCCATCCCTCTTCCATCAGGAAACCATTAAAATGCTCTTATATCTATAAAGTTGTTTCTGTTTTGTTTGTTCATTTATCCTATTCTTTAGATTCCATATATAAATGACATTATATGGCATTTGTCTATATCTGTCTCACTTAGCAAAATACTCTCTAGGTCCACCCATGTTCTTGTGGATGGCAAGATTTTATTCTTTTTATGACTGAGTCATATTCCATTGTGTATTCGTACCACCTCTTCTTTATCCATTCATCCATTGATGGACACCCAGGCTGCCTCCATATCTTGGCTACTGTAAATAATGCTGCAATGAACATGTGGATGTATGTGTCCCTTCAAAGTAGTGTTTTAGGTAAACACCCAGAAGTGGGATCAGTGAGTCTTTCTTCATCTCTTGTTATAGTCTTTGTATCAAAGTCTATTTTGTCTGGTTTAAGTATTGCTACCTCTAGCTTTTTTCGTTTGTATTTTCATGAAATAAGTTTTTCCATCCCTTTAATTTCAGTTTGTGTGTCTTTTGATCTGAAGTGAGTCTCCTGTAGGCAGCATATGTAAGGGTCTTGTTTTCTTATCCATTCAGCCACCTTATGTCTTTTGAATGGAGCACCTAATTTATTTACATTCAAAGTAATTGTTGATAGATGTGTAGTTATTACCATTTTATTATTCATACTTTTGATACATATTTTTTCTTCTTCTTAAAGAAGTCCCTCCAACATTCTCTGTAACACTGGTTTGGCTTTTTCTTGTCGGAGAAGCTCTTTATCTGTCCTTCTAAATGATGGCCTTGCTGGGTAAAGTCATCTTGGTTGTAGGTCCTTGCTTTTCCCCACTTGAAATATTTCCTGCCAATCTCTTCTGGCCTGTGAAGTTTCCATTGAGAAATCAGCTGCCAGTCTTATGGAAGCTTCCTTATGGGTAACTAACTGTGTTTCTCTTGCTGCTTTTAAGATTCTCTCTTTGGCTTTAACCTTTGGTATTTTAATTATAATGTGTCTTGGTGTGGCCCTCTTTGGGTTCATTTTTTTGGGGACTCTGTACTTCCTGGGCTTATATATCTATCTCCTTCACCAGGGAAGGGAAGTTTTTCATTATTATTTCTGTAAGTAGATTTTCAATTCCTTGCTCTATCTCTTGTCCTTCAGGTATTATGCAAATAATATGCGAATGTTGGTACATTTGATGTTGTCCCAGAGGTTCATTAAGGTATCCTCATTTTTAAAAAAATTATTATTTTTCTTTTTGCTGTTCTGATTAGGTGTTTTCTGCTACCTTCTCTTCCAAATTGCTGATTCAGATCTCTACTTTAATCTACTGTTGACTCCCTCCAATGTATACTTCATTTTAGTTGTTGTATTCTTTGTTTCTGACTGGTTTGTTTTTTTATGTTTTCTATCTCTATTTTCATGTTTCCTATCTCTGTTAAAGTTCTCACTGAGATCATTGAGCATCCTTATAACCAGTATTTTGAATTCTGCATCTAGTAGATTGCTTGCCTCCATTTTGTTGAGTTCTTTCTTTGGAGCTTTGTTTTGTTTTTTAATATGGGACATGTTTCTTTGCCTCTCCATTTTGGCTGCCTCCCTGTATTTGTTTCTATGTATTAAATAGAACTGCTACATCTTCCAGTCTTGTCAGGATGGCCTTATGTAGTAGTTATCCTGTGGGGCCCAGTGGCACAGACTCCCTGGTCATCTGAGCTGGATGCTCCAGGTGTTCCCCTTGTGTGGATTGTGTCTGCTCTCTTGTTGTTGTTGAGCCTTGATTGCTATTTGCAAAGCAGTGGGAGGGATTGACCCTCAGGCTGGTTATGAGGACTGGCCATGAGAACAGTGGAGAAGCTGCTGTGCAGGGGCTGACCCTACAGAGCAGGACTCACTTTAGCAGGGCTCTGATGCTTGTCCAGTGTCATTTGTGGAGGTGGTGCTCTGTCATGGTCTGAAGCTGGACACAAGGTATGTTGGCTGTGGAGCCAATGGGAGGGGCTCTGGTATAGGTCCAAGTCAACTGCTGCTTATGCCCTGCCGGAGGCCACTTGGTATGAGTTACAAAGCGATCTGCAGATGGTTTCCACTTGTGCTGGGCTTGGAGGCACCTGGGAGAAGCAAAGCTGCGAACGAAGGCCAGCTGCTGCTAGCTCCAGACTTGAAGCTGTTCAGCAAGAGGTACAGGGCACACTGAGGCCAGATGCTGCTTGTTTATGGTTCACAAACTTTTGAGAGATTTTATGAAAGTCTGCAGCAGGAGCTAAGACAGCCTGATTGTAAGTAAAAACTACTTGAAGTGGGTTGGGTGGGGCGGGGTCTCAAGGAATAACCAAGGCAGGGAAAATGGTGTTAGCCAGGTTGATGGAGAATCAGATATGGCACCTATGTCTGCAAACCAGATAGGGCAAGGGCTCAACAAAAGAACAGTGGCTTTTGCCAGCACTTCTGTCTGGAGAAAGCCTATCCAGCCCTCACCCTGAAACCAGACAATTCAGTTCTTCCCCGTGTGTCCCTGGCACCTTTCAAGCTGCTGTCCCGGAATTGGAGCTTAGAGTGAGTCTACCAGTGGGTAAGTTCATGTGTGGGCCCTTTAAGAGGAACATCTGGGGTTCCAGCCATCCCCCATGTCACTCAGCCACATTCTCCACTGGTTTTCACAGCCCGTTCTGTATCTTCACCCCTACCAATCTGAACACAGCTTCTTCTTTATATCCTCAGGTTTAGGGCTTCTGTTCAGCTAGACTTCAGGTGGTCCCAATTATGGCTGTTCTGTGGTTTGGTTATAATTTTAATGTGATCGTGAGAGGAAGTGAGCACAGTGTTAACCTCCTTTGCTGTCTTAACTGGCTGACGAATCTGTACTCTTCAGATGAGGTATGCTCTCTCTTACTCATCCTCAGCCTCACGACTCCCATTTTGTCCCTGACACAGAAGATAAGCATCAGTAGCCATTTATCATCTTATATGCAGCTGGCTTAAATGGTTCAAGGGGCAAAAAAAGGTCACCAAGTAGAAGTTGTTGGCCAACGGGGACATTGTTAGGCAATTAGGGTCAGATCCCTGCCACGCCTTTGCTTGTCTTTTGCTTAATGTTCCAGAATGGCACTTAGGTGCACCAGCATGAAGGTCAAGGAAAGAAGACAAGTGGTAAAAGAAGGCAAAATTAAGCCATTACATTTTAGAGCATTTCTTCCTATAGCCTATAGTTGAGTTCAAAATCTGGCTCAAGGGTAGTAAGACATGTCCACACATATGCCAAATTATTTATGTTCAAGAATAGTTATTGCAGCATTGTGAATAATAGATATGATTAGAAGGAAACCAAATGTCCTTAATAAAAGACTGGTTAAATAAATTTTAATGCATACACAGAATGGAATACTATGTAGCCATTAAAAAGAACATGAAGAGCAGTGTGTACAGAATAATTTCACTTCTGTGGGAGGAAAAATGAGAAATAGAAATAATATACACATACATTTACATTTAATTATATTTGTATAGACTATCTCTGGGAGGATATATGAATACAGTACAGGCATAAAATATATGTGGAAGGATATATCAAGAAATGGGGACCATGGTTGTCTCTGGGGAAAAGAATAATATGACTGGGAAAGGAAGGAGACATACTGTTTTCATTATTTATCTTTTTTATTTTTAAATTTTGCATCATAAAGCTAATAAAAAGTAGATCTCATTTTAAGAAATTCTGCAGTAGATACAAAAGAAAAAACACAACAAACAAACAAATAAAACTAACTTCAAAGTCACTCAAGAGACAATCTGAAATCACCTGGCAGTCGAGGGCAGCTGCATGGGAAACAACCTGACACCTGTAGTACCCCAACACTTGCTTAGCAAGCTGCTTTGCAAAGTTTTTTTTTCCACAGTCATCATTCCATGTCCAAGTGTAGTTAAATGAGTTTCACTCTGGTCCTTCAGGCCACCTCCTCTACTCTGGTCACCTTGGCTTTACTCAAACTCTAAAGAATCCTGCTTTGGGCTGCCTCTTTGGCACCCAGAAGTGAAGACTTCTGGAAATATCACCTGAAATGAAAAAGGGCTTTGGCAAGAGTGATGTACCCAAAGACCAGAACTTAACCTCTCCTCCTCCAAAAGTGCTTCTCCTAGTCATCTGGGGAGGAGCTCCAAAATAGGCAGAGCCTTTGCATCTTGGGAGGGCACCCTCCCAACCAAGACCCACCTCCTTTATCTGACTGAAGGTCCACAAATCAATAAAACAGACTTTTAAAACAATTTTTTAACTCTGCAAAGCCTCAAGCCAGGTGTAAATATTCCAAGTTGATGGAGATGCAAGGTAAAGGACACAGAGTGCCTGACTTCTAGGAGAACAATCTAGATTCTGAAATAGCCTGGGTTAGGAGGAACCTGGATAGATAACTGAGGGGATGGCTTTCACCTAGAATTCTATGGGGGCCCTTGGGCTTTATTGAACAGCTTCAGGATTTCTACAAACATTGGATATGCTGGCAGATTTCAGGAGGACAAAACAGACTCAGAGAAAAGAAACAACTTTCTCAACATTACACAGCCTATCAAAAGTAGAGCCTGGTCCAGAATCAGAGATTCTGCCAAACAACACTAGGCCATGCCCACTATACACCTTAAGTACGAATATAAAATCTTAATTAATAATTTAGTTGACTTAGGAGCATCCTACCCTATGGGATCTTAGCAGGGCTGGAACACATATCCCAGGATACTTTGGAGCTCCACCAGTCCAGCAAATCACCATTTTTTCAATCACATATGTTCTTATGGGGCCTAGGCTTTCCACAGGCCTCAGGTATAGGCTTCTTTGTGTAAGAAATACCACCCTCCTGCTTGCTCTTTTCTCTAGAGCTTCCTGGGATTTCTTCAAGCTAGAGCCTTGGCTAAAAAGCCAGAATTCATTACTTGCTTAACATAGCTTGACTCCTAAAGGCTGGGTCTGAGCCTCTTGCCTTCCCTTCCTGGGGGCTCACATATCTTGCCTTGTTCTAGCTCATTTCACCCCCTCCCTCGCAGGTGTTCACCCCCTTTAACACCCGCTTGCTGCCAGACATTCTTGTGGGCCCTCCCCCTTAGTCACCACTCCTCCTGAAACTACTACTGCAACCTCAGACCTCTTGCCTTTTATCTTGCCCCAGAAGCTGAGCCCTCTGGTCCCTTAATTGTTCAGGTTGCTCTTTTCTGAACTCACTCCAATTGAGCTCCATAAATTGAAGATAATTGGACTGTCTCACTTAGGTTATGAGCCCTTGAGGCAGCGTCTTCTTGGTCTGGTACAGCCCTTCCCAGGAAAGGGGGTGGCAAGGGGAGGGGCACAGTGGAGGCCAGCCTAGGGGTCAGATCCCTAGGGAGAAGGCACATGTTCACAGTAGAGACATTCCTCCACCAGCTAAGCTTTTCAGCGTTGATCCCTGCTGCCTGTCCCAGTGGTCATAGGTCAGTGACTATGTGAGTAGCCAATCTGTCACCAACAATGTTGAAAGCAATTTTCTGATATGTAAAGTGGTTTTCAAATAGTGTCAGAGAAGCTCTAGGTTCTGGATGAAACACCATCTTTGGGGGACACCTGAGTAAGCTAGAGGCTTATGAGGGGAAACTCAGATTGAGGAGAACTCAGGGCAACTTTCCATGAATATATTCCATTCCTCACAATAACCTCTCCCCTGAGAGTTAATGTTGCCACCATCTTGAGTACTGCTAAAAAGATTGACTTGGCCACATCTAAGGTATTCAGGGAGATGGGAATCATTGTTGCTCTAAGGGGTGGTTAGAGCTGAGTGAGAAGCTAGAGAAATAAGGTTTTGCTCCGGACTCAAGACTCCCTCTCTGCCTACTATCTCATGACATCACATTTCCCTGGCACTGCAGTGGGCCAGGACATGTCCTGGGGAAGCTTTTTGACCATTTTCCCTGGACACATGAGATGCTCTCTCTCTACCTCTACCAAGGTCATGCTCCATAGGCTTAGCCCTTTCTATTTCCAATTTTTTCAAAAGTTCTGTGACTAGCCATCAATACTTCTGAAGGCAGTGGAGACCACCATCATACCCTCAAGGCCTGGCACAGAGGCAGGCACAAAGTAAATGTTGAGTAAATAAATGAATTAATGAATGCAGTAATTGTGGTCTGAATTCATGCTTTAGACCTCTACAAAATCTACCTTTTTCCTTCCCTTGTGGGTCTAACATCTTAGCATTCCTTCATGGGAAGTGATAAGAAGGGGTCATGTTGTCTGTCTTCTTTGCCTGCGGTTGAAACAGCATCCAAATCCCCAAAAATGGAAGGTTTCTAAGACTTTCATAAAATGAAGCTTAAAGAGAAGCAGCTGGGCTATAGTTGAAAGAGCATTCAAACTTGAAATCAGATGACCTGTTTGTATGTCACTTCAGAGAGCATTTGGACATCCATTCATTCAACAAAACTTTACTGAATATTTACTATGTTCCAAGTACTGTTAAGCTTTTCATCACTCTGGCTGCTGGGTGAAGCAATCATTGAGTAGCAAGAGTGCAGACAAGGAGACAAGTTAGGAGTCTGTATCGCTAGTTGTGGCAAGAGATAAAAACCTGAATGAAGGCAGTAGCGATAGAGAGTAGACACATTGGAGAACAATTTAAGTAGAGTTGATAGGACCTGATTAATCCATTGTGGGGGTTGATGAAGAGAGGACACTTTAGATAATTACACCCAGGTTCTGTTTTAAGAGACTAATTGGATAATGGTGTCACCAATAAAGACAAAAATGCTGGGCTCTGGTTTCATAGTTTGATGGAAGAGAATTAAGAAAGATAATGAACTTGCTTTGGAACATGTAAAGTAAGAGGAGGAGGAAGAGGAGGAGGAGGAGGGACAAGAAAAAGAAGATCCAATAGACAATTGGATATTTCGGTTTAGAGCTCAACCAAGAGGCTTTACTATCTAGGAGAAGGTATATACTAGAGAGAAACAATGAGAACTCAGGACGGAACCTTCAAATCATTTGCCAACTTTTAAAATACACATAAAAGACTATATGATGCAGCAATAAAGACTGAGAAGACGCAGTCGGTCTGAGTGGTAGGAGGTGAGCCATGGTAGGGGAGAATCCTGAGAACCAAAGTAGGGTTTCAAAAGGCAGGAATTGTTAGCACAGATAGTGTGGAGAAGAGTTCCAATATAAGAATGATCTGTAAATGTCCCTGTGGATTCTGCCCTGACCATTGTCCATGCAGTTAGTAGAGCTGTGGGAGCTGGTAGCTGTTGTCTGAGGAGTAACTGAGATTTGAGTAATGGAGACACTGAATTAGATTACTCATTCAAGAAGTTTAGCTGAGATCAAACAAATAAAGATGGTAGCTAATGGAAAATACAAGCTTGAGAGAGTTTTTAGAAAATGAGACTTGGTGTGTGTGTCTGTGTGTGTATGCATGCACACGTGTGTAGTCTCAGGAGAAGAAACCAGCAGAGGTTGAAGATTCAATAAAGGAGTCATGATAGCAGGATCCAGAACACAAATAACTAGCTCTGTGCAGGAGAAAGAACACTCTTCTCAGAGCAAAAGGAAAGAGTAAAGGACATTAGGAAATGCAAATAAACTTATAGCTTGGGAAGGGAAGCTCACACCCATGGCTTCTATTCAAAAAGGAGCAAAATTTTAGAATAATGGCTAAAGGAAGTGGGAGAGAGATTTGAATAGAAATTGAAGGATCAACGGTGCTTAATAAACAACTAAAATTAGAAGCCATACATTTGTATTGGTACCCATCTGACTGGCATCCGATTTTTCTCTAGAAGTCCTGGCAGAAGAACAGAGGAGGCAAATTTTCCAGTTGATTCAGGGTGTGGGATTTGTAAGGTAACTACAATAGATAGGCAAAAGAGCTTGGTGGTGAAGTAATACTAGTGAGAATGTTCCACCACATGAGCCAAGATGTGTAGGGAAAGAAGCAAGGATGGGAGACTACTAATAAATTACGAGAAAATTGTGGATCCAAGGTCTGAAGTTATAATGAGATGAAAGAGGTACGAGAGTAGGGAAGTGCAAGATTGTAGTGGGACTCTTGGGATGACAGAATTCAGAAGCAGCAAGATTATAGGTGGTATCAAAGTCAGGATAGGATGATGAAGTTGGTTTTCTAAAGTGTAGTGGAAATAAAGGTTATTAGAGTTGAGAGTGTCAAGGATCTTTGAGACCAGAGCAGCAGTTCTCAATCCTGACTTGCAATGGAAATATGAAAAACCTTCACCATAATCCTGGCACACTAGAATCACCTGTAAGCTTTAAAAAAAATCTATGCTAAAGCCACATCCCCAGATATTCATATTCAATTGGTTTGAGTTGATTCCAGGCATTAGTAATTTTTACGTTTTCCAAGTTATTGCAGGCCGAGAATCACTAGGCCACAAAAATAGGTGGAATCATCCACATGGATGTTGAAATCAGCCAGAATAATGATAGAAGTTGGAATAGAAAAGTAATATATAAACCAGGGGAGTTCAAAATCCTCTAAGATTGTAGGAAAATGAATGAGCGATACTGGGGAAAGGAAGATAGAGGGTGATAATATCAGATGGAAAGAGGATGGAAGGAGAAAAGGGTTTTATTTAATAGTGAAAATCAGTGGTCTGGAAGCACCTGCAGTTATGTAGGTGATGCTGATTCTACTTTGAGGCAATATGCTAGTGGGATGTTGGAGAAGGAGCTGGATTATAAAGGAAGTATTGTGCCCATGAAGAGTCTGATTTTAAGAGTCAGTACAAGAGGTATAGGCTGTACTCAGAGAAGAGGTTGAGAGTGTAGGGAGGTTTGCTTACCTTAGAGTGGCATTTCCAGAGCACACATTGGAACCAGGGCTGTCACACTGTGTAGCTCCAGTGATGCCATTCACATTGGAAGGGATGGGGCTGGTGAAGAGAAAACTCCAGAGTAGTGTGGGAGTAAAAGAATAAAACGAAGTTTGTAGCCATATGAAATTCCAGTGCTTCTTCTCACTCTTTTTGCTTCTGGTTTTTCTTTGGCTTCATGAAGGACTGATTAACAAACAGGTTTGGACCCCAGTCATTTTAGGTGGGTGTCTTCTAATGATCTTCCCTTTATATTTCTAAATTCACTTTTTCTCTGAAATTTTCTCAGCCTTCATGGCTACTTACTTCTTACCATTTCCTAGTGGGCTCCAGCTTGAAAGCACACTATTGTGATTTGATTTCACCATGTCACCTTCCATTCAAAATTTGGAGTCAATCCAGGTTCTCTAACATAGGGGCTCTGCAGTGTCATAAGGTGGTTAGGGTATTTAAGGCTCCACTTGGTTATTCTCTTCTGCAAGCGTGATTCTTTCAGGCTGAAGAGACATGATAGAAATCTCTAAGAGAAGCAGAGGGGGACAAAAGGAGTCCCATGGCTAAAAAAAGATTGAAGCTAAAAGAAGTTCTACCTTTGGGGCCCAAACACTGCTTGTTAGCTGAATGTCAGTGACAGAATACTGACTCTGGTGAAGGTTAGAAAATAGACTGCAAGCAAATGGGCATTCCCTATGTTAATTTGGTCCAGCACTAGTTGCTGCTATTGATTTGGCTAATCCAAGCTCTATTTTCAAAGAAAACATTCATGTAATAGTGCTCTTCCCCTACCCCATGCTTCATCAGAGCTGTTTAGCTCATAATAGGACCACCCAGCCCTAACTCTGGGAAGGAACAGCCAAATTATATTTTGCTTGGGACTTAGCATAAACACATGTATCTATACCTACCCTCAACTCCCTAGAACTTTCCAAACCAGCCAGTCCTAGACCATAAGGCTAGGCAGTATTTCTCAAATCTAGGGGAGGAAAAATGAATGCATGTTCATTCAAAAGAGAATGAATGTTTCCAGTATGTGTTAGAATTCTAGGATGAAAGACCCCCCAACATCCACACCCTTATATAATACCCTGTTCTTGAGTGTGGGTGGGGACTTTAAATATTATGGGCTACCACTCTCATGATTATGCTACTATATAAAAAGTGGATGTTTCAGATGTAGTTAATCCATAATCAGTTGACTTTGAGTTAATCAAAAGGGAGATTATCCTAGGTGGACCTGACATAATCAGGTGAGTCCTTAAAAGAGACAAGAACTGCTTTCAACAAATAATGCTGTTGCATTAGAATATTCACAGGCAAAAATACATACATAAATAAACTTGACCTAAACCTTACATGTTATATAAAAATTAACTCAAAGTAGATCGTAGATTTAAATATAAAATGTAAAATTCTGAAACTTTTAGAGGAAAACATAGGAGAAAATCTTTGTGACCTAGGGATTGGTGAACAGTTCTTAGATTTAACATGGAAGGCATGACCCATAAAAAAAATAATAATGAATTTGATTTCCTCAAAATTAAAAAAACGTTTGCTGTGCTCTGTGAAAGTCTTTGTGAAGAGGAAGGAAAGACAAGCTATAGACTGGGAGAAAAATCTTTGCAAACATGTACCTGATAAAGGAAAGGTGTTTAGAATATATAAAGAACTCTCTAAACTCAATGGTGAAAAACAACCTAATTAGAAAGGAAGAAAAAGGTATGAAGAGACATTTCACTGAAGAGAATATACAGAAAGTAAACACTTGAAAAGATGTTTAACATCATTAGCCATTAGGGAATTGCTAACTAAAACCATCTATCCAAATGGCTAAAACAGGCCTATCTATCTATCTATCTATCTATCTAATCTCTATCTATCTATCTATCTATCTATCTATCTATCTATAAAACGCCAAATGCCGATTATGATGCGGGGGAAACTGGATCACTCATACATTGCTGAAGGGAAAGTAAAATGTTACAGCCACATTGGAAAAGAGTACAGCACTTTCTTTAAAAACTATATATATACTTGCCGTATAACTTAGTGATTGAATTTATACATTTATCTCTAAAAAATAAAAACCTTTGTTCATTCTACACATAATTGTTTGTAACAGCTTTATTTGTGATAGCTAGAACTGAAAATAAGCAAAATGTCCCTCAGAAGGTAAAAGTTAAACAAACTGTGGTACATCCATACCACAGAATACTATGCAGCAATAAAAAAGGAATGAACTACTGGTACATGAAAAAGCTTGGATATATCTCAAGAGCATTATGGTGAGTGAAAAAAAGCCAGTCTCCAAAGGTCACATATTGCATTTTCTATAACATTCTCAAAATGCGAAATTACAGAGTTGGGCAGCAGATTAGTGGTTGCTGGGGGTTAGAGACAGTGGGAGAAGTGTGGGCGTAACTATAAAGAAGCACCAGAAAGGAGACTTTTGAAGTGATGAAACAGTTCTGAATCTTGACTGCAGTGGTGGTTACACAGATCTATACACGTGATAAAATGGCATAGAACTATGTGCACACATTGTACCAATGTCAATTGGCTGAATTGGATATTGTACTATAATTATATAAGGTGTAATAATTGGAGAACACTGACATCTCTCTGTACTATGTTTACAAATTTCTGCAATTATTTTAAAATAAAAAGGCGAGAGGGAGAGAGAGAGAACCACAGCAGATACATAGAAAGGGTCATGTGGCAAGGATCAGAGAGTGGCCTCTCTAGGAGCTGAGAATAATCCCTGGCCAACAGCCAGCAAGAAAATGGGGACTTAAGTTCTACAGTTACAAGGAACTGAATTCTGCCAACAACCATTGAGCTTGTTAGAGAACCCCAAGCTTCAGATGAGATAGTAGCCCTGTGAACACACCTTGATTTCGACCTAATGACACCCTGAGCAGAGGATCCAGTTAAACTCTGCCCAGACTTCTGGTACATGGAAACCATAAGATAATAAATTTGTATTGTTTTACATCACTAAGTTTGTGGTAATTTGTTACATAACAATAGATAACTAAGGCACAGCCCAAAGGATGAGATGCTATTGAACAACTGGGAGTTTTGTTTCCAGGGGCCACAGTTGGGGCCTACACATTCTGACAACAGACACCAGCCACATCAGTGGGGAGGAGCCAGTCACAGAACTGAAACAGATGCTTATGGTTTTTCCAAAAAAATATATGGTTTTTCAGTTCACAGACTTGAACTGCCTCCAAACCAACACAGCTCGGCTGGCTGCTTGACCCTGCAGTCGGCTGTCATATCCCAAATATGCTGTTTAGAATCACAAATCAATTGTACACTAATGGCACTATGCACTTGCCCTGCTTCTTGCTGCAGATTTTCAGTTGTAGCTAATTCCTCATATAGCCTTCCTGGACCTGCTTGGGAAGATGGCTTTGTATCCAGGGCCTTGGCTGCTTTAGCAGCCCTTTCCAGTTCACAGGCAACTGCATCCAACTAGCCTAAACCTCAAAAAGGGTCCTTTCCTGCCTTCCTTCTAGGCCCCATAACTGGAGCTGGCAGGATACTCAGGCTGGTTCTCAGTGACTGCCAGAAAGGTCAAAGATGTAGAGTAGGATTGCACAAGTGAACTGGAAGTTTTCTTTCCATCTTGATTTATGCTGTTGCATATCATGATCACTGTATTAGTCTACTCAGGCTGCCATAACAAAATACCATAGATTGAGTGGCTTAAACCACAGAAATTGATTTTCCCACAGTTCTGGAGTCTGGGAGGTCCAAGATCAGGATGTCAGCTGATTTGGTTCCTGGAAAGGGCTCTCTTTCTGGCTTGTGGACGGCTGCCTTCTCACTATATTTGACAGAGAGAGAGAGAGAGCCAAGAGAGAGAGAGACGAGAGACGAGAGAGAGAGCACGAGCTGTGGTTGGGCCTAATCTAATAACATGAGCCCTTGAAAGCAGAGAACTGTCTACAGCTTGTGGCAATAGAGGAGGGCAAAAGGGAAAGTCACTGTTGCTAGTTTGAAGACAAAGAGGAGCACATTTAAAAAACACACAGATGATTTATCTCAAAGCAGAGAGCATACCCCTAGCTGACAGGCAGCAAGTAAATAAGACCTTAAACCTACATCCACAAGGAAGTGGATACTGCCAACAACCCAAATCAATGTGGAAGTGGCTTCTTACTCCAAGCTTCCAGATAAGAGCCCAGGCCAGCCGAAACTTTGATCTTGATCTTATGAGACCCTGAGCAGAGAAGTCAGTGGAGCCCATTCATTCCTCTGACTACAGAACTGTGAGTTAATAAATAGCTGTTGCTTTTATGCTGCTAAGATTGTGTTAATGTTTTATGATAGTCATAGAAAACTAATACAGAGGCCTTGAGACTTTAGTCATATGAAGAGGCACCATCCCAGGCCCTATAAGTTTGTTGCCATAAGCTTTATTTACTTAGATATTTATGTATGTGCTTTTCCACCTATTTGTTGAGTGCCTCCTATGTGTTAGCACTTGAGCATGTAGTAAAAAGTATAGACAGAGCTATGGAAGTTGCAGCCTAGACTAGAAGCAATAATCCCTCACTCTGGCCAAATCTGGAGGCATGCATTCTGACCTGTTACAGAATACCATTGGGCTCTAGCGTCTGAATGTTTGGTGCCATTTCCTAATTCAGGGATCCCCAAATCCCAGGCCATAGAATGATACTGGACGGTGGCCTGTTAGGAACCGGGCTGCACAGCAGAAAGGGAGCAGCTGGTGAGGGAGCAAAGCTTCATCTGTATTTTCAGCCACTCCCCAGTGCCAGCATCATTGCCTCAGCTCCACCTCAGATCATCAAGCACTAGATTCCCACAGGAGCACCAGTCCCTGCTGCCAAAAAGTTTGGGGACCACTATCATAATGGTTGTGATGGGAATGGCAGAAAAGGACATTGACAGAAAGGCAACTCTAGGAAAATCTGTCTGAGGCCCAGAGCCTGGCACTGCAATTCTGCTCCATAGCACGTAGACATTCCTCAGGGATGCTTGTGGAGGTTGGGCAGGCCTCTCAGCAACTTGGAATAGACTGAGGCCCAAACAACTTAAATTGAACGTTCTGCCTGGGGTTTTGAAATAGTAAGACTGGGGAGGAGGGGTGAAATGAGTGTTATCTAGGATCGTTTTAAAGGTCCATAGTGGGTATTTGAAAGGAGGTCCAGAGAGGGAAGCACATGCTGGTAAATGTGCTTGAAGGGTATTGGGGAAGTGACTGGGAGCAGTGAAAAACTAGCAAGAGGTGGCAGAAGTGCCCAAGGGAGATGGACAATAGGCCAGGTTTCAGAAGCCAAAAGAACTGGAGTGGGATTCTGGGTGGAGATGCAAAGGAGAAAGGGCAACAGAGAAGAGAGGCCCAGGCGTGGACAAGCTCAAGACTTCCATCAGCAATTGAGAGGCTTCGTGGGGCCTAGGCTTTAGAGACTCAATCCCTCTTGGGCAAAGCTGGGGCCTAAGCTTTTGGGGGAAATGCCAGGGGTGGGACTTGGGACAGATTAGCTGCCCAGCCCCTTAGCAGCCCTTCCGGACTCACTGGTAATTTATTTACGTGTTTATTTGCAAGATTGGTTTCTGCTTCCGTGAGCGGAGCTTGGCTCCCTGCCCCCAGGCCCCCAGTTCTGAGTTAAACTTCCCTACAGGGCAAATTGCCTGCTCCTTGCCCCATTTGGCTGACTTTCTCATGCCCTCTCTGTTCCTTTGGCCACATACTGGTTGACAAGGAAGCTCTGGGGGACTGATCCTCCGAGACTGGCCAGGTCTCTGGTTCCCTACAGGCCCAGACATCTGGGGTGGGGGCAGGGTGGGTCTGGGCAGAAACTCAGGCTCCATAGGAACCCTGAGAAAATCAAACTGAAATCCTGCCCAGGGAAATGTGCAGTTGTCCAACAAGAGTTTCACTTAAATACATGTGGTAATTTTTTGTTGTGCTTATTCAGACTGCAGCAGCTGCAGAGAGAGAGGCCCTGTGAGGGGGGGCAATGAGATGGGTGGGGGTGGCAGGGTGGGGAGAAGGTAAAGCCCTGGTTGCCACTGAAGGCCAGAGCCTAGTGTGGGGAAAAGGGAGAGGTGCATGCGGTTGGGGTAGAAGAAAGGAAATCCTTAGGAATGCAGGACTGTGTCTGAAGGGAGAGAGGAAGGGAAGTGCGGTGGCAGCTAAGGGGTGAAGTGAGAGCCTGATTGGATTGGCACATAGTGTGGATGATAGAGCAGGGGAGAGGAGGGAGGGAGTGAGAGAACAACCCTTTTACTGTTGATGAATATTGTCTATTATCATAACTCAGCATGTGAAATATTTTTCTACTGCAAAACTGGAGAGATAAAATTCTGGAAGGTCATTCTCAAGGATAGGAGAGGGGCACCTGAATGAATCATCAAAGAAACCCTAGGGAAGTGGGTGGAGTTCGTAACCTGAATTGGAAAAGGCTTGATGATTCATTGGGCTCAAGACTTGCCAATCCTCTCTCCTCTGCCAATAGACTGAGAACTGGAGGCATTGCTCAGATAAGACACTGGAATTCAGTGAGTACTATAATTAGGGAAAGGGGAGTGAGTTTTGAAACAGGAAGAGACAGAGTCTGCTACTGACTTTTGAAGGTGCATGACCTGAGTCATAGAATTAGAAATGACCTGTGATCATCTGATCCAACATCTTTATTTTACACTTAAGGAACTGGAGCTCAGAGAGGGAAAGTGATTTCTTCAAGATCACAAAGTTGTATTAGTGAACTAGGCAGATAAACATGCTTTAGAAAGAAGTCACATAGACCAGTAGACAGAACAGCCACAGGTATTAGCCTAGATAGAGTCTGCAAATACTTGGTGCCACTTAACTACTCCTGTGCCTATGGTGGATGTTGCTGATTGGTCACAAAAAAAGTAGGAGTAGTCCTACTGTCTAATTGGTTAGATCTCATTATCTAAGGCTCTTTTGGTATCAAATAACAGAAGGAAGAGTTGCCTTCGGTAAAGGCATGAACCAGAACAGCTCTGTAGGCTTCAACAGTAGTTTAAGTGTACTTCACTCATTGTTAATAGTCTACTTGACCCTTCCTCATTAGAGTCTGCACCAATGACTGGCTCCCATGCTTTGTGTCTCACATTACCAGTTTTAAATTCCCCAGACAGTGAAATTGATTGGACAAACTTGGAACAGCTTTTTAAACCCTGGAACAATAAGTGATAGATGGAGGAGAGGATCATATACTATAGGGCAGACTTGACCATTATGTCTGTGAATTGGAGCATTCCAAGAGCTGCTTTCAGCTTCAGTTAGTAGAAAACAATCAATAACTGGCTTACACCAGTGGTCCCCAACCTTTGTGGCACCAGGGTCCCATGCTCCTATGAGAATCTAATGACCTGAGGCAGAGCTAAGGCGATGATGCTGGCACTGGGGAGTGGCTGCAAACACAGATGAAGCTTTGCTCACCTGTCAGCCACTCACCTCCCGCTGTGTGGCCCAGTTCCTAACAGGCCATAGAGTGGTATTGGTCCACGGCCCAGGGGTTGAGGATTCCTGGCTTAAGCTATGAGGGAAATTCATTGTAAACATGATGTCCACAGATATGGAGTTCGGGGATTGGTTAATCCGTTATCAAGGAGTCGGCATATTTCTATCCATTAGCAGAAAGATTGTGGAAATAGCTAGTAGATAAACAGTAAATAGTGACTGTTACAGGGGTGTTGTTGTGAGCCAAAGCACCACCCCAAGAAGTGTCTACCTCAGGTATGTTTCAGAAAAAACAGAAAGGACCAAGAGAAACAGGCTGTGGTAAAGGTCGGCTTGTCAGAGGTCAGTGACATAGAAACCTCTAAGAGGAGTTACCAAAATATGTGTGATTTACAAAAAAAGGGCCCTTCTTGGGCTAGATGAGGAAGTTTCGTCCTCATTCATGGGACTAGGAACCAGGGTGCTTCAGTCAGAATGTATACAGAGTTTTCCAGAATGAGGAGGTAATCTGGAAATGTCCCCCACCAATGCTTAATTAATAAGGCAGGTTTTAAAAAGGATAGAGAATCCCACCAGCCCTAATGGTGGCATCAACCCAAACTTTCCAGGCAATGAGTAGCACTGGTTGAGCATCCAACTGAGACAGGATTGAGTCCAAGACTAGGAATAGGGATCGAGTGTCCTGTAAACTGTGCCAGCCAAGCCCATCAGTGGAAAGTTCTGAGTTCCATTAGGAAAAGGAATCAATCTTCTGTAAACTCATTCATTTCTAGGGTTTTGTAATAAAACAATTGTGTTGTTTTAGCTTCTAAGAAAAGTTCCTTTTGCAAACTCACAACTTGTCTCAGAACAATTTGAGAAAAAAGACATTTGGCCACGGATGTGTCAAGAGAGGTAGGAAGATTGTCATGCTCTCAAAAGGGAAGAACAAAAGCAGCTATAATGGGCCATTTGAAGTTATCAGATGAGATTATGATAGAGAAGTTGTGTTTCTATGAGAGTTAAAGGTCCTTCCAGAACTTTCATCTCATGAAGAGGGGTTGCAAGTGACTGTGGTCTGTAGATAGGACACTCTTTGAGGGTTTTGGGTTTGAAGGCAAGATGGAGCTGATAAGGATTCAGGTTGGGGCACTTTTCAGGAAAGACTACCCCTGGGAAGCTTTAATTCTTTCTCTCTCACCTTTGTCTCTGCTTTGAATGTGAAATTGTGCATATTACCAGATCTCGGAGAGACCAGATTTTCTCATTTTAAGGTGGAGATACCAGGTAGGTATGCTGTGATAGTTAAATGAGATAAGTAATGATGATTAAATGAGATACCAGGTAGGTTTGCTGTGAGGATTAAATGAGATAATATACAAAAATGCTTAACATTCTTGGCCCAGAGCAGGTTGTCAAAGACACAGTAAAGTCAAGAAAGCATACTTTCTTGAGTATGCTTTAGGACAAGATAGGACCTTACTTGGAGTATTGGAAAAAGGAGATGAAGAGGAGGAGATGAATTGGAGGGTTATTGAACAGGCAGAACCTTTAGAACTTGGTAATGAATTGGATGTGGAGAATGAGGGAGAAGAAGAGTCTAGTATTTGTCTGGTGTCTGGGAAACTGGGTACATTATGAGAACATGCACTGGGATAGGCAACATGGGAGAAAGAAGGAATATAGTATGGGGCAGGGAGGAGATGATGAATTCCATTGAAACATTAGGTTGCAGAGCCTATGGGATGTCCAGGTGGAGATGTTCTTAGGCAGCTCATAGAGAAATCTGAACTGGAAATGAATATTTAGAAAATAACAATAATTAAGAGGAGAAGACAAGAAGCAACTTTAAAAGGTGGACAGAGTTTGTCGAATCACTATTGTACACCTGAAACTAATATACTATTTTATGTAACTATACTTTAATAAAACTTTTTTTAAAGGTGGACAGAGGCCCTTGGAAGACAGTCTGGTACTTCTTCAAAAGGTTAAGCATAAAGTTATCATTTGACTCAGCAATTCTGCTCCTAGGTATATACTCAAGAGAAATAAAAACATGTGTCCACACAAAAACTTGTACATGAGTGTTCCTAGTGGCAGTATTCACAATAACCAAAAGTTAGGAACAACTTAAATTTCATCAATGGATGAAGGGATAAAGTAATTGGGGTATATGTATATAATGGAATATTATTCAACCATAAAAGGGAATGGTGTGTACTGACTCATGCTATAATATGAATTTACTTTAGCAATGATGCTAAGTGAAAGAATAGAGACAGAAAAGCCATGTATTGTATAATTTTATTTATATGAAATGTCTAGAATAGACAAATCCAGAGTAACAGAAAATAGGGGTTGCCTAGGGCTGGTAAAGATTGAGAAATTAAAGGGGAAGGCGATAGCCAAGGAGTATGAGGTTTCTCCTGGGGATAATGAAAATGTTCTGAAATTAGATGATGACGAAAGTTACACAATTTGATGTATACACTAAAAAACACTGAATTGTATATTTTAAATGAGTGAGTTGTATGGTACATGAATTATAACTCAATGAAACTGTTACCAATTTTTTTTAAAGATAGGTAGAGAAAAAAAAATGATCCTCAGAGAGAACTGTAAAGGAAAAGTAACCCAGAGCATGAGGTAGGGCAGATACATAGAAAATAAGAGCATGTCAAGGGAGTGTTCCAAAACAGGCATCAAATGCCCTGGACAAGCCATGTATAATTAGGACCACCTTTCTTCTGTCCTTCTCTTTTTTCTTATGTCTTCATAAAGAGACATCTTCACGGTGGTCCCTAGAAGGCAGGAGGGTATGAGTCCTAGGATCTGTGCTTATGTGAAAGCCTGGGAGTGTATGAACACAACAGAAGCTTGTTTAGACAAAGGCAAGGGCCAGACAAGAGGAAGGGACAAGGTCCTTACTAATGAGAAATCTTAGGGTAATCATTCAGTCTCTTCCAGATGACCAGGCTTTTTTTTTTGACGGGGGTTGGGGGAGAATATGAATTTTGTCAGCTGCTGCTCCTGTAGATCTAAACATTAATGGGCATGGCATGAAGTAGAATGGCCCTTGAATAGCCTTTACTTTGACAAAGTCTTCATCAAAGAGCACTGAATAAGTCATTTTCCATGCAAGACCCTATATAAAGTGTTTTAACCAACTGGAATTTTTTGCCTTCAATTCTTCCTTGAAAGAAGCTTACAATCCAAATCCGTGAAGGACATGTTTATACTGCACCATGAGTACTGCCAGTAAAAAGATCACTTGTTATTCATTTCTGTATACCCAGCCTTCCACAGGAGACCAGACACAGTAAGGATTCCATCTGAGAACAATTGATTGACTGAATAAATAAATGAAATAAACTGACATACATTAACAAAACAGCAACATGTGTAAATGTTGGAAGATAGAAATTAAATTCCTATGTTAGAGTGGTAAGGAAATGAGAGAAGATGATGAAAGTTCCACATTTAGTTGAGGGGAGCCTAGTTTGCCTTGCCAGTTCAGATCAAGCAGGGAAAATCTGAGTGCTTCTAACCTAATCTAAGACCATACACATTAACAAACCTGGGGGGAAACAAAGAGCCATGCCATGGGCTCTCTAATTGCAACCTTTGAAAACACTGTGCCCAACAAACAAAACTGCAGGCCCAATTTTACATAAGGGCCATACATTCTTACCTTAGAGAAGGCTTCTAAAGAGGAGGTAGCAGTCAGAATTTTTGAATGAAGGAAGAAAGAAAGCTTGTACGTTGTGGGGAGTGTGAGTGTGTGTTCCAGGGTCAAGTTAAGACAGATTACTCAGAGGAAGGGGATTTTGAGTTAGGGATATTGAAAGGCCAGCCAAGAAAGAAAGAAGAGATTGAAGAAATGAGGTTAGCTGGAGGTGTCAGGTAGGAGACAAAGTCCCAGTAAGACGACCATGGAAATCTATCGCAGGAAAAACACAGCATTTGTCCTTCCACTGGACTCTGATAGAACTTACGGCATAGCACAATTATTTGCTGAGGTGCTTGTCTTAGCACCAGACTGAGCACATGGCTCTCATTGGATTGTTCTGAGCATGTGCCCTAATGCCTCAAGGATCTTTGTAGACTGAAAGATGAGTGGATGAATGGATGACTGAATGAGAGGAAAAGGTGCATTTAAGGTTTAGGAAACCATCCAAAAGAAGAAAAAAGCTCTATGCATAGGGATGGTTATTGCAGTGTTATTTATAATAGTGAAAAACTGGAAATAAGTAAATGATAATGCATCCATTCAATGGAATGTTATGTAGCCATTAAAATAATAATTACAAATACGCTGTAGATACAGAGCAAATGATTGATATAATGCTAAGTGATACAAGCAGAATATAAAATTGCATCTACCCTCTGATTATAAGTATGTAAAAATGATGCATGCATATGGCCAAGCCCTGCAGAAATGAACATAAAAAATGAAAACAGGTGGCTCATTGGGGTGGCAGAATTACCAGTGAAGTGTTTATTTAAATTTTTGATTTATGTTGATGTCATTTATATCATTAAGAAGGAAAAATTAAAGTTGATAGCTGGGAGACAAACTGAACCACAACCTTGAAAATCTGCCAAAGATGGGAATCCCCATAAAATGATGGTGCCAAGGTAAAGAAAGGCTGAGGCTGAGGCTGCTAGTATGGCAAAGAAGTGTTGAGTTTGAGAAATGTATGTGCTTATTGTCTGTCTGCTTTCACTTCTGCAAATCTGTGACCTGGACAGGTTGTACCTAGGCTGGAATCAAGAGAAGAGAGAATTTGAAATCAGAAGACTGAAGTTATGCTGCTTACTAACTCTGGGATATTTTGGGTAAATTTACTGATCTCTCTGAGCCTCAGTTTTATAATCTGTAAAGTGGAGCTAACAATCTTTAATTAACAGGATTATTGTGAGGATTAAGTGGAAGAGAATGCATGTGAAAGCCCTTTGTAAATGACAAAGCCTATACAGCTATAAAGAATTATCATCATCATCATCATTATCATCATCATTATTATCATCATCATCATCATTATCATCATCATCATTATCATCATCATATAGTTGTTATTATGTCTTCAACTTGGCCAGAAACTCCATCTATAAGAGATTTGTTTCAATAACAAGCAAACACTTCTGAAAGAATTTGGAGGAACTAGCAGTAATTCAAGAGTCAATATAGCCTAGTCCAGTGGTTCTCAATTCTGGCTGCTATTACATTCACCTGGGGAGATTTTTTAAAAATTAGTGCCAAGGTCTCACACCTAACCAATTAAGGTATAATCTCTAGATTATTTTTTAAAGCCTAAAATTTGTGGCTAGGATTGAAGTCCACTGGCGAATAGGCCCCTGAAGTTAGCCAGCCCTGATTTCAAATTCCAGATTGATTTTTGTCCCCTCCAAAAGTATGTGATCTTGGAGTAGTTATATAATCTCTCTAGACCTCACTGCCCTTACCTTTGAAATGGAAGCAACTAATGGTATCTACCCCATATGGTTTTGCTGAGGATTAAAAAAAGCTAATAAGTGTAAACTACTTTAGCACAATGCCTGGCACACAGTAAGTGCTATGAAGAATTATCTAGTTTTGTTGTTATTTGTAGGTTATGATCCAGCCTCATTCTAAAAGACAAAAGTTGACCTGATCTGGGGGAGGAGAAGGTACAATATGGGGTATGTTTTATCACCAGTCCAGCTCTGACTTTCTAACATTAGGCTCCCAGTGACTGGACTCTTTGATCAGATGTTCTAACACCTTGTGTTTGGCTTTCTGACATATGAGTTTTACAGCTGGCTTTCCTCAATGAAAAATGGCTTCTGCTAGACATCTCACATGCTCATGTCTGTCTTTGACATCCAGGCCCACTGTCTGCTGTAGAATGATTAACAAACAATGAAGCTTGTCAGTTAGGACAGATCCTGCCTGCTCACTTTCACCTAAGCTTTGCCCAGTCAGGTCCCACTAAACCTAAATCTTGCTTCTGAAACATTTCAGAAAAGAGAACCCGCCAGTTTGTACACTATCTTTCTGAAACAAAGACCATAGATAGGTAAGACAAGTGACCCCAGATTTTTCATCTAATGGGGAGATGAGAAGGTAGTAGAAAGAGGCTGTGCATAATCTACATTGGTGACAGAGCATCTACAATAAGTAAAAATGTTTGAATGTGTTTTGTACTCTGTGTTAGTTTCCTGTGACTGCTGTAACAAATTACCACAAACTTGGTGACTTAAAACAACACACATTTATTTCTCCACAGGTCTGTAGGTCAGAAATCCAAAATCAGTCTCCCTGGGCTACAATCAAGGTATCAGTAGAGCCATGCTTCCTCTGGAGGCTCTAAGGGAGAATCTGGTTGTTTCTTCTTCCAACTTTTCTGGTGGCTGCCAGCATTTCTTGGCTTCTGGCTGCATCACTCTAATCTCAGCCTCCTTGGTTGTATTGTCTTGTCAATTTTCTCTCTGATGCCCTATTATAAGGATACATGTGATGACATTTTGGTACCACACAAATAATCCAGGATGATTTCCCCATCCCAAGAGCCTTAACTTAATCAGAGGTCCTTTTCTGCCACATAAAATAGCATTTGCAGGTTCAGAGGATTCAGATGTGGATAACCTTTAGGGCCATTATTCAGCTTACTGCACATTCCAAGGTGTTTTCTCCTTTAATTCCCCTTAAGACCTCTGCCTTGTTAACTTCTGCCTGAGAAACTATGCCATTCAAGCTTCATGTAATTTGTTTGTGTCTCTTCTGTATGTGTTTATGGTCTTTTTGCTATCTGCTATTCATTTGAATTGCCACTGCAGGGCCCTGAGTACCAGTGGCCTAGGAATTCTAGCATTTTTATGAGAGATTTTCTTTCTTTAGTTGTACAGATCTGGGCCTCACTGGGGCAGGCCTTTGAAGGGCTGAATGGTTTGTTTCTCTGGAGACTACACAATTGCTGCCCTGGAGCTTTCTGCTCCTGCCTGAGCCCCACTTCCTACCTTCCTGAATCAGCTCCTTTCTGTTAGTACACCCTCCTTAGGAATAGCCTAATAGCCCACTATATGCCAATGCATTAAGGCTGCAGTGCTGGAGATGTAGATATCGAGATATAGATAGATATAGATTATACAGAGATAGAGATATAAATAATAGCAGGGGCAAAAGAATCATAAGCATGATTCCAATGCACCATACTGAGTACAATACTAGGAATCCTAAGATGTTATGACCCTGCAGAGGAGGGATCCCTAACCCAGATGGAAGGTATGTTCAGGTGGTCAGGAATGGAAGAAGTTCCTTAAATAGAATCACTACCTCACTCTCCCTAATTCTCCTTGCTCCAAGATGCTCTAGATCAGGGGTCTGCAATCCCTGGGCCACAGACCAGTACTGGTATCAATCCATGGCCTGTTAGGAACCTGGCTGCACAGCAGGAAGTGAGCAAGTGAAGTTTTATCTCTATCTGCAGCCACTCCGCAGCGCCAGCATCACCACCTCAGCTCCACCCCAGATCATGAGGCTTAGATTCTCATAGGAGCACTGGTCCTTGGTGCCACAAAGGTTGGGGACTGCTGCTCTAGGGCATAGTACAGACATAGCAGTTAATGCACTTGAATTGGAGCCCTGGCTTTCTCATTAGTTTGCTGGATGACTTTGCCAGGTTGCTCTATCTTCTGAGCCTCAGTTTCTTCTTACACCAAAATTAAGAACAGAGCATTTATTCATAATAGTTACATTAGCAGGGTATTGTGACGATTCAGTGGATGGTGTATGTGAAAGGTTTTAAAAACAAATTGCCATAATCTGTTCTAGTTATTCATAACTAACAATTCACCCAGTCTGTTCCTTCCTTGCTCACTCTCCGGCTTCCTGCAGGCTATTTCATGCTCATCTTTTGTTTTAGCTAATTCAATCCTGATTCTTTCACTGTTTCCTGACTCATTTCTTGCCCTACACACACCAGGGAACAATTTGTTTCTCACCTATTGTTCTACTTCCAGTCAATCTCTTGCCAGTCATACATTAACATTTGCAAACAACCACATTTATAGAGAAGCATTACTTCAAAAAGGGTTGTTTATCAGCCTTCCAAATTTATGCCCAGTCTGGGTGAAATTTCTCTATTGAGTTCTAGCCACTCATGCAGTAAATTGCTATCTATTGAGCACCTGCTATGTACCAGGTACTGTGTTAAGCACTACAGGTATGGGTGAGAATAAGACAGCCTGGTCTCTGGCCTCAGAGAGCTCATAGGCTAGTAGAGGAGTCAGACAAGTAAATAAGTGATTCAAGTTTAGTGTTAGGGTACCATTAAAAGAAAGCCCAAAGATTTGTGGGAGCAAATGAAGAAGTAGTACTCTCTTGACTATACCTATTCACTGAGTAGGTGTAGTCAAGAGAGGCTTCCCCAAGGGGACGATACCCCAGAGGGGGTGATATCTATGCTAAGGCTAAAAGAATGAGTAGAAATTAGGGAAGGGGGGATTTTTTTCCAATCAGAGGGATTGGCATCTATTCTGGAGGAATTGAAAAACTTTAGCATAGCAGGAGTGTGGAGTGTGAGGGGATAGCTGGTTAGCAGCAGGCAATGTAAAATGAGGCAGCACAGAGAGGCAGCCGCCTCATTGTACTGGTCCATATTCAAAGCTATATTTTGGCTTTAAGTGCAGGAAAATTTGGAAGCCACTGAAGAGTTTTCAAGAGTTACATATTGCATCTGTATTTTTTTAAGAAAAAAAAATCTTTTCAACTGTTTTATAGGGAACAGATTGGACGAAAGCAAGAATTATATGCAAGGAGGTCAGTTGGGAGGCCCATGCAGGGATCCAGATGAGAAAATATGGTGACTCAGATAGATTGTTGGCAATGTGGCTGGAACAGGTTAGAGCAATACAAGAGACATTTAGGTGGTAGGATTGACAGAATTTGCATGGGGATTGATAAGATGTGGGGGCTGAGGAGAATGAAGGAGTCAGAGTTCCTGGATTTCTAGGCACCTAGGTGCACAGCAATCTATGTGTGCTAGGATAGAGAGCACTGGAGCGGGTGCTGGGTCAGGGTGTAAGAAAATAGTGAATTGTGTTTTGACATGTTGATTTTAAAGTGTCTGCAAAACATCTAACAGATTTCTAGATGTGTAAAGAGCTTAAGATCAGGGGAGAAAGAGGAGGAAAAGAGAAATGTGGTGTCGACTGAAGAGGCCTGATCATTAAAGTCATGCAGGTGAATGGGATGGACCAAAGAGAGTGTATAGAGAGAAATCAGGAAAGAGATTGAGGACAGAGCCTTGACAAATCACTGTCTTTAAGGAATGAGGCAGGAAATGGGAGCACAGAATCTGCCTCATAGTAAATACATAATAAATGTTGCTGAATGAATGAAAGGAGACTGAGACTAAGCTCGAGATAATTAACCCTTTCAGGAATGGGGAGAAAAAGAGAGACAATACTTCCAAAAGGAAGTCAGACTTGAGCTAAATCATGAAAGATGACTAGGAGTCCACCAGGAAGGCAGGGAGAAAAATTTCATTTCAAGAATAAAGAGCACACTCAAAGGTTCAAAAACAAAAAAAGTCATGGCCTTTGCCCATGGATTCCTGCAGATTCCACCTGTGTCTTTTCTCTTTATCTGACTGTGTATCTGTAATAAATCCTTGTAATAAATCTTAGCCAGGAGTATATGAAAAAACAAAAGTCTAATTTACTATAAAGGTGTATTAGTTTCCTGTTAGACCTGTATTCACAGTTCTCTTCATAAGTAAGGGAGCCTAGATTCAGGATGGTAGGTGTATTTCATGCTGCATTCCAGTTGAATGGTAGGGGTTGCTCAGAGTGATACATTGAGAAAGTCTCAGTCTGCAAGTAGACTCACCGGCAGAGTGCTATGAATGATAAGCAATGTCTGCCATAGATGAAGGAGAAAAGAGTTGTACGTGTGCCTTATGGTTGTCATCTTGGCCTAGACTATTCCCTTTTGCTTTCATCTCTCCCTCACCATCTGAACTCCTGGATGTGAGGATGGTATTTCATTAATTATTGGAAACTTTCCATGAATCGATCACTTTCAGCTCCTAAAGGATATGGTGTTAATGAGAGAATGGATATTTGCTGAGAACTTATCCACTGATTAGACATTGATTGAGTATGTACTATATGCTAATAACTAAAACTAGTCCCTAGGGGTTCCATATAGAATACATGATTGTTCACTCAGCCACAGACTTCTTTGTGTTGAACCAAAGGGGCAGAGCCAAGATTTGGGCTCAATTTGAAAGTAAGTATGGCTGTCTTTATCCTCAGATCATGTGCAATGCCTAGATTTAACTTTAAAGCACTAACATGCAGTAAGGGTCTGCTTATTGTAACCTGGCTCTATTTTTTTTACCTTAGCTTATGTTGTGTTTACTGGCCCAGTGAGAACAGAAAAAAGAGCTGCTTGCTTTTATAAAAATTCCTAAATCATATAAGCATAGTCAGCATGATCTAGCATCCTTATCCTCACAAAGCAACAATTCGGAGCTTGTTTTTTGTCCACTTCTTATTTACACTGCACCCCTCAGCTTTCTATTGTGTATTGGTTCTTAAACTCACGGCAGGACTATTCTGGGTATTGTGTGATGAAGATCTTGTTATGTTGCAGACCTGAAGTAAAGGATAAAGAGGTCTCACCTGAACCCTTATAGAAGGCTCCAGGGCCAGTTTTGGGCAATCAACATTGGCAATCATTCATCTCCAGAAAACTGGCTATGAAATACATAATCGCTGCAGGCCCAATGCCTGAATGAAAAGTGTGAACCCTTTCAAGTCCTGGGAAATTTGAAGCAGCTCAGCAAGGTTTTTAGCAGCTGATAGCTGTGAGTAGGGAGGCAGAGGTGAGCAAGTTTTGGGGGCTCAGACATCCAGAGGGCCTCATGACCAAGCAACAGGCAGAGCAGAGGGGTGGAGGAAAAGGAAAATCAGGTGACGGTGGCTGCCAAGTCACATCAGTTCATCAGAACATCTCAGTTACCAGGGTGTAAGGAGAACTATTATTGAGTGAAATGTGCTGTACATAGGAAAGGTGTGGAGGCAGAGGAAAACTTTGACAACCACTGACTTAAACAGTAAATCCATCCCAAAGGAAAGCGTTTGGAGACTCACTAAAGAAACTTTTCACTGCTCTTACTGGGATCATGGAATTCAAAGCCTGTAGTGCAGAAAGCTGACTCTGCTGTTACTACTTTCTATAATTATTTTCTGTTTTGTCTTTGGATTTTGTAAAATTCCTTTAGAGATTTTTTAAATACACTAAGGAAAACCAGAAAATGGGACTTTTTTCCCCAACATGAGCTTGATATTTAAACGGAGAGTGTAAAACCGTAGATTGGGCACCATGTATTCATTCATTCATTCATCAAGTAATTAAGTACTTGACTATAATAGATACTGAAAATTCAAAGAGGACTAAGACACATCAAGGAACTTAGATTCTAATAGACAAGATTTTCATGTAAACAAGTAGGTATACCAAATGGTTAGAAATGGTGCTGAGATAGAAATATAATCAGGGTAGATTATGCTGTAATAGTTAAGTAAGGCTAGTTGCTATAATATACAACCTCCCAACTATAAGGGACTTAATACAATAAAAATCTATTTATTGCTTACATCAAAGCTTATTGTGGGTCAGCTTGCTAAGGGAGGCTCTGCTCCACAAAATCATTTAGAGATCTAGGCCTATTACATCTTCCAATAAAGATCACTAAGTATCACCTAGTTGGCATAAGGGGAGAACCAGAGTGGAGAAGATATGCCTTCTCATAACCATTTTGTCCTAGAAGTGACACAGCATGTGGTCATGTGACTCCATATATATGCAAGAGGGCTGAGAGAGACAGTCCAATGACATGCTGAGGAGAATATTTTAAAATGGGTTTTGGTGAGTATATAGCTAGACTGCCCCTGGAAAGGGCAGGATAGACTTTAGAGGAAATGACTCTTGAGTAGAATATCTAAAGAGGAAGAGATGTTGAGAATTAGAGTGAAATACTACTGTGGGAAAAATAAACCCCCAGAGAAGGAAGTTGGAGTTGCTGTTTCAGTCCTGCATTTTCACCTGGAAAATCTTTTTCCAGAACTCATTTGACTCACATCATTTAACTCTTCCCCACTCCCTACCCACTTCCTGTTTCCTACTCATTCTAAAAGTCTTGGTTTAGACATCATTTCCTCTAGAGAGTCTTACCTGAAAAATAGACTAGGAGAGGTTGTCCTGCTATGTGGTCCTATAGTATCCGCTGTTTTTGTTGTAACTATTTAAATGTCTATCTTTCTTTTTATACTGTAAGTATCGTAATGGTAGACACCATGTCTGGTTTTACTCATCATTGTATCTCTAGTGATTAACACTGTGCCTGTTACATAGTAGGCCTTTGATAAGTATTTGTTGAATGAATGCATCTGCCTTCCCAAAGCATCTTCTCTTATAGCACTTTTCTCAGTCATTCATGTGGTTGATCAGTAAGCAGATATTTAGCCATCTTAATTGCTAGATATTCTTTTATATACTGTAGTTAGTGATAAATGAAACACTGTCCTCTTGTTTTAGCACAATTGCCTGTATCCCCATTCCCTTGAAAGAAGAGTAAGACAATCAACTTGTCCTGGTTTTCCCAGGGCTTTCCTGGATTGAGCACTAAGAGCATCATATCCAAGGAGACCCTCCCCCTACACCCAGTCTTGGGCAATCCAGGACAGATGGTCACTCTAGAATAGGACCTGTTTCTTATTTCTACCATAGATGTCTAACATTATACCTGGAATGTGATGAATTTTCAATGAATATTTGTTGATTGTAGGTGGGTGAGGTGATGGATGGGTATAGATGTTTACTTGGATGAGTGAATGTATAGATAGGTGGATTAATGGATATGCTTGCTTAGGGAACTTTTCAGAATATGAAGGACATAAAAAGAGACACCTAGAGAGCTCAAAACACTTTGGAAAGGTCTGCAGTAGAAGGTTGGGGGGAGGGGGCAGCCTTGCAAGAATTTAAGATAGTAGCACTCTCTTTGACCACTCAACTGAATGAGATTATCTGGAGTTTTCTATAGACTCAGAGGTGGGGAGTGATTGGCCACTGAAGAAAACTCCCAGCTGGGATGATGGGTGTCAGGATGACTTGGCACAGAAAGTCCTCATTCTGCCTTGGCAGTCACTGGGATTAATATCCCCTGGCTACGTCCTCAGGGGAAGTCAAAGTATAAATTAATGTTTTCAAGACCTTACTCTGGGGAAAAAATGTGACTAGCTTTGAGATGCAAACAGATAAGAAAATAAACAGAACTTTATAATAATTACAGTTAATTATATTTTAAGTGATTTAATGGATATAATATAGCTAATAAAATCACATTTACTTTTTTTCCTGCTCAAATTCCTGGTGGAGAGCAGTCAACATTTTCAGATCATTATTTTAAGGACATTATAGTAACTGTGTATTCCTAGAAATTCATTCTCTTCTGTATTCTAGAATGCCCCTCAACCCCAGTTCCACTCTTATTCCTCAAAGATGAGTCACTTTAGGGAAGTCTTTTTGGATTCCTCCAAGCACTCAGAGTACTTTCTTCATAACCTTCCTGTTAGATGTTCACTGCCCTGAGTACAAATATAGATTCAAATATCTACCTTGCCACTTATTAGCTTTGTGACTTCCAGCTAATTACTTAACTTCTCTAGGCTTTAGTGTCTCCTTCTATAGAAGCATAACATTATCTATCTCATAGGGTTGTTGCAAGGATCAAATGAGATAACGTTAAGAAATCTCCTACCACATTGCCTGGCATAAGCAGGCCTTTGACAAATATTAGTTGCCTCTCTCTTCCCCTTTTTTGAGAAAGAAACTGTGCATTATCTATTTACTTTTGAATCTCCAGCATAGGGCTTGGCACACAATGAGCCTCAAATGTTTGCCGAGTTGAACTGTCAAGAACTGTGGGTTCACTGGGAGATGATATAAGGCAAAAGCTCAATTACACTGGCATGGTGTAAAATGTAGGAAACAAAGAGGAAGCTGGCATGAAACCACTTTCAGAATTAAACACAGGCTATGCCCAACTCATCAATTGCTGTGTTTACTGATTCAGTACTATGTCTCTTATTCACATTTTTGTTCACATTACACCACTGGCATACTTGTATTATAACAATTATCATATTATAGTAAAATTACATGTTTATATTTTGTGTCCTCAACTGGATTATAAATTCCTTGAGTGCAGAGAATGTATCTAATGCATTTGTATCTCCTGTACCTAAAATAATTCTTGGTGTGTAGATACCCATTTTATTTTTTAAAAGTAGCTTACTTTGACATATCTATCTTTGGTGGAGAAACTTCTCCCTAAAATGAATCTCGATTTTTAACTGAATTGCAAATTCTTTCGAGAGTGGAATCCATGTGCCTGCTACAGGGCCTAGCACAGAGTTGGAACCACAGTAGATGCTAGTTGCATATTTAATTGACCAATACAAATTTTCCCATAATAGGGAGATATCATTCCATATCATAAAGAATGTTTCTGTGTGGACTAAGGACATACAAGTTTCTTCTCATATGGTCCATTAATGCAGTGTCATGTCAGATAAAATTTGATTCCAGTAAAATCAAAGAACAAATATAGTGTTCTTTCTTCTGGAAAAAGAAAAAGAAAATGATGTTACTGTTTTTATAAAAATAAAAAAATAACAGATCACCCTGAATCCTACCATCCAGAAATAATTTGTGTTAATATTTAGTGAACATAATTTCAGACATCTCTCTATGTACTTACTTAGAAAAAAGATGGATGAATGTCTAGATAAAAAAATGATTTTATGAAAATAGGATCATCATGTACAGGCCAGTTTTATTAAAAAATATTCAATCTAATTTTACTTGAATTTACAGAAGACTGAATTGAAAACAAAGGAATTTCTACCCATTGGATAAATATTATTTTACCTCAAGAGATACTTGCTCCACACTATGGAAGATAAGATCACACTGTTGTATCTCCTCTCCTCCATCCTCCAGATTTTTATTAGTTATATTATTACTTTCTCAATGTTGTGAAATGCTACATACTGCTTTGCCACCAGTGTCAACTCAGTTATTTAGGTAGTAGAAATATTTTTTTTTTTACTTAAATGAATTTGATGTTCTACCTGTATTCTTTTATCATAATTTAACTATTCTTAGATTTTTAGTTTTGATTTTTCTCTTGGTTGTCTGGACTTCATAGATTTTATGAATGCTGTATTCCCTGAGTTCTGTCCGTAGGCTTTTTATTTGAAAAAGTAGTTGGCTGGGTATGATATCTTTGAGTCTCACTGAAACGTTCTCTCAACATGTTATAGATCTGCCACATTGTCTTTTGGTTTTGAATACTACTGTGAAATCTGGAGCCAGGCTGATTTTTCCTTCATGTAAACAGCTGGCTTTCCCCCATCTTTATACCTGAAGAATCATTTCTTTATCCTTAATGTTCAAAAGCTTACTTACAATAGGTGTCAATATCAGTCACACCTTTTAATTTTTGTGGAGCAATGTATGTCCTTTCTGTCCACATATTTGGTTCTTTCGTTTCAGAGATAATTTTCTCTATTATATTTCTAACTATGTTTTCTGCACAATTTGTCAGATTCTTTGTAGACTTTAGAAACCCTAGCAGGCCTAGTGAGACTTTTCCTCTTTTCCATGACTATTATACTGTCTATAATTGAAGTAATATCTTTTTTGACACTGTAATGCAATGTGTTACTCATGTGTTTATGGTGATGCTGGTATACACAAACCTACTGTGCTTATCTTTTGTACTGTTTTTACTGTATCTTTTCTATATTTAGATACACAAATACCACTGTGTTAAAATTACATATAGTATTTAATATATAAACATGTTCAAGCTTGTGGCCCAGGAGCAATAAGCTACAGCATATAGCCTAGGTGTGTAGTAAACTATATCATCAAAGTTTATTTAAGAATGTTCTACGATGTTCACACAATGAAAAAATCACCTAATGACCTCTTTCTCAGAACATATCCCCATCATTAAGTGACACATGACTGTGTAGTGCAAATTACAACCACGATATTGACATCAGCATGATTCATTCATTTTATTCAGATTTTCCCAGTTTTACTTATACTCATTTGTGTCTGTGGGTTTACTTTTATGCAATTTATCATATATACAGGTTTGTGTGTATAACACTATAATCAGGATACAAAACAATTTCAGCACCACGAGGATCCCTTGTGTTGCCTTTTTATAACCACCCTCCTGTCTGATCCTAACCATCCCTAACTCCTGGCAGCCACTAATTTGGTCTCCATCTCTATAATTGTCATTTTCTGCGTGTTATAGAAATTGAATTACACAGTATGTGACCTTTAGGGGTTGACTTTTTACACTGACTTTTTACACTCAGACTAATTTCCTGGAGCTCAATCCAAGTTATTGTGTGTGTCAACACTTCCTTTTATCGCTAAATAGTATTCCATGGTATAGATGTACCACAGTCTGCTTAATCATTCACCTCCTGAAGGACATCTGGGTTGTTTATAGTTTGGGGCTAGTATGAGGGAAGTTGCTTTGGAACATTCATGCACAGGTTTTTGTGTAAATATAAATTTTTCATTTTTCTGGGATAAATGCCCAAGACTGCAATTGCTGCTCCATGTGGATTTAATCTCTTCTTTGCATGCTAGTTTCTTCCCTCTTCTCCTTTGGCTGTGGTGGTATGTTGGCATGTCATCTTTTCTTTTTCCCTTGCTTGTGCTCAACATGGGCAGGTCAGAGCTTCTATTAGCTTTGATATAATTTGGATAAATTCTCCATGACACCCTTCCAGCATATCTAGATACTTTTCATACTTCTCCCTCAAAGTCTTGTTTGAAAATATAAAGCTCTGTTAAACTGACTATTCTGTAGTCCTCAGATAAATTCTGGGAAGGGGAAACTCAGTTAAAGCTATGCTTCTCTTGCTGAGGGACCTGGACTCTGATTTCTGTCTTCTGATGTTTTATTAAATATCTGTGTGTGGCCCATCTCTACCTGCCAGAGGTATATTCCACTCCCAAAGCTTTGGCTCAACAGTCCTAAGAAATAGGACTGTAGAGAACCTCCAGAAAATTGCAAGCCCTGATAGTACCCATTGTCTTGACTGAAATCCTACAGTAGTATGTTGGGGCTTCTCCTATTGAAGATATTTCCTGGACTCTTCCCCAAATGCTCTGTTCCTCGACTCATTCCAAATCCCTGTTGATTACTCTCCAAATAGGGTTTAGTGATAACTTATAAGATTTTGTTGACTTGCATTTTTCCCTAAGTGTTGTTTCTGGAGACAGGAACAGAGTTGAGAGCCTTGTAGCACTGTCCCAAGATCGATTTCCTTCCTTGGCTGCCACTTTTTGAAATTTATATTTTGAAGTTTTACTCTTTTTCTTCTTTGGTTGCTGCTGTTGAAATTGTTAATTTTTAAATTGTGATTTATCTTTGTTTATTTTGTTAGGTATTTGGCAGCCATGGTAAGGGATTGAGTAAGAGTCTGTAGGTCAGCTTTATTCTATCAGCTTTCCCAGGAAATCTTAGATGGTGTATTTTTTTAACTCCTCTTTTGTGCTGAAGGGCCTGAGGCTGGAGAACACTTTTAGAAAAGCAAGGAAGTATAATAGTGGGGCAGTCACTCTGTACAAGACCAGGAAGAGATGGCATAATTTGGGAAAAGATGATATGTCACACCCAAACATGGAATTGACCTGGGACTCCTAACTGAAAATGAACCTTCCTTTCATTCACTTTACTCAGCTCTTGCCAAGTTTTGTCAATTTGCCTTTAAATTCTTTCTCACACGTGTCCCTTTCTTTCTATCTTATTGTCACTGCCTTTAGTCAAGCTCTCATTTTTCTCCTGGATTTCTGAGATATTCTCCTAACAGGGCTCCATGCCTTTAGTTTCTTTCTCATACTGGCCATCCTCCCCACGCTGCCACTGAGTCAGTTTTCCTAAAACACTACTTTGTGTATACTCTCTATATTCAAAGGCCACTGGAGACCTCCCAAGTGCAACAACAAAAAAAATTTAAGTTCAAACTTCTTAATATAGTCTACAATATTAAGAGTAGCTAACATTTATATGATACTTACCAAATACTGAGAACATTCTAATTTATTTTTACTCATTGAATGATTTCCGCTTCAAATCTTTCAGGTAGTTGTAATTATCCTTGTCTTACATATGAGGAAACTGACAAGGGAGGTTCAATAATTTTCCTAAGGCTACACACCTGGTAAACTGAAGAAATTGGATTCAAATGCTGGCTGTGTGGCTCTAACATCCATGGTTTTAAGTCACCTTATGACATTGCCTCCCTACAGTACCCTTCATCTTCTGCCATCTTGATGACCTTTGTAGCCTTATCATTTTCTCATCACCATGTAAACACTGATGTTTTGGTCATATCAAGCTACTTGTTGTTCCCAAAATACACCATATTTACACTTCTGTCACTTTTCACATGCTATTCTTTCCATGGACCACTCCCATTACTCTCTGCTGAAGGTACTTGGTAAACTCCTGTTAATTATTTTTTTTGACATGCTGTGTTTCACTAAAGTGGAAATATAATTTTGTAATTCCTGGTTTGCCTTTCAGTGAAGCCCCATTGCCTCTAAGATATACCCAGCTTTCTAAGTACAGTAGGTAAAACCCTGCCTATCCTTCTGGTATCATTTAATTTTCTCCTTTACATCTCACCTGCCACCTAGACCAAACTACCTGGATTTTCCTAAACACACCATTCTGTTTCATGCCACTGCAATTTTGGCCATGTTCTTTCTTCTAATTAGAATCCCTATCCACCTGAAAGACTCATACATATGCTTCAATACTCAGTGCAATCATCTCTGTGGTGAAGCTTTCCCTCCCTTCCCTTCTCTGCCATGCCTCACCTTTCCCTGCCCTCCTTTACTCTCTTTAAGCAGAATTGGCTATTCTATTCTCAGTGTCACCCATGCACTTCATACATTACTTCCACTGTAGCATATATCACACCATCATATAATTTTCTTTTTCACAGCTGTCTCCTTTATTAACCTACTTGAGTGGAATGATAGTATTTTCATTTCTTTAAAATTTACTCTAACTTGTACCTGGCACATAACAGGCACTTCCAAAATATGTATTGAATGAATGAATCTTAATAACCTCAGTGCCTAGTACAGTGTCCAATAAATATTTGAACAGATGTTCAATAAATATTTGTTTAGACAACAAATAAATACTTAAACCCTTTTCTCACTGTTATGGTGTTCTCTTTCTAGGTATTTTCAACTTTTTCAAATAAATCCTTTAGTGGGAGTCACAAGTGTCTCTGAGCCAGTTTGTGCATCTATTTTATATAGCAAAGGGTTACTTTGAATGGAATAATAGTATTACCTAAGGAAACATGGCTAGAGGAGAGAGGCTGTATCAGGTTGGGAAGAGCAAAAAAAGGTAGAACATTTACCTGTACCTAACAGGCTTGAGTTTACAAAGGTAACTCTTTGCATGGCTAAGTATTTCTGTGGCAATAATTCCCAAACTTGAGTGGACATGACAGTTTTTAGGAAATAATTCTCCTTAGGTCTTTGCATGTCTTGTGAGTAGAGGACCTGACTTCCTATACTCCAGACTCTTTTCAAGGGTGTTTGCACAGCGAACACATGTAGAAAATATAGTATCTCCTTTTAGCAAAAAGGATAAGTTTATTTCTGTCTCATAGAATAAAGATAATCTTTCCTTCTAGAGAAAAGATCAGGCATCCTTACTGATCATATTGCATGTGTTTGCATCACTTCACCCTCTTCATCTCATCCTGTGAGAATTAGGAAATGGGAAACACACATGCTAATACTCTGACTACTGGTATTCCTAAGTAATAATAATATCTATAAAAATCATCATCATCATCATAATCATCATCATCATCATCATCCCTGTTTCTGACCCAGGAATTTCATGTTTTCTACCAGCATTCATGAAAACATTCCAGACTAACTTGCTAACTTGCAAGTTGAGTAAAATCTCATACCTTTCATAGTTCTTGACAAGAATCACCTAGAGAGCTTGTTTAAAATGTAAGTTCTTGGGTTTTCCCTCAGATTAGAATTTAATGGTTCTAGAATTAAGCCCAGTACTATGCATTTTTGATAAGTGATTCTGATGTTGGAAGCCCTTAGACCTTCCTTGAGAAGCACTGTCTTTCGAATTACATTTAGGTTTGACTATAGACAGAAGATAGTACTTTTTTCATGGAAAGACATAAAGTAGCACATGAGCTCCTTTCACAGTTTTTTTTCTGGTTCAAAAGAAACTGTTAAAATAGAATATACCTCCTCCCTATAAGCAATATATGAGAGATAGTTATACACTGGCTAGAGTGAAAATGAAAGAAATAGGTACACAAGAATAAACTCAAATTTTTGTCACTAGACTCAATTGCTTAATCACTGTCTAAATTAAACTTGAACTTTTCTTTCTCCTCTGAGAAAAAGTGAGAAGTGGTTCTTACATTCACATTGAACTATTTATTAGACTGGTTCCTCTAGCCTGAGTTTCAACAAATATTTATTGAATACCTATTATGTGTTGAGCACTGTTCCAGGTTTCAGAAATACGGTAATAAATAAGACAAAAGTCCTTGCTTTTGTGGAATTCATATTCTGGTGGAAGGACATAGATTCCAACCCTACAAATACCTCACATATTTTCAGATGATGAAGAAACTAAAAGCAAGTAATGAGATAGAAAAGACTTGGTAAGTATTGAAGGACATTTTAGCTATAATTGTCAGAGAAGGCCTTTTTGAGAAAGTAACATTTGAATTGAGATAAGATTAAAGGAGAACTAATGGCTCAAGCTGCCAGCCTGCCTTCTAGACACCTGCCCATTTGTAGGAACTGAAGAAACATGATGACTCTTTAGCCTTCACAATCAGCCTCTTTCAGCTCCTGCCAAGCCTGAAAATACATAAGGAGCTTCTTCTCACTGGTGGCTGTAGTTCAGAATTAGCCTGCTTCTCTAAGGACATGATCTGATATGTCTGAGGAAATCCTTACCTTAAAGAACTTGGCTTCCTTCATTTGATACATACTTAAGGAATACATACCTATATCAAGAATTATTGTAGGCATTGGGGATATAGCAATGAATAAGAGAGACCCTAAACTCTTTTGGAGCTTCTAGTAGCTTCTATGGCATTTGCTAATTTGAACTCTGCCATCCTCACCAACTTAGACCTTACCTAATCTCTCTCCCTAGATTAAAAAAGGAACTGGATCATGTCATAATTTCTAGCTGTGGGCTTGGATCCTCCTCAAACCAGACCAATCCCTGGAATCCAAAAATTTCTACTCAAATTTCTGTGCTTATTACCACTATGAAAATTCTTCTGTTCCTTGTCCCCTGATTCAAAATTGGCTCTCAAAACCACTGCAAATAAGATCTTAATTAACTCCATCCTCTTGGACCCTGAAACTTGAACTTTTAGTCATCTCCCTTCTTCATGTTGGACCCTGTACTCCAGAGGTTCCTTTCTCCTGTCACTGCCTGCCAATCTACTCTGTCCTCTCTACTTGTCAAGGTCCCAGAATGTCTGTTGCTGTGGTTAGAACACCCATCCCAGAAGTGCTTCTAGCTTGCTTACTCATTGCCTGATGATCAAAGCTAAATGAAAACAAAGACAATGGAGACAGCAGTGCCTGCATCTGCAGCTCCTCTCCAGTGAAGGGTTCCTTATAACCAGGGAGAGGTTGCTCTGGTAACCAAACTTCCCATGTCTAACTTACTCTAATCCCTTTCTTATCAACTTTCATTACACTTGAATGAGTTTTCTTTCCTGAGACAAGTTTCTCAACCATTTTTATAACCTGCTTTATGGCACCAGTTAGCCCTTTCTTAAAGGAAAAAAATCCTTTTGTTTCCTGAATGCTTTTCAACAATTATTTCAGTGCTTATTATATGTAAAGTAAAATGCTAGACCTTGGTGGCAGATACAAAGATGGAAATAAATTTATGATGTATGAAAAAGAACACTGTATTTGAAGTCAGAATACCTGGTATTGTTAAATAACTTTTTAGATTTATAGGAGTCATACAAACTCATAATCAAAATTTAAAAGAGCACAGAGAAGTAAAAAGTAAAAGTATTCTCCTTTTATTCCCATTTTTTATACATAGTAATATTTTTGTGTGTTCAAGTAATTTTCTGTACATATATAAGCATATATGTACTTCTTGTTTTCACTCACAAATGGGATCACTACTGTACATAAAATTCTGCTATTTATTGAACGTTTCTCCATCACATTGTTTTTAATTGCATAGTATTACATTGTATGAATATACGGTCCCCTACTAATGACCATTTATTTGTTTGAATTGTTTTTATTACAATGAATTTGCAATAAACATCCTGGAACACATACTTTGGTAGAAGTCATAGTGTTTGGGTTAGATAAATTCCTAGATGTGAAACACTGAATTTTAGGTGTGCACATTTAAAAATGTGACCCTATACTGCCAAATTGCTATTTAAAAACAATTGTATCAATCTAGTGTTTTGACAACAGTAAATAAAAGTGACTTTTCCCTCAGGAAAACCTGGTTTTGAATTTTGTTACTTTCTAGTAGTGAGACTTTGGAAAAACAACTTGGTTAAATTTCCATGTTTTCTATGTAGAATAGAGATGACAATGCCTTCCTTACAGAATTTTGAAGATTAAAATTAAATAAGATAGTCTTAAAATGTTAGCATAGAGTTACCATGTAGCCAAGCAATTCCATTTCTAGGCATATACCCAAGAGAAATAGAAGCATATGACCACACAAAAATTTGTATTTATAACAACATTATTAATATCAGCCAAAAATTTAAAACAACTCAAATGTCAATCATTTGATAAGTTGATGAAGGTGGTATATCCATGCAATTGAATATTATTTGGCAATAAAAAATGGTAAAATGTTGATACATGCTACAACACAGATGAACTTTGAAAATATTATACCACATAAAGAAGCCAATCAAAAAAGACCACATATATGCAATGGCCAGAAAAAAGTACATCTATAGAGACAGAAAGTAGATTAATGGTTCCCTAGGGCTGGGAAAGAGGAAGTCCGGGGGGTAGAATACAGAGTGATTCCTAATGGATAAGAGGTTTCTTTTTAGGGTGATGAAAATGTCATAAAATTAATGATGCTAATGGTTGCACAACTGTGTTATACTAAAAACCATCGATTTGTATACTTTAAAAAGATAAATTGTATTGTAAGGGAATTATATCTCAATATCATTCTTCTATAAAAATATTAGATAAGATAATATGTCTGCTTCCAGCTAAGATGAAGTAGCAGGTACCATATTTATCGTCCCACTTGAAACATACCTTTCTCCAAAAATCCAAACAAAATTTATAAAACTAGGGTTTTGAAGACACTAGCCATCAGGCAACGAAAAATGGTGATCCCTGAAAAATGGAAAACAAAGGAAATGAATCCTAAGATTGCCCAGCTTACTGCTATGAGGGAATTTTCTGATCATGACACAATGAAGTAGCATCCAGCTAGATCCCAGCATACTTTGAGCTGAGGAGATAGAGCTGAGAGTTCAGAGACACTAAAGTGGCTAGAGCTTATAGGTCAAAGTACTGAAGAGTAAAGAGTTGCACAAAAAAAGACCCCTAGAGATCTGCAGAGGTTATCCCTTGAGTTTTCAAGCAGAGTACTGAAGAGTGCATGCATGTGAAAAAACTACCCAAAGCCAGAGAAAAATCCATACAAAAAGATTAAATGGAATAGAGCATTAATATGGGGTCATGAATAGTGTTTGTTTCTACTAGCCAGAAGTGGATAACTCATATTCACAAGGCATTAGGCAGAGTACTTAGAAAGGTCTTATCTATGCAATGGGAAATAATTAGACTGAGATTGAGTACTATTCCAGACTTAAATAAAAAATAAAATCTAAGGGTCAAACTTTTTTCAAATAACAACTGCATTCCAGAGCAAACTTCAAGAACATTTACAGGACTACAAATATATGCAGCATCCAACAAGGTGAAATTCAAAATCTGGCATCCAAACACAACTTACTGGGCATGCAAATAAGCAAGAAAACAACCCATAATGAGGAGAATAATCAGTCAATTGAAACCATCCCAGTACTGATACAGATGTTACAATTAGCAGGGAAGGATACATGAAAAAAATTATCATAACTATTATTACATATAATCAAAGAATTTACTAGAGATATGGAAGATCTTTTTTTTTTTTTTAAAAAAAAGACCCTAATTGAACTTCTAGAGATGAAAACTACAATGTATAAAATGAAAAATACACTGGATGGGTTAACAATAAATTAGACACTGGAGGAAAAAAAGATTAGTAAACTTGAAGGCACAATAAGAAGGCACAATTGAGAAGAAAGAATTTAAAAAGTTAAAAGAGAAAGAGTGAGCTCTGGGACAACTTTAAGCAATATAATACATATATAATTGGAGTTCTTGAAAGTGAAGCGTGGGCCCAGAAAATTTTTGAAAAAATAATGGCCAAAATTTTTCAAATTTGATGGAAAATATAAACTCCCAGTTTCAGAAGCTCAAAGAGCCTTAAACATATAAAAATTACCAATGTACTAGTCAACTTTCTCAAAACAAGTGATAAAGAGAAAATATTCAAAGCAGCCAGATGGGAAAAAATAAATACATTAAATGCAGAAAAAAAATGTTAACAGCCAAAGGAAAAAAAGACACTACATTTAAAGGAACAAACAATGAAAACAGACTTGTTATCATACATATGCAAGCAAGTAGATAGTCAAGCAACCTCTTTAAAGGACTGAAAGAAAAGAAATCTGTCAATTTAGAAATCTTTGCCCAATAAAAATATCTTTCAAAAGTGAACATGAGGTAGACTTTTCAGACATACAAATGTCAAACTAATTCATAGCTGACTTGCACTGTAAGAAATATCTTTAAAAATCTTTTAGGAAGAAGGAAAATGGTATGAAGCAGAAATATAGAATGAACCAAATGGAATGAACCACAAGGGATGCATAGCACAGAAAACAGTAATTACATGAATTAATATACAATATTTTTCTTATGATTTAATTCTAATGAAAAGATAATTCAGCAAACAAAAATAAAAATAATGTATTGTGGGATTTATAATATACTGAAAAGTAAAATGTATAACAATAACACAAAGGCCAAACGGAGAGAAATAAAAATATATTAAGGTTCTTATAGTATCTGTGAGGTGATATAATATCACTTAAAGGTTGATTGTGATAAGGTAAAGAAGTACACTATAAACCCTAAAACAACCTATAAAACAACAAAACAAAGAATTCTAGCTAATAAGCAAGCTAGCAAAAGAGGTAAAATGGAATAATAAAAAATACTCAGTCCAAAAGAAGGCAGGAAAAAAAGTAGAAACAAAAACTAAATGAAACAAATAGAAAACAAGATACTAGATTTAAGGCTAACTGTCTCAGTATTTATTCACATTATATGTAAATGGTTGAAGCACCCTAATAACAAGGCAGAGAAAGATTGGATAAAGTAGCAAAACCTAATCATGATTACTACTTTTAATGTCGATTTTTCTAAACAATGTTATTCTTTATTATATGTTTGACGTGTTTAAAATTATTGCTTATTATGATTTGTTATTATTATTTTTAACTTTTAGGGCTCACATTTATTTTGTATAAACTTGTTTGTGGTAATAGCGCAACATGAAATCTAACTTCTTAACAAAATTTTTGACAAATAAAAGTATATATTTAAGATATACAACATGATGATTTGATGTATATATACATTGTGAATTAATCACAATCAACCTAATTAACAGATCTATCACATTGCATAGTTACCTTTTTTAATGATGAAAACACTTAGTATTTACTCTTTTAGCAAATTTCAAGTATACATTATTATTAACTATAGTCATCATGCTATACATTAGATGTTCAGAACATATTTATCTTATAACTGAAACTGTACCCTTTTGACCTACATCTCCCCATTTCCCCTCCCCCAGCTCCTGCCAACCAACATTCTACTCTCTGCTTCTATTAGTTTGACTTTTTCAGGTTCGACATATAAGTGGAAAAAGAAAGACTATTTGTATTTCTGTGTCTGGCTTATTTCACTTAGCATAATGTCCTCCAGTTCATCTATGTTGTTGCAAATGGCAGAGTTTTCTTCCTTCTATAGCTTAATACTATTCCATTATATATCAAACATTTTCTCTATCAATTCATCTACTGACAAACAGAATGTTGTTTCCATATCATGGCTATTGTGAATAATGCTATAATGAACGTGGGAGAGCAAATTTATCTTCAAGAGAGTGATTTTATTCCCTTTGGATATACACCCAGAAGTAGAATTGCTGGGTCATATGGTAGCTCTTTCCCCTACATTTTCTTCTAGGAGATTTATGGTTTCAAGTTTTATATTTAAGTCTTTATCCATTTTAAGTTAATTTTTGTATATGGTGTAAGATAAGGGTCTAATTTCATTTTTTGGCATGTAGATATTCAGTTTTCCCAGTACCATCTATTGAAGAGACCTACCCTTTCCTCATTGTATATTATTGGCACCCTTGTCAAAGTATAATTGACCATAAATAAACCCATATGTGTGGGTTTATTTATGGGCTCTTAATTCTGTTCTATTGGTCTATGTGTCTGTTTTTAAGCCAGTGCAAAACCATTTTGATTATTATAGCTTTGTAGTATAATTTGAAGTCAGAAATGTAATGCTTTCATCTTTGTTCTTCTTTATCAAGATGGCTTTGACTACCCATGGTCTTTTGTAATTCTATCTAAATTTTTAGATTATTTTTTCTATTTCTGTAAAAAACACCATTAGAATTTTGATAGGGACTGTGTTGACTCTGAAAGCATCGAAATCAGAAAGGAAGAAGTGAAATTGTCTCTATTTGCACATGATGTTATCTTACATATAGAAACCCAAAGACTCCACCAAAAAACCCTGTTAGAGCCATCAAATGAATTAAGTAAACTTGTAGGAAACAAAATCAACATACAATAATCAGTTCTATTTTTATACATTAATGAAAAACTATCGGAAAAAATTAAGAAAAAAATCCCATTTACAATAGCATCAAAAGGCATAAAATACTTAGGAATATATTTAACCAAGAAAGTGAAAGATATGTACACTGAAAATTATAAGATATTGATGAAAAAAATTGAAGAAGACACAAGTTAATGGAAAGATATTCTATCTTTGTGGATTTAAATAATTAATATTGTAATAACTTTTTTGATGTGTCAATTTGGCTAAGTTATAGTCTACAGTTATTCAAACACTAGTGTAGATGTTACTGTGAAGATATTTTGCAAGTGAAACTAAAACCTCTAATCAGTCAATTTCAAGTAAGGGAATTTTTCCTGGATTATCTGGATAGACCTAATTGAAGTCATTGAAAGAGCACAAAAGTAGACCTGAGATTTCCCTGGTATTGAAAACAATTTTCATTTGTGGATCACACCTTTGTCTGGTATGACTATAGAGTTTTATCATGCCTGTGATCTTCTTGACTTCCTGAAGACAAGTTTCAGTCTGTGCCAATGGTTCTAATCTTCCTGCAATCTTCTTGTTCTGACTGCCTATCCTATGAGTTTTAGATCTGCTTAGTCAGTTTTTAAATAACTTCACAATTGTATGACCAGTTCCTTGTTCTCTCCCTCTCTCCCTTCCTTCTTCTCCCTCTCCCTCTCTCCACATACCCACAGACGTATGTATACATGCATACGTTCTACTGGTTTTGCTTTCTAATGTCAGTCACCCCAAGTTTCCCAAATCATCTCTCAGTTTGAGTGTAAACAATTCTATCATTTTTATGATCCTATCTCCTACCTTTCTCCAACTTCTGAAATCCTTCCACTATGCCCCCTGGAATTTGTGGACAATCATCACTAAATCCCCCTATACATACAACTGCTTCTCTGTATATTCCCTTCATCTTCTCACTTAACTAAAATAAAACTCTCTTCTAAGGTCTTTATTCTTCCTGAAATCCCCTTAAACGGTGCTGTCTTCTCACCCATGCCACCTCAAGACCTGGAGATAGAGGAGATGTCCTTCACATTGTTATTTCCAGAACATTCTCTTCCCCTTGATATAATTTCATGTCATCAGATGACATCACCCACTATCTGACCTCAGGGCAGTGAATCACTGACCCCAGGATCGTTCACACTTCTTGAAGATTTTAGCACCTGACTCACTGTTATTCCCTCTAACACTTTTCCTGTCATAATTCTTGGTTATTTCAGTATTCATGTAAATGATCTTTATAATAGTTTATGCTCTCAGTTCTTTGACTTCTCCATTAATTATCTTATCCTCAACCCTACTTTATGCACTAACCCACATGGCCATACCATTGGCCTTATAATTACTAAAAAAAGACTACTATTTTTTTTTAATTCAAGCATCCCATTCTTCAACTGCCACTTTTTTTTCTAACTCATTCTTTATTATTCTCCCACTCTAACAATACTTTGGCCCTACACATCGAATATACTACTCATTTTTCTTTATGTCTTCATTTTCCTCCCTACTCAGGATAAATTCCATGGTCAATCATTATAATAATTCTTCTACATATGCTCTCGATTCTTTCACCCCTCTCTCACTTCTTATTCAAATGGCTAAACTTCAAGTCTGGTTAAATCCAACTCTCCACCTATTATGCAACTGCATAATTGAATTTGGAAAAAAACAAACAATCATGCTGATTATTCTCATTTTATGTTCATGAGGAATATTAGTCTGTAATTTTCTTTCCATGTAGTATATTTGCTTGGCTTTGGTATTAGGGTAACACTGACCTCATATTATAAGTTTGGAAATTCTCACCCTTCTTTATTTTTTGGAAGAGATTGTATGTGTTTGATATTATTTTTTCTTAAAAGTTTAATAGAATATGTGAGTGAAACCATCTGGGCCTGGAAGGATTTTAATACAAATTAAATTTCCATAACAGATATTAGACTATTCAGGTTATCTACTTATTTTTAAATGTATTTGATAATTTGTCTCTTTCAAAAAATTGGTCCATTTTATCTAAGGAGTCATTTTATGGACACAAAGTTGTTTGTAGTATTTCCTCATTATGTCTGAAAAGCCAGCCACCATTAAAATAGCAAAGCACAGAGTTATTGCCAATAATCTTAAAAAAAAACAAAATAGAATAATAAAAATTATTTTAACAGTCCAAAGGAAGGCAGAAAAAGAGGAAAGAGGAAACAAAAATCAGATGGAGCAAATAGAAAAAAAAATAGCAAGATGACAGATTTAAATCTATGCATATATAAAATTACATTAAATAAAAATGACCTCAACATTAGCGAAAAGGCAGAGATTATCAAATTAGATTTTTAAAAAGCATTATTTGCTGCCTAGAAGAAACACACTTTAAGTATAAAAATATGAATAGCTTAAAAAAACACACAGAAAAAAGTATACCATGGTGACCTTAGTCAAAAGGAATATGGTACATCTATTAATATCAGATAAAAATAGATTTTAAAGGAAAAGATATTACTACGAATAATGGTTTATTTTATAATGACAAAGGGTTCAAGTCATCAAGAAATAACATTCCTAAATGTTTATGCATCTAATAAAAGAACTTCAAAATACATGAAGCAAAAAATATTAGAACTACAAGGAGAAATAGACAATTCCATGGCTTTGTTTAGAGATTTAAATACCCCTTCCTCAACACTGAGATAAGTAAAAAATCAGTAAGGGTTTAGAAAATTTAAGGAACACTATAAACCAACTTGACCTAATTGATACTTATAGATCACTCCACCCAATGACAGAAGAATACTCATTTTTTTCAAGTTGTACATGTAACATTCATCAAGCTAGACATATTCAAGGCAATAACAGAAACCTTAGAAAAATTCAAAGATTCAATTCATACAAAATATGTGGTCTTACCACAATTAAATTAGAAATCAATAACAAAGACATCTGGAAAAACTTCAAAATACTTGAAAACAAAATAACACCTTTCTAAATAATCCATGAGTCAAAAAATAAACCTGAAAAGTAATTAAAATATATTTTAATCTTAATGAAAATGAAAACCGAACATATGAGAATTTGTGGAATAGTATTAAAGCAGTAAGAATGAGGTAATTTATAGTACTAAAACACTTCTAATAGAAAAGAACAAACAAGCATGACAAACAGTGACTCATAGACATGGACTGTGGATTAGTGGTTATCAGAGGGAAGGAGGGTAGAGGGTAGATAAGGGTAAAAGGGGTCAAATATTTGCTGATGGAAGGAAATCTAATTTTGAGTCGTGAATACCCAATGCAATCTATATATGACATACTATTGAACTGTACACTTGAAACATTTAATATATTAATCAATGCCACCCCAATAATTTTTAATTAAAAAGAGCAAAAGTTCTAAAATCAATGATCTCAACTTCAACTTTAAGAAACTAGAAAAAAAGAGCAAATTAAACCCAAAATAAGCAGAAGAAAGGAAATCATAAAAATATCTGAGTGAAAATCAATTGCAGGAAACAGGGAAACAATAGAGAAAAATCAATGAAACGAAAAGCTGTTTCCTTGAAAAGATCAATAAAATTGATAAATGTCTAAGACTGATAAAGAAAACAAAGAGAGGAAAGGGAGACATAGGAGAAAATTTTTAAATCATTTTTTTCAATTAAAAATAAATTAATTAAAAAAGAAAACAAAGAGAAAACATTTATTTACTAATATCAGAAATGAGAGAGGTAACATCATACAGATGCCACAAAATACTAAAATAATAATGGAGTATTATGAACAACTGTATGCCCATAAATTTGACACTTTAGATGAAATGGGCAAAATCATTGAAAAAAACAAACTACTAAAGCTTGTATAAGGAAAATGAGATAACCTGAATAGCCCCACATTAATGAAATTGAATTGGTAGTTAAAAACCTCCCTACACAAGAATTTTAACAAAAAGAAAAATTAATACAAAAAAGAGTTTTTAAAGAGTTATTGATGAAAGATCAAGAATGTCCACTTTTACCCTTCTGTTCAACATTATACTGGACATTCTAGCCAGTGCAATCAGGCAAGACAGAAAAATAAAAGACCTCAGTCTACAGCTATGCCACCCTGAGCAAGCCCGATCCCTTCTGATCTCAGAAGCTAAGCAGAGTTGGGCCTGGTTATGTTGTGACCGGAATAACCAGACTCAACCTGAGTGCTCTGATATTAGAGGCAGTTTATTAGCCGGCAGCTGTCCTTCCAAAGGAGCAGCCCCGAAACATAAAGATACAAGGGTTTTAAGCCCAAAATCTCATTCTTCATTCTGTCTAAATCACAAAGGTTTAATATTTCTTCTATTCTCTACCTGTCACCCTAAAGGT